>QMIH01000458.1:109932-149932 GCA_003987875.1 Clarias batrachus | reverse complement strand
TAAGCGCAGCTATAGTTGTATAAACACGTGGCCACGCCCCTGTGTGACCCGAGCACGACCCTGACTGCTGAAGTCTCGCTGTGGTGTGATACAGAGGAATCAAACACACGGTAGTCTGTCGCTGATTAGTGCCCAAGAACAGCAGCACCCCCCCCCAGAGTTCTTAATTCCTCCAGTGACTTTACTCGTGATGATGATGATGGGGCGTGTACAAGGCGTGATGGGGGCGGGGCTAACCTGTGACGCTCCATGCGTGCTGATGTAGACGTTTCCTGCGTGGAGGTCTGCATGAGCGTACTCGTTCTCATGGATAAACTCCAGAGCATCCAGCTAAAATGAAAAAAAAACAAACAAAAACCAAACAGACACACAGACACACACACCGACACACACACAGACACACACACAGACAGACCTCGTCATTAATAAACGATGCAGAAATTATCAATTTTATAACACATCTTATCTCATTATACTGAGGAAGAACGCAGTCACCATCATAACGACAGAGTAAAGGAAAGTAAAGGGAAATTAGACAAAAAGAAATAATTTAAATAAAAATAAAGTAAATAAAATTAAGTGTCTGTTTCACACCTTTCAAAAACATACGGTGGAGTGTTAGGGTCGTTACAGTGTAAAGAGAGAGAGAGATGGAAGAAGGTTATCGTGTCTACGGTGTGCCGGGCGTGAGGAGTTAAAGACGCCACAGGTATCAGAATAAATCAGAATAAATGTTGGTAGTTTATAAATTGTTCAATGTGCAAAGTGTGCCAAGATAACCAGGTGACACGTGACACGCTGGCTGGACAACCTCGTCACAAACCCACCTTCAGCTGTGAGAGACACTTTACACCACTAGATGGCAGCATTTGATAACGAATGAGACTGAAACCTAAATGTTTTTTTTTTAAGTTTTTTTTGTAAATTTGTGTCTTCAAACTTCACATGTACCAGCAATTCCAGTTTTATTTATTTATTTTTTGCCACACTGTAATGTCTCTAATGTCTCTCATCTCGTGAGATGTAAATAAATGGCGACCCGAGCAGGAGGAGGGGCGGAACACCTTTTTTTTCTTTTCAGGAACGTGTGTGTATGACGTCACAAACCAGATAAGAAAAAAAAAAAATTTCTGGATTTTTCCCCGATTTTCTCCCTAATTTAGTCGTGTCCAATTCCTCCCTGTCACTAGGGGGCTCCACATTAAGGCTACTACTACCACTCAGCCGGGAGGGCCGTAGACTATCACGTGTTTCCTCCGAACCACGTGACGCCAGCCGACCGCATCTTTTCGAACTGCTCGCTCGCGCACCGTTGGATGCGGCGTAACACACTCGGAGGACAGCGCTATCCTCACAGACGCCCCTGACTGGCTGTAGAGCCGTGATTAATGCGGGATTCATTATTAGCTAGTTTTTAGATTTCGTTATAATTGTATAAACAAACAGGAAGTAATTCTCTCCAACCACACGGGGCGCTGTGCTGCCTGCCAATGTGTGAATAGTTTACAGTGCCACCTGTAGGATCATAGAGGAACTGCTGCAAAATTTGACCTCAAATGCAGATAGAAATGTAAATAAAAACAAATTTTGTTTAATCAGTGCGGTGATGTATTAATCGCCACATTTAAAAAAATCACAATACATAACTGAATCCATTCCCCACCCCTTTTAATCAAAGGGAATGTAATTAAAATAATAATAAAAATAAAGGAAATTGTAGGAAACGTCTGGGAAATTAATATAACAAATAAACTTAAGAGTAAAGAAATTCTAGGAAAGAAAACAACAGAAAATTTGAAAAAAAAGAAAATTGATTGAAATAAAAGGGGGGAAAAAAGTGAAAAGGAAAGAATGTGAAAGCAAACAAAAGCATGAGGAAACAAAATAAAAGACGAGGCGTACTAATCTCAGAGCGAGCTGCAGGACGTCTCTCTCACTGAGACACCCCGTCTGTGTGTCCAGGACCGACTGCAGAGTGCAGCCCATGGCAGGAAAGATCAGAAACCTGCAGCCGGAAAGAAAGCAGCATTAACCAATACACACACACACACACACACACAAACACACGCACACACACGCACACAAATGCACGGTTGCAAGCACACACACACCTGTAGGTTTCATAAACACCAAACCCAACACAAGATGGAATTCCAAGGAAATCTAAACCCAGCTTCTTTATCCACTTCTCCACTGAAACGAGACACACACACACACACACACACACACACACACACACACACACACACACACACACACACTTCATTAAGAATCCTTTACAACCAAACTGAACTATACTTATCTGCTTTATATATTTACACACACATCTTAACTCTGATTGTCTCTGTGCAGGTTAATCTCCTGTAAAGTGGAAAGGGCGTTCCTGACTCGGCTCATTTGCATTTAGCGACGCCCACAAAACTCTATAAAAGGTAACGCGTAGAGAGCTGAGAGCACGAAATGAGCGATGAGGGTAAAGACTGAAAGTGGAAGTTACTTTGACTCGCATCTACAACAAATAAAAATATTTAATAACGTAATATGAGAGCTGTACCACTGAAGACAAACCACACAGTGGGAGACCAGCTGTAACACAGAGGAGTCGGGAGTCGGGCTCGGGGACGGTGCGGACGCGCGGCTTGTGATGGAGACCGTGCGGAGTCGTACCGTCGTATAGATGAAGAGTTACTCTACCAACGTGTGTAGTTTGAGCCAAATATACCGAGTAATAAAAACGTCATGCCCACTTCTGCATTACTTTTGGCAGAGCCTTCGTACTTATAATAACTGAGCGCTCAGCTGCAGTGTGTGCGTGTGCATGTGTGTGTGTGTGTGTGTGTCTGTCAGCCCGGAACCTCCTCCGGTTTTTTTTTTTTTTTTTTACACACTGCTGTTTCTTTTTATCTGAATGATTTGATTTTCTTTGTGTGTTGTGGGTTTTTAAAATCCTTTAATCAAAGCTACTGAAGTAAAACACCCAGTTTGGACTAAATGCACTAGATGGCGCTCTGAGTCTCTGCCTGAAAGCTCTAGCATGAGGATGAGCTCGTCTAGACGTCTCTCTGGATCAGGAGCGTCTGCTAAACCTCATGTCCACCAGCAGGGCGGCTCGCGGTCAGGGCGTGAGGTCACACACTCACCTGCAGCAGGTTTGGCGGCTCGCTGGAGAAAGTTCTGTTCGTTAAACAGCTGTCCTTCTTTGGCACCCTGAACAGACAGACAGACACACACAAACACACACACACACACATATATTTATTTACATAAATATATTTTTATTTGTGTTTGTGTGTGTGCATGCGTGCATGTGTGTGTGTGTAAGTTCTCACCAGCCTCATTATGTGCTTTGAGTCATGAGATGAGCTCCTTACACCAACCTGTTGCACTGAACAAACACACACACACACACATATATTTATTTACATAAATATATTTTTATTTGTGTTTGTGTGTGTGCATGCGTGCATGTGTGTGTGTGTAAGTTCTCACCAGCCTCATTATGTGCTTTGAGTCATGAGATGAGCTCCTTACACCAACCTGTTGCACTGAACAAACACACACACACACACGTTTAACACAAAATGCGAGTGTTTACATCTTACAGCTTCACACGTTCCTCTCCTCCCAGAAACAGACTCCTTATTTCAAAAACAAAGCTCCTAAGCCACGCCCCTTTTCCTTACATGTTAAAGCGTACACTAAGATTCCTCTACAGTTCTGTAATTGGGCAAGATTGGGCCATATTGTCACCCGTCTCCTTGCTCAAGTGTTGTGAATCACGTGTTAGGGTCAGTGAGGGTGTGGCGTACCATCGTACGTCAGTTCCACATCCGTCTGACTCAACAGCGCCACCAGTCTCCATTTCTTCCCTGACTGGTCACAGCATTCCAGTCCTTCCTCCACAGGCACCACAGCACACACTCGCTTCGTCCGCTTGCCTTTACCTTTAAACCAATACACACACACACACACACACACACACACACAGAGGATGATTTAAACTGTTGATTGGAACTAACATGGAGAAAAGTGCATTAAGCACACACACACACACACGCACACACACCTTTCTACTCTGCATAACCGCTCACCTGAAGGCGGAGTCTGAGGACGCGGGGACGTCAGTTTCTTTTGCTCCTCCTCCTCCTCCCCTCCCACTCCAAGGCACGCTTTCCGTTTCCGGGGTGACGTGACAGGACTCAGATCTAAAGTCTGATTGAGTCTCATCTGCTCAGTGCGAGACGGATCAGATCGGTCGCTCTTGCTTGCTGCAGGTTTAGGCGGCGTGGACAGGGTGGAGGTTTTCCTGATGGAGGATCTGCGTGTGGATTTGATGGGCGAGCGATTCAGCGCTGAGGACGAGGAAGATGGAGAGGAGGACAGATCACACAGAGAATCTGTACAGAAAGAACAAAACAAAGCACAACGTTAGCATTTACAGTAACACAAAAAGGAAAAGAGTAAATAAATGGCTAATATATAATTTATTGACCGTTTTAACAACACAGCGCTGTTGAATTCTGCCTTCTGATTGGTCAGAAGATATGTACACACACACCGAATTCCCAGGATGCACTGCGGCCCTGACTAGGATAAAGCTCTATCTGAGCGTGGAGGATCTGTTCGCTCAGCGTGTTCTGCTTTACTACATCTGTATCTGGTGGCGTTTCACCCTCGCCATCACCTTCAGAATGAGAGATGTGTTTTTTAATTACTTTGAAATTATTTTTAGTTGATTTTAGTTGTTGTTTTCTACTCTTGCACGCGCACACACACACACACACACTTAACTCCTGTACTCTTACAATCATACTCTCCGGGTTTCATGGTGTACATGTGGCGACTCCAAAACAGCAAAGAATCTCACATTTTTAAAATACATTGTTTTATGTTTAATGTAGTCTTGGGGAACAGATCTCCAGGCTTCCTGAAGGACCTTGTTGTCTCTCGTGTTCACTCCAGTCTCTGTACCTGAGCAGTTTCAGAGACATGTTTTGTGTTTAACACAGTGACCTATGAATCATTCAAGAATAAAAAACATCTAACCTAAGGCCTGAACCAGTGAGAAAGTTTTGAGAATGACAGAAATATTAGTTTTCACAAAATCTTCAGTGTTTTTAGACGTTTGTGTCGGATGTTTGATTTACTGAAGTGTAATTACAAGCACTTCAGAAGTGACTTATAAGGCTTTTATTGACAATTACATTAAGTTTATGTAAAGAGTCAATATTTGCAGTGTTGCTCTTATAAACACCTCTGCAGTTCACCCTGACWTGCTGTCAATCAACTTCTGTTCCACACCCTGACTGATGACTCGGCCCATTCTTACATAATCAATGCTTGGAGTTTGTCAGAGAGTTTGTGCGTTTTCGCTCACCCACAAATTCTCGATGGGATTAAAGTCTGGGGAGATTAACCACAGGACTGATGGTAGCTGATGGACTTTTCTTCCCCAGACAGGATTTTGTCCAGATGTCCCACATAAAATGGAACAGAGGACTGAACGATGCCTTTTCCAGCATGTTTATTGATTCTCCTCCCACTACCTCATCTCATTGCCTCATCACCACCAAGTATTGAAATGTGTCATGTTGTCGCGTTGTCACTTCGTCGCTGTTGTTTGCACATTTGCACGTTAATTTATGTTGTATGTAGCACCTTGGTCCCGGAGGCACGTTGTTTCATTTGACTGTATATGGTTGAAATGACAATAAAAGCATCCTTGACTTGACGGAGCTCCTCGCTATAGGACAAAAGTGATAACTAAGGGTCTCAAGGAACAAAACATCAAAGGTTTGGGTTGATGGCCAGGAAACTCCCCGGACCTTAATCCCGTTCAGAACTCGAGCTCAATCCTGAAGAGGCGGGTGGACAAACAAAACCCCACAGAACTGTATATGTAACTATACATTTGCAAATATAACAAATTTTCATTACTTTCTGAGTCATTTCATATTTGCTCAGTGTATTGCAGACCAATGTTTCTCCCTGCTAATTCTCTCTTATATTTCCATTTTAGCTCACAAACAGTCGTGTAACATTTCCCTCCTCATCACACTGTGTATGGTCGTGCACGTGACAAAATTTGAATTTGAAATGAGGTGGTGAAGACGTTGGAACCGTGCTGTACACACACACACACACACACACACATATAGTGTAGCTTATCTATACAATATCATGAGCTCAGACTCCTAAGAACTCTTATGAACTTCATGGAGCTTTACCTTGCAGAGTGACGTCATGGGTCAGGACAGGGGCCACGCTCATTAAACCCACGTGGGTGCTGAGCTTAGACACCGCCTCAGGCGCTCCTAACCGCGGTGTGTGTGTGGGCTCGGGAGGTTCTGTCAGGCTGGGCAGCTTCTCGCCACAGGACGGACAGAACTTAAACCCAGGCTGAAGTTTTGTGCCGCATTCGGGGCAGAAATGTACAGGCATGATGGAGGATATTCCCTAACCAAAATAAACAAACTCAAAATAATCAACTCTTTTAGTCTGGATTAAAATCATATAAAAATGACCGGGTTTAGCACGCGAAACACCCTGCTGTGTGAATAAAGCCTGTGTTTGTTACGGAGCGGCCACCATTTCGAGGGAACTTCCGCATCTCCACGTCACGTGACCCAGCAACGGCGTGCGGTAAGGGACATACATGGATCGGTTATAAAACGTATATAACGCTTTAACGAGAACACGTTCAGGTTCGAACATTAAACACATTCAATATCTCTACAATTATGTGTAATAAGGAATCTGCGCGAGGTATAATTACTAAAGAACATAAAAAATAGAGATATATTAGGAATAAATTAGATTCATTAGTCCGCCATCGTTAAAGCTTCTATCTAAATAATAATAAAAAAAAACTTTATCCTAGTGAAGTTCAGTATTCTTTTAGAAATTAAATTCTAAAATCAAAAGAAGACCTCAAATCTAGGCCTTTTTTTAAAAATCATTAATTTACCTTAAACCTCATTCAGGGCTCATGTGGCCTTTAAACTATAAATGATCCCCTGAGAGTTTTGGTGTTTAATGATTTGTGCAGAGACAATGTTTCTGCAATTTATTTTAAATTATTATTATTATTATTATTAAGTCAGGACTGGAGATGAAACTCAACATGCATGTAATTCAGTTCTTTTATTAACATGCCCCAAACTTTCTTAGTACCAGGGTCAGGCTATTTCTTTTTTGATTATAGTCATTATAATTAATAACTGGCTCTTAAAAAAAAAAAAAAAACAATTTCATGTGTTTTTTAAACAGTTGTATATTTTATGCTTTATGCATAGAATATGAATACACATTGTGAACAAAGAACATTTCTCCTACATCTCTCAATTCATGTTTAAAAGACTTGATTTGTGTTTCATTTATAAAATGAACCATAACTATGTTTAAAAAATAAATGCTAGCCAGTCAGACAACTAGACCAAAAAAAAAAACCTAGGTAATACTAAAAGTAACTCTAAGTGTTATCTTGGAAATATAATTTACAGTTCAGATCAGATCAGTTTTTAAGTGATGTCAAATTTCAGGATTAACTGACATGAATATCTTCCTTTTGCTTAAATATGGGGTCATGGAAGCTCAAATAATTACTGAGCAAATAGTTCACTAATATTTTCCAAGGGGGAAAAAAACAAACAAAAAAGAATCAATGAACACTAGCACTGCTGTAGTAAACCATCACACAAACGATATCTGCTGAGTGATCCTGGTCCATCAAATGATAGGACCGGAGGGTGCCAATACTTTATACAGCACATCAGAACGGCTAGTGTCGGGATTCAGAGTGTAACATCAGACACTGAGGGGATGAGAAAGGACAGCTCGGTGACAGGAGTGTGTGAGGGAGAGCACTGTATTGAGTTCTGCAGAATTTACAATGATAAAAATGACAGAAACGTGCGGTGTACGGGAACATCACGTTGCTTGACGTCTTCATCCTGCCGCAACGTCAGAGTAATGCAATCTGTCAGCTACGTTCACTAAACGTGTTAAAAATTACAAAGTATTGGAAAGAACTTGAGTTAACAGTGAAGCGCTAAGACGAATCAACAGTTGTAAAACTCAGACACTTGGCCCTGTATGTGTCCCTCCCTATGCATGTCCTGTCTCTGTCTCTCCAGCTCCTCCCTCTCCTTCCGAAACTCCTCCTTGGCCTTATACAACTCATCCTTTTCTTTCTGGAGTTCTTCTTTTTCCTTCTGGATTTCCATCCTGATGGTTTCCAGGTCCTCCCGTTCCCTCTTCAGTCTGTGATGTTCGTCCTCCTGCTCGCGTTTCTGGTTCTGAAGCGCTCGCCGTTCTGCGTCTAGCTCTCGGATCTGCTGCATCAAATCCCTCTGCTGCTGCAAACTCCGCCCCTCTTCCTGCTGCACGCGCCTCAACGCCTCCGTCAGCTCCCGCTCACGCTCCAGGATCCTCCGCCCGTCGCTCCAGTCAACCACTGACAATCAAAAATGTTATAATTAACTTGATTAAGAAGAAGAAGAAGAAGAAGAAAAAAAAAAAAGATTCTTCTGACTTTGTGATTTATGACAAGTATGTGTAAAAAGAACGTGAGAAGATCCGTACCTGTTAGACTGCTGTTGAGTGGAGACGGGACCATGCGTCCGGCCGGAACATTCCGGGCTTTGGGTGAAGTCGCAGGCACGTAATCCGGATCCTCGTTTTTGCGTTTGGGCGGTCGTTTCTGTGAATGTTCCTCGAGCTGGGCGTACTCAGTGGGGTGTTTGTTCTGCAGATGTCTGATGAGGTTGCTGGTGCTGCTCTGGTGCTGGATCTTCTCCATGCACAGCAAACACAGCGCCTTTTTCTCCTGGTCCACTTTGCGGTAGTGAACCCATACTGCGCTCCACTTGCGCGAGGTCGGGGTTTGGGTCGGTGCCGGGCTGCCCTCCTGGGCGCCCCGGCCCTCGCCTTCGCACCCAGACGCCTCCCCTTCGGTCGCTGCTTCTCCTGCGGCGGCACACAGGATCCCTCGGATCGCCCCATCCATCTCAGCGTCTCCCACTTCGGCTGGGACTTCCACCTGCTGCTCGTCCATCATCACGGTCACTGTTTAAAAAATTATAAAGAATAATCACTCAAAGCAAAAGGTGAAAATTGTTTTAAGTAAACATGCCTATAATAACAATAATAAACAGAGACACATGGCTGTGGAACCTGACAGGAAAATTCGCTATTTTCCTTTTTTTAAGTATAGATCTCGGAGAACCCGGTCTCCCCTCAGACAGTCGATTCGATTCGAAACATTCCGATTCGGTCGGTTTGGAGAACCGATTCGCGCGATCCGTTACCGATGTTCAAACCGAGTGATTCACTTTAGTGGAAGTGAGCAGAGCCGCGCGTGACACCCGCATCGGCGGAGGAAGGCGTGAATCGCGCTGTTTCTGAGACTTAACTCTGATTTATCGTCACTTTTAACGCTTTTCTCTTTCCCTCTGACGGTAAGTCTGAAGAGACGGGGGAGCAAAAATGGCGCCTGAGGGAAAAAAACAGCAGCGCGCGCAGAAAGAGCTGATATTAGCCAGTTAGCTAACGTTAGTCAGCGAAGCCGCGCGCATCCATAATCCTCATTTTCAGAGATTCTCAAACGTAAAACACGCTTTATGAGGGGAAAACACTGACTTCGAGTACTCGGATTTCTTTTTACGTTTATTTTTAAACCGAGTTGTGCTGATATTGGCGCCAAGATTTAGGCGGATAGCCTAGCCGCACTCACTGAGGCGTTACGCAGTGTCTGCTATGTCGTGCTAATTGTTTACATAAAGAGAGAGAAATGGAACGAGTGATTTTATATTAGAATCCGTGTTAGAGTGTAATATCGGTCCAAACCTTCCACACAGCCGTTATTATGAGCAGATGCGCTTTTCCCCGCGGTGGATTTTCTCTTGTCCAAAGCGGAGAAATCATTCGGATGTTTCGCTCGTAAATGGCGAAGCATGTTGGTCGTGTGACCAAAATATAAAACCGTTTTCATACAAAGGAGACATAATACTCTTTTATCGTCCTCGGCTTGGAAAAACGACCACACTATGCTTCGTTTTCGTGCCGCCATTTGAGAGTTGGTTTTGTTCTGAGCGTTGTGACTATGACGCTCTGTACTGCCCTCTACAGGACTGGCGGTGTATCTGCAGTGTCTTTACGTTATTATTTCTATTATTCAAAAATGGCCGCGGGGGAGTGTATTAAAATATATAGAGTGGAGTCTTTTATAACAACTAGAGCGCGAATGTCTTGAATATACACAAGTTATTGAAAATCCAGGTGCTGAAAACAAAAGAACAAAAGGAAAAATATATATTTTTTAAATACCGTACTCACCTTATTCCATACACTACGTTACGCGGGTTTCATCATCACTCTGCGACAGAATTGTCGTATCACCGCATTCGCGCGCGCTCGCAACGTTAGCTAGCTCGCTGCTATCAGTGTAATCGCTTTCAGTGTTAATAACGGCACATTTACCGTGAAAATGTAATCCGAACACGAACTGCTATACACACATACACAAATAATTAATTAATACTTTAATTAGTCAAACAATTCTGAGGAAAAAATCTGTAAATATTTTGTTAAAGTAACTCGCGGTGTTCCTGTGACAGGAGGAAATGGTGCGCGCGAATCAAACCAAACAACAGCAGTGCATTATGGGAGATTCATGACCGCTAGAGGGTGTAAGAGGGCAAAAATGTTTACTTCATGTAGGAAATGCATATTTATGTAGTTTATGCTTGAAAACTTTCAGCATTAATGTTTAACAGGAGTAGAGGACATGTGTCTTTACTCAGTTCAGTACTCTCTCCTCATAAGTCTGTCTGATCCTGTACCACTCCAGCTCCTCCTGGAGACTTACAGTCTCACTTGTGCCACATCTGCTTGTCTTAAACATTGTTTCCTTCAGTCGTATAACAAAAAGCCCAGCCTGGGCCAGACCTTGAGAAAAAATACCGCCTGGTGTGGAAATGCCCTTCACAGGTTTAGAGAAAATGTTCACTCACAGCTTTCTTCACTGTTCTGTCCAAGTGACATCTAGACCAAGATAGTTTAGGTTTTCAGATAATCACAGCACAGGGTCACTCTTCTAAAACTGACCAATGAGGGTCTGTGTATCATCTGTTCATTCATGTTTCATTATGAACACAAATATGTGCAAAAATGTAAACTGCGCTCTCATGATCTGTTATTTCTGCTCTTTATTTGAAAACACAATTGTTTTTGATTTGTGCACACAATCCAAAGTTGGAAAACAAGATGTTTGTTTGTTTGTTTTTCCATTTGAGTTTGGAAACGGGGAAAAAGTGTTTTCATAAATCTTTTGTTTTTATAGTGAAAAATGAATGACTCTCTGCGCTGACTTATTATCTATATTAGCTTATATCTAGCTATTGTGCCTCTTCGTCAGGCTCAGCTTCAACTCTTCACCGCAACTCTGATCCACAACTCTGATCCACCATCCTTGTGGATCGTTGAGGATTCAAGGTGAAGCATTAGACTGCTTCTTTTTCTACCTAAAAGCACAAAGGTTTGTTGTTCAGATGGGAAATTATTCCTCATCACCAGCTCTTCGGTTTACCCCAAGGCTCCACTGTGGGCCCTGTTTGCTTCTTTAATATTTGCTCTAAATGCTGAAAAATCATCCAGTACTGTGGCATTTCATCTCACTGATACAGATGAAACCTGCGGCTATCCATTCTATAAATATTTGTTAATATAATTGTATTACCGTCTCACGCTCATGACTAAAACCCCAGGGTGAGCGTGTGCCCCGTTAGCGCCTGACACGTCTGTTTAATTCTTGCCATAATTTAATTCTTGCCATAAGACCCATCTTTTGTCCTTTCGCCCGTGTGAGTTTACTTTAATATGGGTAATTTTGTTTGTTTTCATATTTTGCAACATTATGTTAATCAAGCCTTTTAAATTTTCTCTCTGAAATGAACTGAAGAGAATAAATCCAATGATATAAAGCTCCTGACTGACTCAGAGTCATGATTCTGTTCCCTTTTAACCTCTGTTTGTTTGTTTACTCATGAATAAATGTTATAATTTTTGGTTCTCTCTTTTTTAGAAAAAATAAATCAATAAAAATATTCGTATTATATAACTGTGTTATAAATAACCGTGAAATCCACTTCCTGTGAATTATTAATTCAGGACTGTAACGGATATCCATGTAAAAAAAGTTTACGCTCAATTTTAAATTATGATCAAAAAACATTTAACAAAAAATCAACATGCCCCCAAATCAAGTGAAAAGCCTTCCTGGAGGAGAGGAGCGCAGCGCATTATAAGAGAACTATACATACGGGGGTCGTGATCAAGGGTGCACATACTTTTGGCGATCTCACTGATATTGCATGTATACAAAGAACAAAAATTTTATTAAAATTATATTCTTGTGACAGAGAATACCCAAGACATTTTGAACGACAATAAAGGTACAGATTGTCTTATTGCTTAATAAAGGAAAAACATCCTTTTCTAGTTGCCTCACTGTCCACTTTAATAGAAACACCTGCTAATGTATAGATTTATCTAATCAGCACTTATTTCAAAAACGTATATAAAGAGACATGTCTTATGTTTAATTCAGGGGAAACAGGGATATAAAAGATTTTTTGTTTAATTAAAAAATAAATAAAAACAGCTGAGACAACCGTGTTACAACCTGAAATATTTTATTAAACCAAAGAAACACATTCTCTCTCTTCCACACACACAGTTTTAGAGAATAAATACATCAATACGTCTGAGACTCTGCCCAGCTTTTTAGACATATTAGTTTCTAAAATTCAACAGCAGACGTCGAGTCGCTTGGAGCGCCACGTCATGGTTCGACACGAGGACACTGAGCTCAACTCCAGTGTTCCTCCTGCGAAAATAAGACTCTGGATAAACCCTGCATCAACAAGCAGCTTAAAATGTTTAAATAAAAAAACAAAAACTAAAAATATTCACAGCTAAACAATCAATTGTAGCTTAAAAGAGACATACGCGTACATACACACACACACACTTTATTCCAGTGATGTAACTCCAGTGTTTCCTTAGTCTGTATAAAACAAGATCTGCATGCCGCTCCACTTCCTGTACAACATGGCGGAACTTCCTCCACCGCCCAGATTAAAAAGGCTTCATAAACTTTTATTAAATAAACTTTTAAGAGAAGTTAACACAGTTAATATCTGCAATACACTGCGCATTAAGCACATTCCAGACATGTCAAATTATAATTATTAGAATAATCTCAGATTATTGAGCACCTTCCTCTAAAGTCGTGAAGAAGTCAAGAGAAAGTGTACGATCGTAACGGAGAGAAATGTTCACTGATCTGATGTGATAATATCAGGGTTTACAGTACGAAGTCTGCTGCTGAAATGTAAAGGATAAATATTTTTCACAACTGTTGCACGTGCCTGTTTATTTAACCCCCATAAAAAAAAAAATTAAAAAACGGAAATAAATCTTCAAAGTTTCTTCTTTCCTAAAAATATATTTCAGTGAATGACTTTTTAAAACTACCCTTTGGTGTTCACCATAAATACTAAACAGAGAGAGGTGAAAGAACAAAACACTGTTTGTTTTCATTGTGCAGTGCCGTGAGCGTGTGTGTTTGTGTGTGTGTGAGATAGTAGCGTTGTTGTGTAAAGAACATTCTCGAAGTGCACGGTGTTCACAGCAGGCGTGCGTAGTGCAGTAAAGAATGTTTGTTTAGAAGTCTGATGTGAGGTGTGTGTCTGATCAAATCGTCTAATCTGTAGTGTTAAGGTTTATAAATTGGACTTTTAAATTTTTTTTAAGTCGTCGACAGTCAAACCTTTAGCACCGTGATGTGATTCTCACATCCTGACATTAAACCGCGAGGACGAGCGACTGATGTCTGATGCTGAATAAACACCAGGGCGTATAGGAAGGTGGTGTCTGAATATCTCCAGTTCAGAGCGGGGCGGTTCTGTGGTTCTGATTAGGATCCACGTCCTCAGTCCTGATGTCCACGCTCTCCCACTCGCCGCTACGGTTCGACCTTTTGATGGCATCCACCACCGTCTGAACGTACAGCCCGTCCTCAAACGTAGCCGCCATGGCGACTGGATGCCGCGTCCACGAGCGCCGGTCGTCCTGCGCCTGGAACGACTGGCGCAACTGGGTCACCATCGCTTTCAATCCCGTGACCGAAGGCCCCGCCCCTGAGACACTATCGGTCAAAAGAAGCTCCTCCCCCTTGGTGCCGTTGCGCTGGCCGTACAGCTCGGTGCTCCTGGCCACCAGTCTGCCGGACGACCCCACTAGCATGACCTCGTGAAGCTCGGCACCCGGGAGGTTAAAGTTCAGTGTCACGTTGCAGACCACGCCCCCTGCCATGAGCAGCTGGAAGCAAGCGTAGTCGTCGGCCGTGACGGAGCGGATGCCGCCGCCCGAGCCGCCGTGACGCACGAAGGTCCTGAGCATTCCGTGCACGCGGACGGCCCGCCCCCCTGTCAGGTAGCTCAGCAAGTCGATAATGCGAGAGCCGACTGTGTGCAGGCCGCCGCCGCCCATCAGCTCCTCCCACGCCCAGCCGTACGACTGACTCAGCAACGAGCCGCCGTACACACGCGCCTCACACACCTGCGGGAGATAAACCAATCGCACATGAACATTAAATACACGTCCCTGTCATCTGTAAATTTAACACGTCGAATCGAAAGTAGACACAGCGTACGCAGAGCCACGCCCACCCCGAGTCTGATCAGTGTGTGACCTCAGGGAGATCATTTCTGTATCACACTCAAGATCTGGGAATGATTTGTCTTTAGGTCGGATTTTTTCAACAGCAGTGTAATCGTGACGGCGTGTAAATGTACGGGTGTGTAAACGTGATGGTGTGTACGGGTGTGTGTTTACCTGCAGTGTCCCACAGTAGCCCTCTGCGAGCAGGCGTTTCATCAGGATGAAGGCGGGAAGGAAGCGCAGAGCGTTGTTCATGATGCTCATTAGCTGCGGGTAATACCGCGCCGCCGTCACCATCGTACATGCGTCTGTCAGCGTAGCGGCCTGCTCGCTGATCACATTCTTTCCGATGCCTATACACACACACACACACACACACACACACACACACACACACAAAGATAAGAGACTCGTCTACTTACAGAAGCTAAGATTAGAGCTGTGAAGCAGCAGTGAGGGAAACCACTCGCTTGGCCTCGACATTTAATAACACCACCTCGCCTTGTTTATCACACCGGAGAAAACAACAATTTATTCATGAAATATTTCTCAGGAATAACTGTTTGAGATACTGTGTGATTTTACATTTATTACAGGAACATGTTTAAAACACAGATTTACTTTACTTAAACAATTACAATTTTATGAAACTCTTGAAAGAAAGAAATTCAGATCCAGCGTACTAACCCTCCCCTCCATCAGTAAGTAAGACCAAGTAGAAACATTAAGAACTAAACACTCTTGGCAGTCGCACTGTTTGTCAGAGCATGTAGGTTTACTCCTGCAGCAGGCATGAAACAATTTCAGGAAACAATTTATCAACATGGAAAACTCAATTCCTGTGTGTGTGTGTGTGTGTGTGTGTGTGTGTGTGTGTGTGTGTGTGTGTGTGTGTGTGTGTGTGTGTGTGTGTGTGTGTGTGTGTGTGAGCGAGCGCCCGGCACTGGGTGCGGTTGAGGAAGGAACACAACCCAGATGGTTCTGTACACAGACATTCGAGATAAAGAAAGCAAGAGACAAATGACGAGTGTAACGTCTCACCCAGTGCCTTCACGGCGATCTGGCGTGTGTGTGGCGGCGGCGTCAGAATACACACGAGGTGGACTTCCTGCCGCAGCAGGACGTCGTCTGATTGGCTGGTAGCAAAGGGAATGCTGAGCTCATCAGCCAGACGTTCCGCTTCCTCCTGCGTCCGGCCCCAGACAGCCTGAACCGGGAACCCTTCCTCCTGCAGTAAGGGCACCAGGGAGCGCACAGTCTGCCCCGTCCCAAACACACCCACACCCGGCAACATTCTATTCTGCTCAGCACACACACACACAAGCCTGCTGCGCTCACACTCTGTCAGCCATCCTGTTGGAAGCTGAAACTCCAAATAATGACAAGATAATCCTAAAAAAACAAAGAGAGAGAGAATTAGGAACTGATGAATTTATTAACAGCGTGAAAGTCACTGTCTTTCCAACCGTAACATCCCTCGAATATTTATCGTTTCACCTTCATGGGTCACACAGCGCCAAGGGAAATAAATCAACACGAGCCGAGCCTAAAGAACCAAAACAAGATGGAACGCACCGGAGTGTAAAGCTTCACCCTGCGTCGCCCCCCTTACTGTAATGTCACTTAAATTATCATCATTAAATTATTCACCATTCCCAATGTAATTAAACCTTTATTATTTATAGAATGTTCAAATTTATTTTGTTAATTAATTGTTGCACTTGTTTCTTTTTTAATGAAAGATATATTTATACCCCACCCCCTTTTTAAAAAAAATTAATGTATGTGTAATCATTAATAAATATCTTAGATCTGAATTTTAACATTTTTTGTTTATAAATACATTTAGAAAAAAAATAGCATTTAATTGCAGGTTTATAATTCTAAGCTTTATGACTTTCTACTCATATTTCTACCCATTTACTGTAAATTTAATAAATACAGAGAAAATGTTTATTATTGATAATAATACATGAAATAAATCATGCATGTTAATTAATTAGTAAATTATTGATAATGAAATAATAAATTAATATGAATAATAAACTGCTGGATTTCCTGTGAGGAGAAGGGAGTTATGCTAGTTAAAAGGATTAGCTCTCTAGCTAGCTAATAAAAATCTACATTATGCCCAGGTTTTGTTTCAGAGCGACTGAATAATAATCGTAATCTTGTATACTCACCCAAACTACTTTTTTGGAAATCTTTTCTTCAAATAAAAATCCTCTTTTAGTTATTTTTTCTCGGATAATAAAATCTCCTGAGAGAAATCCTGACTAGCATCCGGGCCGCCTCCCTCCTCAGACCCGAGCAGATCACACCAAGATAAACTCGCTCGTCTTCAGGGAAAAAACAGACCAAACCCAGGTCGTGTCATTCTGACAGGGTTCACGATCCTTTACGTGTTTCTGTTTTAATCCAGTGTTATTGTTGTTGTTATATTCCCCGCAGTGAGAGCGGTGAAGTCTCGGACCATCACAGACGCGTCCGGCCACAGAAACAAGCCAAGACTCCGCGCAGGCGCACCACCAGCCAGCCAGCCAGAGCATGTCATTCGCCACGCCCACTTCCACGCCCATTCCTGTTCACGGCGTATTTGGGTCACGTGACGTTATGTTATCCTCCTCACAGGTCTCAGATCAGAACGTGGCCCTCAGACGCTGCGCTGTAAAAAGTATTGGCGCCCCATTGGGGGTCAAAGGGGAGTTCTACAGTCGTGCACTGCAAGCATGCACATGAAAAAAAACTATTTTACAAGTAGTAATAAAAAAAACACTCAGATGATGAACTAGTGCAAATCTATATTTTTTCCTATACTGATTAAATCACTGTAGGCTATAAACTGCAGTGTAAATATAATGTCCAGAAGCCTGGTCTATTGCCATTATGTGTTTACTTTAATTCAATTAACGTTATTTATCCCCAAGGGGGCAATTTAAGGAATGAAGTGTAGTTATATAAAAAATAAATAAATACATAGATACATAAATAAACTTTATATATTAAAGAAAATAAAAGATGGATGACAGAAAAAGGGACATTTGAGTATGTTAAAGATCTAAATTAAAAAATATAAGAAAAACAGTAAGGCGTTCTTTTTCGCTGATTTCAATATTACTCAGCAACTAAAGTATTATCGACGAACATGACTTTAGCAGGGTTACAGGACAGGATGATGTTTTAAACTTCTCAGCATTGCTCAGTCGTGCCGATAGTCATCCATATGCAGATTTCCTTTAACACACCTGACTCAAGGGTGCAGTGCTTATGTTCAGGGCTGAAAAACGCTGAAATGTACAGGTCAGCGTATTCTCCCGGACCAGGCATGCTGTGGGAATGGGTACCAATACTTTTGCAGCAGCAAAACAGACACGAGTAAAGACTGGACTTACACTACAGATTAAAACGAGGCAGTTTACAGCAGCATATTTAAAGGTTTATTTATAATCTATATTCAACAGAATGTCCAAAACAAGTAAGAAACGAACGAACGGACAAACAAAAAAACAACAAAGTAATTTTGACATTAAGCGTCCGTCTACAGCCTGGGCAGGTTAAATAAAACACCAAAAGATCCAAAGTAAATGGCATTAAATCAAAAAAAAAAGAAAGACTGAAAGAAACGTGTGGGCGCTTCATCTCCGCAGATCAGGCACGACTTTGTTGCCGCTGGTTGCGACGGGGATGAGGAGCTTCCTGTATTCGAGCGGGAGGAATTTCTCGATTAAGACGTTGAGCGGCGTGCTGTCCGTCACAAAGCCCTGCCTAGAAATTGGGGAGAAACAAAAACAGATCACATGATTTTCCAGAAACAGGAAATAAATCTACATCCCTCTTCTAGTCTTCTACATCAAACACACCTTCTCATAAGGAGTTCAACATCCTCAACCTCGATGGTTTTCCTCTTGGCGTGGGCGGAGTACACCTCCAGATCTTCTGCCAGACGATCGAAATACCTCTGCAATCTGAAACAGGGCACAGAATCAGCACTCCAAGAACACTCCCTTTACTGTAAAAAAAAAACAAAAAAAAACACTTCAACTTACATGTCACTGATGACGGGATAGACGTCGCTGGCCACCTTCGTTTTGGCGAAGTGTTTAAACACGCTCATGACGTAGCTCTTCGGCAGGACGCCGGCGGAGGCGCTGTGAGGCGTGCGTCTCGAGCGTGGCCTCACGACCTTCGGGGCGGGCCTGAAAATATGCATCAGCGCGAGTTGTGTACGGGTTCTAATCCACTAAACAAGTTTATCAATTTACAATTATGACTGGATTACCCAGCATTCTGAGCTTTGAGGACGGTGGGTGTGGCCAGAGCACCGGGAGTGGACACCTGCTTCCTCTGCCTGATAAACCCTGGGGTCTGCATCGAGAGCTCTGTGAGGTTAAATATACATGCACATGTTAAAAACAATAACAACAAAAATATATAAACTGAACGTGTTAGTTAAAGCTAAAGTCAAACCTTCACTCTGGTTGTCTTCCCCCTCCTCCTCTTCCTCCTCAAGCTCCTGATCATGTTCCTCTTCCTGCAGCTCCTCAAATTCCTGTTGCTGCGGCTCCTGTTCTTCGTCCTCCTCTTCCAGCAGCACTTCCACTTCTCTTTGCTCCTGATCCTGTTGCTGATCTTCCTCCTCCTCCTCTTCCGGCATCGCTTCCTCTTCTTGCTGCTGTCCCTGTTCCTTCTCTTCCTTCTCCTCCTCCACTTCTTCTTGCTCTTGATCATGTTCCTCCTCCTCTTCCGGCTGCCGCTCTTCTTCCTCCTCCTCACCAGCAGAAAAGTCGACAGTGGGGCTAACGTGAACCGGGACGATGACCTCCTCGTGTTCTGATTGGCCGTGATGGTGAAGAACTTCCTCCTGGTCAACGTTCTGTCTCTCAGGATTTGCAGCGTGGACCGCTGAGGATGATGCAGGGCTGTGATGAGGTTCTTCCTCCTCCTCTTCCAGCTCTGTTCCACCAGCCAAACTCTGCAGTTCTACACAGGAAATAAAGATGCTCTGTTTTACTCGAGTGTGTGGGATAGCTGGAAAATGTGGACTCTTTTAGGCTCAGAGTGAATGATTTTTTAATAAGTTTGTTTTTCGAGATGTCTCTAACAGCGGACTAAAACACACCGGCGATACGAGCCGTGTACAGACACTTTCATGCTGATGTTAAGACCATGATGAAGAATCTCGATATGAATTGAATAATATCGTGTCAGATGGTCCCTGGTGATTTCCACCCCGCCAGCCAATCAATACGCCTGTCAATCAATACAGCAATGCCAACGCTTCTGTAGTGACATCACAAACTGAGATTCTCTATAGCTCCGCCCCCAAACCAGTTTATACCAATGTAGAGAGAGAAATACAACTCATTCAACGTGCCTTTAATCTCTAACTAAGCATTTATTAAAGCATCACACACTTTATCTCCTGATGGTTACTCACGTTTCTCGATGAGATCCTGATCCATCCTGAGGCTCTTTGTTCCGCTGCCTCGTGCCATCACACCATCTTTGATGGCTCCGCCCTCCGAGTGGTATGCTCTCCGGGTGATTCGCTGAGGCAGATGTGATGGCTCCTCCCCCTGATCGCTTTCACCCTCTCCCTGGTCCATTTCCTCCACCTGAGCTTCCTGTACAGCAGACTCGCTCTCCTCCTGCTCCTGAGGCCGAAACTCACGCTCTACCATGGCCTGAGTCGGAGCGAATGGGATCTCCTCGGGACTCAAGGACACGCCCTGGCCCTCTGGTGACGGAGGAATCATCTCCACATCGTCCTCCTCCGGTTCCAGGGCTTCTGCAGGGTCTTTGTCAGGTTTAGAGACGCTGCTCTCACGGACTTCAAGTTCACCTTGGACAACGTCTTGAAGTTCTTCCCCAACATCACCATCATCGTTATCTCTCATCGCCGCCTCTGTAACCCCTGCATCAGGGTCTCGCAGCTCGGAGGCCTGTGGGTGGGCGTACAGCTCGGTGTTGCTCATCATCACGTGCGTGGTGAGCTCCGGCACCGTGACGTTACTCAAACCCAGAGTGAACTTCTGCCAGTCCGAGTCCTGGAGAGTTCCTCCATCCTGCACTGCTGTACAATCTGATCATCAAAGCACAAAAAAATAGGGGAGGAGCTTCAGGAGCAGGGCCGGACAATGAGCTTATTATAATACCAGTACATATTGTGATTTATTACGGTTTAATACGCATGTATTAACATTTTGAAAAATTTACTGAAAACCTAACAACAAAAAATTTAACTAATCGAAAGAGGCCAATCTAATGTTTGAAGTTTTGCATATTATAAAAATGTCGTTAAATTCTTTAACTTTGAAATTTTGGCTTTCACTTAAAATGTATTTAAAGTATTTTCAAAACTATTTATTAGTACTAAACATTTACTATACATTTTTTTCTGACTGAAAATCATAACAACAACTGCAGTTGTCACTTTCACACCTTCATTCAAATAGCACTATACAAACAAAATTTAATTGGAAAAAAATTCACCAGTCCCAGTTTGACTTGAACGCTCCTTGTACATAAAGTTAATTAGATCCTTATTAGTTGATTAAATCCTTATTAATGACGGGCGCCAATAAATATGGAGCTGGCTATATCTGTTCGTTGCTAACGGAGCATGCGCAGTGGCTATGACTGAGCTGTTACCATAGTAACAAGAGTATTACTATAAACATGTGACAGAAAACTAAAGCAACACATTCTGACCAATCAGAGGCCAGGATTCAGCAGTGCAGTGGTGTAAAGATGAGGTCAGTGCAGCACCTTGGAGGTCACGTGCCTCTAAACGTTTCTGGATGGCTTCATCGAACGCGTCCACGGAAACCCCCTTCCGTCGCCCGGCCGCTTTCCGCCTCAGACCCGCCCTCTCGGAGGGGAGGTTCACGAACGGCGTCTTTAAGGTGAGGCTGAGGACACTGACACAGAACAATAACGTGTTTAGTGAGGAAGGGTAAAAAAAAAAAAAAACATATCCTGGGAGTCACTGGTGTGTGAAATTAAGACATGCTGGGGAAAAAAGTTACATTTTAGTGAAAGGAAAACACCTAAACACATTCTCTCTCTCTCTCACACACACACCTAATCATAAATGATTTGTATTGCTTTTATTTTACATACAGGAGATCTCTTGCATTTATTTTCACTCCGTCCAAAGATATACAATTATTAATATTAAATTATTCAACTTTAATATTCATTGCAGGATTAATTATGATTATGCATCAAAAATACTTCATCCGTTAATCTTCAGACAGGATTAGTTCCTCAGGGTGGCGCCTGTGCTGTTATTCTCACATGTCGCCTCACATATCCGTACATCACTCACATAAAGACGTATAATAAAGGATTTTTGGTTGCAGGGGTGTGTCTGAACTTATTATTAGAGAATTTGGATTTATAGATTTATACAAAGAGATACGCTCGCTCATTTATTCTAGAAAACTAAAAAAAATTAACTCAGGACTGAGATGTGCGAATATTCAGTATGTATAAATAAATACAATGAGTATTTATAGTAAAAGGACAAAATATTATATAAATAAATTTTACTGGAGAGTTGTTCAAAAAAACAAATAAAAAGTATTTTTTCAGAGGAAGAAATAAAGGAGGGAGAAAAATGGCCGATCTGGACTGAAATAAAATCACAGACGAGAGAGTGGAATGTGTTACGTTCTGAACCTAATCCCGACTGAACACAAGGATCGTTTAAGAAGTTCTCTCAGGATTCTATTTGCTCATAAAAGCCATAAGGAGGAGGAAGAGGAATAAAATGTCCTTCATCAAATGTGGAACAGAAGCAGAAACAATTACAGACTGAGACATGTGGGAAACGTTTACCTTTTCGATCCTACAGAGAGATCCTGCTCCTTACTGACGTCTGGATTCTCCTGAGGGACGGCCAGCTCCTCTTCTTCACCTGAAATAAAGACACGCCCATTATTCTCCTGCACTGACATCACTTCCTCCCTCAGATGGCTGCAGACTGCTGTGTGAGGAGGACTAACGGCCTACACTAAACCCACACAGAAAATAAATACGCTGTTAGTTCAGTTCTCCATCGTGAACCTTTACTCGATTCTGATTACAGTAATTCTTCTTGTCACTTTCTGGATTAATCTGGATCAAACAGAATAAAAATTTCTCGTCTAATTGACGCTCTGTGATATGAATACGAGTTCCAGTACCTGATGTCTGGCCCAGCTGTTTCTCGAAGGCGGAGACGTTAAAATTTGGTGCCGGTCTCCTGCGGCTCATCCCCCGGACCAGGTGAGTCAGTGGCTCTGTGGCCAAGTCAGGCAGCTCGAGTCCAGACACGCCGTCACTGAAAGCGCGCGCACGCACGCACACACACACACACACACACAATAGTAATAGATTATTTTGTTTTCTTTTACATGTAAACTGATGGCTATTTTWAAAAAACAATTAAACGTTTATGGGTTTAATGACCTCACTGTTCCTGGTAAAACACAATTGGACAACTGACCTGAAGTGGGTGGAGACCTACTCTTCCCCAATGACTTTTAAACACCTTTAGAGTTTATTTATCAGATGTGCGTGTGTGTGTGTTTTGCACACTAGAAGTTCCTACTTTAGTAAAATGATGATTTGGATGTTGTTACAAACATGTAATAAAGACTTAATCACCACGACAATGAAACTTATGATTAATCTCAGATGTTCGATCAGCCCTATTTGTGTGGGATTAGTTTCTCAGGAGGCACGCCCACCTGCGTCTGTTGCTATGGTGACTGGTCTCTGCGTCCTGCTGATCCTCCTGAGGCACGGCAGTCTGACCCGAGAGCAGCAGAGACGCCTCCGCTTCTGAAAAGCACAACACACGAGTTCACAGTGAGCACACATCGCATCAGGCTGCATGAAGCGTCGCTTCTTAACCGTACTCACCCGTCCGGATGATGCCCCTGAGCAGCCTGCGAGGTGTGATGTCATCGTCGTACAGCRCGGGAGAGGGAAGCACCGCCGGCGTCTTCAGAGCCCTGCCCTGAGACCGGGCACGTTTACTGGGCGGAGACTGAGCGGCCGTCTGGACTCGGATCAGAGTCAAGTGTAAATGTTTAATAAACCAGCTGGTGTGTAAAGAAAGACACATCTGTGGAACTAGTCGTACCTCATGCAGCTTCTGTTTGAGTTTGTTACGGAGAACGACGTGAGGCGTCTCGGGCGTGTTCCTCAGTCTGGAACTCCTCCGGGGATGTGAAACCTGCTGATTACGAGACGCGCTGGAGGGAGACAAGATTCGTTAATGATAATCTAATGATGGGTTTCTGCTTTTACTGCAAATAAAAATAACTACGATCTTAAACATGTGTAAAATGCTGTGATGATTAGAGCTGGACTAATTAACTGAGATCATGATCAATAATATCACAACACTTTCTCTGAGATAACATGAAACATCAAAGATTACAGTAATAATTACTGTAACTGACAAAAAGCAGCTAATTTGATGTTAAAATTCTGCACTTAACACTGTACTTAATGTACTTAATCAAAAACTAAACATTCCACAAAAAAAAAGAAATCTTCATTTTAACTGCTTAAAAGTTTTCTTTTCATATTATTGTTGTTATAAATGTACACACTACAGAAGACAGACCGAACTCTACAGGACTCGCAATCAAATAGATTACTACTGTGTGAAAACGTTTGTGCACCACTAAACAAACTAAATTTGATAAATAATAACATGAGAATCTGTGTGTGTGTGTTCTGCTTCAAAGAAATCCCTAAAACAGAATCTACACCTGTTGAGAACAGATGAATGAGAAGGATTCAGCCCTCTTTACTGTGATCTATGATATAATGATCTGTTTAACGTTGTGTTGATTTAGTTTCATTTATTGAACTCTATGTACTGAAATGTAGAGAAAGTTGGTCTTTTTTTAAGACAAACATGCAGCGTGTGTGCCAATACTTTTGCACGACACTATGTAGATCACAGAAATCATCTGACAACGAGTCCACGCTGCCCTACAAATTATAGTAATAGATTTTTAAACGGTTTTCTTTTCTCTAACTGTATAATGACACAAACACACACCGCTACATGCTAACCGCTAAGCTAGCTACATTACTCGCCTCCTGGTGACGGGAGAGCGCTGTGTGTCTGTCTGCAGGACATTTCTGAGTAAAACTCGAGCAGACACGTCCTCCTCCYCGGCAGGGTCCATCACACGCGGAGATTAAATCTCTTTCTCTAAAATAAAAAAACAAACAACAAGTACCACACGAGCACAGGTTACTGAAGCTTCTCTGCTAACACCAACAGCAGATTCAAATAGTTCCAGTGCTGACGTCATCTCCCGCGCTCGCCTACCCGCGCGCGTGTGCTTCACGGGATCTGTAGTTTTGCAATTTCACTTCCGGTTACTGCAGCCTACATCTCGCGAGCGAGCGCTTCTTTTTTTAAATACAGTTATAGTTTATGTATTTATTTACTGATTACTTATTATTTATTATGAAAGCAGACATACTAAAATATGTTCTATATTATATACAGTGTAGTCTTTAATATTTAAAATAAACCTCAACAGTTTGTATATTTAGTTGTCTGATTATTTACCATTGTTACCCTTTGTTTTGTTTTAATCATATGTGCTAATTATTTATAAACTCACAAGCTAGCTGAATGGTCACATAAAAATATTTTTTTAAATAAATAAATAAATAAATGTACGAGGGACGTTTAACTTTCTGGTGAATGAAGGCAAACTTGTGAATATTTTTCTCCTTTTTAACTAAAAAGAAAATTTGAGGTTTTCTCTCATATCTTTAAATATATAAAAAATATTTGAGTTTAAAGTGTAAAGCTTTTCAACCTCTTGTACAGGCTCTATATATTTTGTTTCTTGCTTTACATTTATAAAATAACAGTATGTTGTAATGTCTTTTTTCTGTCTTTAAATAAAGCATTTATATATTTGAAACAAAACGTTGACAGGTAGACAGTTCTCTCTCACACACACACGATATTCCATTATTTTGTACATTTGGATTAATGTTTAAAGCTAAATCTTTTTTTATCTAACAATATTCAGCTTCTCTATATGTATTTAGGCTAGACGGAATTTTACGGATTTCCCCCCTCTGACATGTATTATTATGATTTGAGATTCTCAGTCCTGAGCTCTGCGTCGTTCTGCAGTGATTATTCACGCAGAAAGCTCTGGAACATGCGCACGCTCTGCGCAGACACGGCGCTCACCAACGCGCTTTCAGAAAAACAAAACAGGAAGTTGTAAGTATTGTGGGACGTGTAGTTCCGCTTTTAGGCCGCTGCATTTGATAACAGCGCACGAAGATTAAGAAAAGAAAAACCCAGGGAAACTTGTGCGAGGGTGTTCAGGAGAGCGGGACAGCGGCGCCGTTATGCCCGGCTTCACGTGCTGCGTGCCCGGATGTTATAATAACTCGCACCGGGACCGCGAGCTCCGGTTCTACACCTTCCCGAAGGACCCGACTCAGCGCGAGATCTGGCTGAAGAACATCTCCCGGGCCGGAGTGAGCGGCTGCTTCAGCACCTTCCAGCCCACCACCGGGCACCGCGTGTGCAGCGTGCACTTCCCCGGGGGCAGGAAGACCTACACCATCCGCGTCCCGACCCTCTTCCCGTTGCGCGGCGTGAACGAGCGGAGAAGTCGCCGCGGCAGGGGCAGGAAGGTGCACGCTACGTCTGCGCCCGCGTCTGCGTCTGCGCAGGTCCTCGGCAACGTCGGCGCGAACCACGGAGAAGCGCAGGGCGAGACCGAGTTCCTGGTGCAGATCGGACCGAACGGCGAGTACATCACACCCGTGTCATCTTCATCATCGTCGACGACGTCGTCATCGGTACCGGTATCGTTATCGGCGGAGGGCTCGTGCACGGCGCTGAAGTCCGAGGACGCGGCGGTGGAGGTGGTGGTCCCTGTGGTGCCGGTGGTCCCGGTGGTTCCGGATCAGCCCGGCCCGCTGCTGGCGCTGTGCGGGGAGGAGCACTCGTACTCCCTGACCACCGGCACCACCTCGGCGGAGCTCCTGAGGAAGCTGAACGAGCAGCGGGACATCATCGCGCTCATGGAGGTGAAGATGAAGGAGATGAAGAACACCATCCGCCAGCTGCGCGTGAGCGAGGCGCGCCTGCAGGAGGAGCTGCGCGAGCGCGGGATGTGCGGCGGGATCGGCTCGGTCCGGAAGAAAGTCTGACACACACGCACACACACCGGGCCAAGGACTGGGACAGGACATTGTGGGGTGTGTGTAGGGGTGTGAGAGTGTGTGTGAGTGTGAGTTCATTGTGTTTTATTTTTTTTTAGTTTTGAAGTTTCAGTGTTAAATCACTAGGACTGGTTGATCTTTCGTGACGTTTTTACCACCAGTACACCCTGTGTGTGTGTGTGTGTGTGTGTGTGTGTTTGTTCAGCTTCTGGGTGATCATCAGTGACGTCATAAAATCACCGGAAATCCATCATTATAATATTATTCTCATTGTTTTAATACCCAAGAAAGGAATGACATCGTCATCATGGCTTATCAATATGCACGAGTATGCAGATATGGACACGCCCCCCAGCCATAATGTCGTCACAGACAAGGACAGCGAGAACATTTAATGAAATTCTCACCGCATCGCTCAACTCCACACGCTCAGACTAGAAAGGGTACCGAACAGTACTGTACTTTGGCCCTGGGTCGGTGCTGTCCAGTACACGTTTAGTACCTTTAGTGTGTAGTTTGTTTAGGATAAATTGACATTTCGTTTTTTTTCTACTTGTGGGTCACTTTTTCTAGGTGAAATATATCAACTAAAGGTACCGAATGTGTCCTTGTCACAGATAGTTCCTCCACACACACAGCAGGTTACACACCTCACACCAAGTTAAGAACCGGTTTTTTATATATATATTTTTTTTCCAAAGCATGTATTCTGAAGATTTCTGTTTTACATCTTTAAGGCGATGACATCACTTCCTGCGATGAACTAACTTCCTGTCCTTTTTTATTTCCTTTTGGAGATGCACTGACCTTTTCCATTTTCAACACAATACCCATCAGTGTTTTGGTTCTGATCCGATATCGATGCCGTCTCTGTGAGAAATTAGAAACTTGTGGACAGCGCAGATCTTTTTAAATCATTCAAATCAATTGTTGAAAATAGATTAAGTAATTAAGTAATGAATTTATTCTGCAATGGAACATCTAATTGGATATCCTGAGTCATGAATATTTATAATTCTGGTCCCGCCCACATGACCTGCTGACCTTCCTAACTGTCCGATGTGATGGAGAAGCACTAGCCAGTTACCTGCTGAATCAGACGAGAGAGATTTCAGTATCAGAGTCTCAGCAGACGAGTCTGTAAGGAGAACACACTGAGATTTGACCCTGGTTGACCTGTAGCCTGAGGAACACCATAGTGTGCAGGACTGACTAAAGCACGTACAGTAGACAGCTTTTCCTTGTTTTTAGTTCTTCTCGACTCTTCACAACTACCAGCATGATCGCTCTCTCTGTCTCTCACACTCTTCCATCATTTGATGAGACTCATCATTCTGTATTTAATGTCCTGTTTGTCATCATATTTTGATACGATGTGGAAATTCAACCCAAATCTTCACTGATTTCAAAAACAAATTTAGTCTATTTTCTGATGTCGTGACCCTGTAATTTTCCAGGCGCTTACGTTATTCTTCTTAAGATGTTTGTGTTTTTATTTTTTATTAAATCCTTTCAACTATAAGTCTCACTGCGTCTTATACCACTTTTAACTTTTAACACTCGTTCATCAGCATCAGGAGTCATCATGATAACAGCACGATATGATTCTGTACACAGCCTCAAAACCTGAATCACATTTTACACCAGGATCGCCTGTAGAGTGTCACGTTCCTCACTCCGCTCATTTGCATTTACAGACGCCCACAAAACTCCATAATAGGTAAAGTGTAGAGAGAGCTGGGAGCATGAAATGAGCCATCAAGGTAACAAACATGAGTGGAAGTTATTTTGACTCATGACTATGTAAATACTTTTAGTTTGTCCTTACCCCTACACACCTGGAACACCCTACAAGTCCTGCTGTTTAGGAGACACACTGACCCAGTCGTCTAGACGTCACAATCTGCTCGTTGTCAAACTCACCCAGCTTCTTACACTGCATCCAACACATAAACTTGATGATGTGAACTGAATTCTCACCTGCAGCCTAATAAAACCCGCCCACTGCCAGGTGATCATCAGTGCTACTTCCACCTGGAGGTGGGTTTAACGTTAAATGCAGGTGATCCATGGACTTGCAGGTAATCCTGGACTCCACTCTGGCAGCTGTTTTCCATTGTATTGGACTGTGAACTCATCCCCCCCCCTCCCACACACACACAATATACCAGACTGTATACATTTTATACATTCATTTTTTTATACAATATTGTATATAATTATAAATAGTGATATCTGGTCCACTGCAGTGTCTATATCGATGATTGAACCAGAATTAGAACCGCAGTCCGTTCATATCTGCTGAAATTCCTAACTCGGAGACTCCCTTTATTTTACTTAAGATTTACAAATAAATGTCTTTGTTTCCAGCTTGATGAATGAAGTTATTCAAATGAACCTTGTAAATGTCGACATGCTGAGCTTGTGTATTTCTCTGTGTTACTGAAATTCTTAGTTTTAAAAACATCTGAATAGTTAATAACTAGCCGTTAAATGAGAAATAAAACACTAAATGTGCGCTCGGCCCTGATGCAGTGTGCAGACGAGTTTCTGAAAAACCACAAGTTTTATTTCTTCCCCTTTTTGCTTTGTAAACCCAATAACACGTTTTAAATCAGAATATTATACAAAATTCATCCCTCCATTCTCTTCACCTTTATGTTCTATAATAATAATCATAAATAACAGGAAACGATGTGATGAGATTCAGCGCCGGATTAAAGGCGGAGTCGTTTGATGTCTTCGCTGCGAAAGTCCACTCTGAGCGCCAGGACCTGTCGAACCTCAGCCGGAGTCAGACGCCACGTCAGGGGCCCCGAGTTCGGGCCCCAGTAATCCAGGATCTCTGACACCTGAAAGCAGACAAAGGGAACGAAACCTTTACGCCCTGTTTACACCTGAATGACCCGAGAAACCGCGAAGAATGAGACGAGAGCTGATTTTATTAAGATACGAACCCTCTCCAGGTTGAGGACGGTCGCGATCTGAGTCAGACGAGCGAATTTATCCCGAATCGTCCACGAGGTGACGGAGGAGAGATACGCCACCAGAGAACGCAACTCCTTATCAAACTGCAGACCGCCCAGCTGTGTGTTTTAGGGGGGGTGGGGGGGCAGAGAGAGAGAATTAGAGAAAGTAATATAATGGCCGAGAGAGGGAGACAGAAAGAGGGTGAGTGAAAGCGGAGAGGGAGAGAAAATGAGAGAGTGAGAGAGAATATCAGTCAGAGGGGTAAGAGAGCAAGAAAGGGCGAAAGAGGGAGGGGACGAAATCAAAATGAACAGACAGAGATTGATGTGACACTTCAGTGAGCGAAGATGTCTAATCCTGTAAAAATATGAGCGGGCAACTGCAGGAGGTGTTAGTTTAGAGAAAGGCAGCGCCCCCCCGGAGGTGTGTGCGTGAATTACAGAGACTCACCCTGCTGAAGGTGCACTTAAAGACGGTCTTCTCCAGCTCCATGGCGATCAGGCTCGTCATCAGACTGGTCAGAGTGTCGTAGATGACAGGAGACAAGCCGGCCTGAGGACACGGACACGGAGACACACACACACACACAACGTCAGACATCACGTCTCCGTATACATCGGCACACGCATGTTCAGTGTCATTTCCGTTACCTTAAACTCGGCCATGAGCTGCTCCAGCTGCACAACCAGCTGCTGAACCCACGGGTCGTTCGCCTCGTACTCACTGAACTCCTCCTGAAACGGAAAAACACACACCGTTCTGAATTCTCCGACAGCTGTGGTGTCAGAGGAATTCACACTCAGAGACATGCTGTGATGGGAAACTAATCAAGGTCAGGGTGGCGGCGGTCTCTCCGCTCCGTCTCCCTCGGCTCGTCACTCACCTCTTCAATATTGTGTGAAATAGACAGGAAGCTGCTGATCCACGGCTTCACCTGCGGTCTGATGGCTGTGTTGTTCAGCTCCTGTAGACCCTCCTACACACACACACACACACACACACACTATATTTAAATATGAACACAGTGCAGTGTTATACTCATGTGGATTATTATTGCCTAAATTCTGACAGCTGTAACAGAAATCCAGTTTCCTGACCTGGAGGAGATCCTTGAGCTTGCTGGAGGTGTTCACTAGGTCAGACAGACAGCTGTCTATCTTAGCCTGCGCTTGTTCAGAGCCCGCCACCTGGCTGAACAACTTGGCACAATCGCTCTGAACGAAAGAGAGAGAGAGAGAGAGAGGTTTCAACACAGATGAGATTACAGAGATTAAGTCGTCTAAGGATGTCACTGCATAGCGTCCTGTGCATGACTGTGTATGTGAGAAATATCATTTGAATTTGAGACCTCCAGGTTCTTCTTCAGAGTGCTGATGTTCTCACTGCAGACCTGCACGTTGTTTAGAGTCACCTGGAAGGAAACGAGAAAATATTTAAGTACAGCACAGCTCGGTCACACCGCTTCCACTGAACTTCAGCTCCAGATCTAACTCAGGTGGCACGCGAGCCGACCTGGGGAATGTGGGCGGGGCTAAAATATCGGTGCGGTTCACTGGTCTACACACGAGCAAACACAATGATCTGATGCCTAAACCCACATCACTACCAGCTTGATGTGAGTTCTGTCTCGTTGCAGTGAGTCGAATCATTTGGCTCAGCGCACACAGTCTCTCACACACACACACACACACAGACACACACAGACACACACAGACACACACAGACACACACAGACACACACAGACACACACAGACACACACAGACACACACAGACACACACAGACACACACACACAGCTCACTCCTCACATTCTAGCTCTGTTCAGTGAATTGACTCGGCTCTTTAGTATGAATTGACTTTTTTGAAGATTTTAAACATCCTCACATTAATTGAACCCTCGTCATTGAACAGATGTCATGGACGAGTGAGTTTCTGCGTCTCTGAGCCTATGAGACAGTTTTGTATTAAGTTAGTTGAGGACTGAACACTGAAGGGACAAAACCTGTGTACAGTCGACCCCTGTGGAGGCACAATTCAGAGTTCGCCGCCTCAGTTGTTTGCGGATTTTTCCTCAGACCTCAGACTAATAATAGTTCACAGAAACCCCTCTAGGAACATAACCCTCGTGGATTTCGGGGGTCTTCTCCCTGTCTGTTCCTAATCACACACACCAATAAAGTGAGTGCTTGATGGAGGTGAGCTCCTCATTAACGCTCCTCAATTTCCTGCTGTGGAACATCAAACACTTCAAGCCGCATCAGAGAAACCTGCGATGTGCGGAGTGAAGACAAGAATAACGTTTAAGGTGGACACACTGCCACATAGAAATGGGAAATTCTCTTTACACTACACACACACACACACAAGCAGGCTGATAGGGTCACAGATCGGATCAGAACCTGGATATCACTATAACATCGTATCAGATGTTCCCACGTGATTCCCGTCTCTAATGTCCACGTCTCTGCCTGTTTAATGCTTTAACTTCATATGAGCAAGAGCACCTAAAGTATGAAGTGTAAATCCACCTAATAAAGTGTCATGGTAGAAGGACATTCTAGCATCAAACCCGACAGCGTGATCAGCGAGGCCGATTACAGCGAGGGAATTCCTAAACATTGTAGAGAACGTACAGAGAACCTGCTGTGAGCTAAAGATTAGTTTAAAGATCAGTTATCTCAGACACACAGCACAGCTCGTAAATCATCGAGGAGCAGAGAGGAAAGAATGAGTAGTAAAGGTAAAGAGTGAACCGGGCTCTGGTGTTCTGTCTCTTCAGAGATCCAGACGCGGACTGAAATGGACAGATTAGGGAAGCGCGAGTGTGAGAGCGGCGTGTGAGACGGCTCTGTGCAGGAGCAGGCCGAGTTAAACACAGCAGTAAAACCAACAGTAATTAGAGCAACAACTGGAGTTTAAAGGGTCAGGGGTCGCTCAGTGGTTAAGGCATTGGACTACGGTTCAGAAGATCCCAGGTTCAAACCTCACAACCACCAAGTTAACACTGTTGGGCCCTTAACCCTCAATTGCTCAAATGTAATGAGATAAAAATGTAAGTCGCTCTGGATAAGGGCGTCTGCCAAATGCCTAGATGTAGATGTAAAGGAACGGCAGCTTTTGTGCTTTAAGTATAGCGTGGCGAAGTTCTCCCGAGCGGCCCACCTCACTCCCACCTCCCTACTCAGGGGTGCAGACACAAATTCTCACTCTGTTCAGTAAGTCAGGTCATTTGACTCAGCAGAACAAGATAGTTTTTTCTTAAAATTTCTGAAAATTCTTCAGATTATGTGACTCTGCTCACGAATTAGTGCTGATGATTCCAAATTCCAGTTGTTTTCAGTGAATGAATTCATTTGTCTCGGCTCACTAGTAAGAATCAATTCCTTCAACTTACAGCTGAGTCTGATTATTCAATAAGAGTCGTTTCCATTCACGATAAATCCTGTGCGATATAAAGTCCTGTGTAAGAAGTTAAACAGTGATGTAATGCGAGGTTATTCACCAGGTACGCCATCTTGGCTTGTTCCTGACTCTCGATGCCCAGAGATTGGATTTTGCCCTGCTGTAAGCTGCTCTGCATCAGACTCACGGCGCTGGTGACACCACGATGCAGATCCTGCAGAGCGCTGGCTGGATAACCGGCTCTCAGTTTAGTCACCAGCACTTCCCTAAACACACACACACACAAAACACATGATTTTCCTGTTGCTCTTTATCATCAACAGGGCAAGTAAAACCAAAAGCCAATGTGTGTGTGTGAGTGTGTGTGTGAGTGTGTGTGTGTAAACAGCTCATACCTGAAATCGGTCTCAAGTACGCTGATGGAGTGATTGATCATCGCACACACGCAGTCCGAGTTGCCGCTGGTCAACGCACGGCTGATGCACTTCTTCACGATGTAAAACACGTCGTCCACCATGCTGGAGCTCAGCTGCCCCGCCTCGGCCGTATCCATGGCGACCGCCTGAACAACAACAACAACAACAACCATTAGCGTTTCTGAATGCTAACACCCGATCTAAAGCGTGCGTTCCCGATGTGTACCTTATTCACAGTCTCTCTCATGTAGTACTCCTCCATGGGGATGTAGTAACCGATCAGCTCCTGCATGGTGCAGCTGAGCTGACAATCCTTCAGCAGTCGCTCTAAACACTGCTGGTGCTCTGAGGAAAAAACAAAACACCACCACATCATTCCTTACCTTCAACGTACAAACTAAACTATTATAGTATTAAACAAATAGTAACACTACCCCAGGTACATTGTGCAGAGCTGCAGTGTTCTAATAACAAACGCAGACTTTAGTGAAGTTACCTCGGATCACTGACTCGGCCGCTGTCGCGTCTGCGACCTCGAAATCTGCCGTGATGCGCCGCTTCAGGAAGCGCAGGTACAGTTCCGATCTCGAGTTCATCAGGGTGACCTCACATAACACCGGATCCAGCTCCCTACACACACACACACACGATGAAATCTGATACAGGTTTTGTACTTCTTTCGATACATGCAATTTATGTAACAAAATAAAATAAATAAATTTGAACGAGGTACAGTATTTTTGTAACCTATAATTACCAAGGGTGCCAATAATTTTTAATACACATTTAAATCATACAATCAACTCTATGAGTAAAAAAAATTTATTTAATAAATAATCTGTTTAATATCAGTGGAGCATCTCCTGCACACGTTCCTGCGTATCAGCTGTCGCTATGGAAACCACATCGATCCCTCCTGACCAATCAGAGTGCAGAACGGCTATAAACCACTAACGTAAAGTCTAATCTAACGTACCTGGGTTCGATCTTCTCCATAGACATGCCGCCTCTCATCATGCTGCTCTGAATCACCTGGAACTGCAGAAACATCACATTGTCTCACACACACAAACACACACACACACACACCCCTAAATACACACCAGACTAAAAACCGTGAACACACACTTTGTTGCGATAGCCTCTCTGCTGGATGAACTTCTCCACTACTTTCTGTGCCTGTGTGTCACACTCTTTCTGAAGGTGTGTGAGGAGTGTGTGGAGTCGGCCCGGGCCGTAGTACGTCTCCACTATGGGCTGGTGTGTCTCCACGATCCGTGCGATACCTGAGACACACACACACGTCTTACATAGGTTAGCGTTTCTGTAGTAACGGCTCATTCACCGTGAATCTGTCATAACTTTTATGGAAGGAGAGTAAGAGAGTGCGTGTGTGTGTTTTTACCCTCCAGCAGGAGTGTGAGCGTGTCGGCGAAGATAAGCGGCGCGCGACGGTCACTGAGATCCGAACCCACGGCCAGGAGCAGGTTCTCCTCCGCTTTATTTGCCAACTGTGAGACGAGAGAAAGAGAAACGTTCATGAGGCAGTTATAACTTCTACAACATGCAAGATTTAAACACACACACACACACACACACACACACCTGACTGCAGAGGTACTTGGCGAACTGTGCGAGTCCCTGCTCGTGAAGGCCCAGCAGAGGGAGGATTTTAAAGAAGCGTTCCACCTGAGGAAGGTCACCCGCGGCAACCGCTTCCTCTAGTCGCTTAGTAACCAGTGCTTTCAAACTAAGCTCCGCCTCCTGCAGCAAAGCGAGACTGGCTTCRACTGCGGTGCCTGCAGAGTGACACAGGAGTTAGCAAAACCTCATCAAAAAAAAAAACATTATAAAAAACACTCAGAGCCGGGGTTACACTCGGCGGTAAGTCAGATCACAGCTCTGTGTTTACTAAATTCACTCGGTCTTCTAGTACATCATGTGTTTTTAACCTGATTCCTCAAAAACCCTAAACAAAACACTCAAGGAGACAAGCCCTTCAGGTTGTGCAGCGTGTACGTGAGAACACGTGTGTCGAGTACGACCCTGGCCTTCAAATGTTTATAATCAGTCAAAGAGCTCACTCTCTCCGCCCTGCCTGCTCAGCTCAATCACGGATTGGTCGAGAGACAGGTAGCGGTGGATGTGGGCGGCAGCTTGTTCGTAGTCCTGGTTGCGGAGGGCGGTCTGAACGCCGTCTGTGCAGAACTTCAGATCCAGAATATCATCAGCACGCTGGATCGCCTGGTACAGCCTTTTCTGTAAGGGACACACAGGTACCGTCAGTCACTTGTGTGTGTGTGTGTGTGTGTGTGTGTGTGTGTGTGTATGTGTGGGTGCGCGTGTGAGACATGGCCTGGGTGCAGGAAGGTGTGTGTGTTCGTGTGTGTGCGCATGAGACCTTAGTGAGGTCCAGCTGTCTGACTTTGCTGCTGACGTTCTCAGCCAGGCTGCAGGTGAAGCTGATCATCCCAGATAACTGCGTGGCGTCTCCCTCAATCAGCTGCAGGTTCGGCCTAAACACACACACACACACAGTTGAAAATGCACACAATGAAAAGTGCACTGAGTAAACACTCCACTGTAACTGATTAAATCTGATCAACATGGTCATACCGAGTTATAACCCCCTGACACACACACACACTCACCCGATCCTCTGCAGAGACAGCATTTTGGTCTCGATGGAGCTCTGCTGTGCAGAGAGAACCTCCAGCTCCTTGTGCACCTCCTCCTACAGGACGAGTCACATCACACAGATCAGCATCAGCACCGCGACATCCAGCACAAGCGTCACACCGTCTCTGAAACCTGTGGCTTCAAACAAGACGCCCCAAAACACCCAGGACGAGCCTAACACACATGCATACGACGATATCTCCAGAGAAAATACACTCAAAAACCCGAATGTGTCTGAAGCTGTCCAACAAACACAGACTTTTTATCAGCGGCAACGGCTCCAAAGCTTTTTATAATGTTATATTTGATAACTGACTTCATTACATATTTATTTATTAGACACTTGTGTCATTCGGCATTTTACATCATTTCAGTAATTAAAATTATATAAACAGATAAAGTATTAAACAGCTGAAAATAATCTGTATTCTGTGTCATACAGTCGTGATGTGGGCGTGGCTAATACGAGTTCCACTCTATACTAATTCAGGGGGCGTGGTTCGTGACGTGATTGACAGCTCGAACTGAGCGCAGGTTTAATACACGACAGCGTTTACCAGTTTGACAGCGTTAATACATTAAAGTAAATTCTTTTTTTTGTTACAGAAATGATTCTTATTATTGTTAATATTATTATTGATGTTGTTTACTGAGGTAAAAGAGCGACTCTGAGGTAAACACTCCTGAGTTCTGGTGAATATTGAGCGCGGTGTAAACTCTCACCTCCTCAGCACAGAGCTGCGCGTAAACCCGCTCCAGATCCTCCAGGTCCGTTAGAGACTCGATGGTTCCGGTTCGGACGGACGCCAGAGCCGCGGCGCTCGAGCGCCGCATCGCCGGAGCCGCGACTTCATCCATCACAGCTCCCACATCCACACTAATCACGTCACTTCCGGTTCTTGCCCTTCGCTTTCCTCTGGCGCTTCGCCTCCTGTAGCGCGCACTGCCACCTACTGACTGCCTCAAGAATTACATCCCGCTAGAGATAAAATTATGTTTATATATATTTATATTTTATTATTAAATCTTAAATCACACTTTACTGTAAGTGTATAATTAATCTAATTATTGCGTTGGGCAAATCACATTACCAAAAATGACATTGACTGTTTAACCCTTTTCCTGATGATGTTCCAATACTTCTGGCCCTCAAAAATCTCATAAAACTGTAAGCGTTGATGAATTTTAATGGTTGTCTCTGATGGTTCACTTTTGAACTTTTTCTCGGTCGGCGGTTGAGGATGTTTCTGTTCATTGTGTGTGATTAGCCTTTGCGTTCTGCGGTCTCTAAAGTTGTGTGTTGTGCATTGAACACAGAGTGAGCTGGGTGGTGTGTGTCTCATCTTCCTTTCAGTTTAAATCCTCTGTTCTAGTCCCTTCACCCTTAAGAAACCCAAATTCTTTCCTTCTCGACACTAGACTATGTTCTTCTTGATATCGTATGAAACCGAGCGCAGTAATATAAACCTGCACTACTCTCAGAGCTGCTGTTATAGAGAATTAATGAACACCTTCTGATCAATTAGAGAACAGGACTAAAACTAAGCTGCGCTGTGCTGTGGGAGAAARTGCCTGAAACATCAATAAGGACGTACGGTATTATAGCTGGAGCTGAAACATCAGCAATCAGAAGACAGATGGATTGTATCACACACTCATGATGTAAATAAAGACTTAGACTGTCTGTCCTGCAGTCTGCGCTTCTTACGCTACACTTGGAGAACGTTCGGCATGTTTGAGTGTTAAGTCGACACCAGACACCGTGTTGTGTAACGCAGAGACACATGGAGGGAAAACTGTTAAAAAGCAGCAGATTTATGAGGAGAAAAAATAATCCTGCAGATTGATGCAATAACATAATCCATTCCTGTCAATCAGACCTGTGTCAGGGTTGTGTGTGTGCGTGTGCGTGTGTGTTAGAGAGAGAGAGTACAGGAAATTTTACAGACAGAATAAGATTAGACAGATTGAGAGAATATCCTGTGAGACGATGCACAGGCCCGTTATGGATTAAACTCCTCTTCCTCCTCATTATGAAGCGCCGTGCAGACGAGCGTGAGCGTTAATCCCAGATTTATTTATTTATCTTTAATCATCTCGTCCCTGCGCTGTCCTGCCTCATATTTTATGCCGTCTTCACGCGCTGACTTTTATCTCAGATACAGAAGCAACAAGACATCAGGCCTGAACAACCTGCGCCTGTGTGTGTGTGTGTGTGTGTGTGTGTGTGTGTGTGTGTGTGTGTGTGTGTGTGTGTGCAGATGTTGAGACAGCTCAAGATTCAGGATTCAAATCACAATGCGTCCGCTTCTGTTCATCTCCCTCTGCCTCAGTGAGTATTTCGTCTTTTAAAAGTCGTGATGTGACGTTACTGCTGTGAGGTCAGGATGGTGTTCCAGGAACCTGGTGTTGATATAAAAGACAAAAACTCCAGGAACATCAACACAGTGTCAAGTCCTCATGGACAAACAAGAGTACCGGAAATAGACTAAAATTAGGAATGTATAATTACTGAATGCACATGGTGTATAATGAACATGTGTGTGTGTGTGTGTGTGTGTGTGTGTGTGTGTGTTTTGCAGTAAAATACTATGTAACAGGGTGGCGTGATGAAGCTGATTTAGTGTCACCTTCCTGAAGTTAATTATTTTTCTCTAACAGCACGGCCCGGAGTGTTTTATTCCTCTCACACCACAGCAGTATGATGTCATAGATTTTATCCATTTATAGTTACATTTAACATTTAATGTTTCTAAAACAACTCAGTTCCTGTTCTCACTAGATCCATGTGTGTGTGTGTGTGTGTGTGTGAGAGACACTGACACGTGAAGCGTCACGTGTTCAGTGAGATTAGATGGGGTTTAATGCTCAGATTAACTCTCACTAATGTACTAATGTTAAAAAAAAAAAAAAACTTAAACGTAATGTACACACACACACACACACACACACACACATCTAACAATAATACACACCAGGCTTATTCTAGGCTGATACTCTGCTGTTAAACGCAGTAAATCATAAAGCCTTGGATGGTGTGTGTGTGTGTGTTTGTGTGTGTCAACTCAAACCTGCAGATCCAGTAAAGAGACCCATGGGAGATAAACATGCTTATGTTTTATGTTTTTAAGTGATTAATAAATTAATAACAATAATAATACATTTTGTTATAATGCATATATTTGAAACAAATCTCTCGTATCTCAAACAACTAGATTAAAAAGGAATCTCACAACACGCCTGTGATGTGTACAAATTTAATTCAGTTTAGTTTAGTGTTATTTGTATAGAGCTTTTAACAATTGACTTTGTCGCAGAGCAGCTTTACACAATCAAAATAATGTACAGTAAAATAGCCATAACTGTACACACACTGCCAGGTGAAGTGGGTATTACTCGGTTACAGTGCCATCTGTCGGTGGGCGTGGTTTATTAAGGCAGCAGGTGAACAGTCACATTTCATTGTTAGTACAGTGGAACCTCAGATTGTGAGTAACTCAATTTACAAGTGTTCTGCAAGACGAGCGAAGACTTTTAATAAATTTTGACTTGAAAAACGAGCATGTCTTGGTTTACGAGTGCCTTTACA
>QMIH01000458.1:70732-89696 GCA_003987875.1 Clarias batrachus | reverse complement strand
CACTCAGGTTTGTTGACGGTGAGGTGATTGGTTGCTTTACATCTCAGTTCCCCCTCATGTTTGTGTTTCCTTCTGGCTCCTCCCTTTTATCTTTCTGTTATTTCTCTTTCTCTTCGCTCTCTGTCTCACTACACATGTCTCTCCTGAGCTGCCAGTGATCCAGACCCCCTCTGTCCTCTGGACCTGTCTGACGCGTCCTGGTGTCCCTCTCCAGGTTGGAGATCTGGTCACATGGAGCCCCGTGTGGTCTGTCTGGGACGCGTGTGGTGACTGGGGACGGTTCCACTTCACTATGAAGACGCTCCTGTCCTCGGCGGATACAGACAGCTGTCCTCTGAGGACTCGTGACTGCAGTCTCCTGGAGTCTCCTACAGTCTACCTGAGTCTCCAATAACCAACTGGACTCCATATGAACTTAAACACGTCTCCTGTTCTACTGAACCTGCAGCCTCCTAACACACAGTATGAGTGCAGATCAATCCCTGCTCTCCGTTATCACCCAGATGAGGATGGGTTCCCTGTCGAGTCTGGTTCCTCTCAAGGTTTCCTCCTACTGACATCTCAGGGAGTTTTTCCCTCAGCACCGTCATATTTATTCATATTTCCCCACAATTTTCAAACTCATTTTCCTCCTTTCCTTTTTATTCTGTAAAGCTGCTTTGCGTCAGTGCTGACTGCTAAAAGTGCTCTAGGAATAAGACTGAATTTAACTGAATTTCTTTTTCAATAGCTCAGAGAAACATTTTACCCCTTAAATGCAAAAAAATATATAAATAAAAGAATATATAATAACAACAACAATTTTGCAGTCAGTGTAGTGATACAGGAATCGGCACACAAAAGAACTTCCATATGTAAGTGAAACGAATTTTCCCCAACTCTAACAGAGTTTCTGTATTTGTCCTGCAGCCGTTGGCATCTTGTGATTGTTTTAAGAAAGAGGATTAAGCTTAACCCCGTCTTACCACAAAGCCCCAGGAATCAATCCACAGCCATGAGGATTACATTTAAAACTTCCCTCTGCGCTGTGATCCCACACATCAGCGTCCTGCGGAATTATGGGTGCAGATTAAAACTGAGCTAAAAAAACACACACTGGCCACTAATGTTCAGCTGGGATTAGAATAGAACGTGAAATTGTGTGTCACTTCCAAAAAGCCAGCGCAGAGAGACGAGCGTCTGTGGAGTAATTACGGCCTGAGAGCAGCGCAGACGAGAGGAAAGATACAACAGCTCTCAGCACAGCTACGGAATCCTGATTAGACTGACAGACAGACAGAGAGAGATGGAGAGGGGGGAGAGGGAGAGATAGGAACAGACACTCAGACAGACAGGGGCGCTGGGGGAGAGAGAGAGAGAGATGGACAGACGGACAGACAAACTGGAACAGGGCTGGAGAGAGAGAGAGAGAGACAAACGGGAAACAATGAGCGGGAGAGAAACAAAGACAGATAGACAGAATAATTGATTCAGACAGACAGATAGATATTTTCAGTATGAAGATACAAAGAGAGAGAAAAATGACGAATGAGAGTAAAGAAAAAGTGTGTGTGTGTGTGTGTGTGTGTGTGTGTTCTAACACATTTTTCTGTGCTAATAAGTTCATCGTGGTGTTGTTGACAGGTTTTAGCGTCACGCCACCCCGAGCCGTCGCTGCTGAGACAGAAACACTGTGGTTCATGAACCTGCTGGTGGCGCTGTTGTGCTCATTTCCACAAAAATCCACACTAATCCACTTCAAGACATGTTTTTACCAGCAAACAATCCGATGCCGTAAAACGCGGACCGGACACACGAGCAGATCCATTACTGAGAAGGAGGAGGAGAAGGAGGAGGAGGAGGAAGAGCGTTCACACACTAACATCACCGACTCCACAGCGCAGGAAACTCCAACAGCGCTCACTACAGGGGAATAATCCTCACTCCCACACGTCCTGAACCATCCTGGGAATGCTGGGTATGAGGTGGGAAAACATCATGCACACACACACACTCTCACACACACTGACACAAGCTCACACACTCAGTCACACCTGGGTGGAATTGATCTGAGCCAGCACATGGCCTGGGTCTCAGGAGGTGGGAGGAAACAGGAAAACTCAGAGGAAACACACATGGAAATGTGAGGAACCCGAGGTCGGCGTCGACCCAGGAGCTGTGCGCGGGCACGCTGGCATCGACCCAGGAGCTGTGCGCGGGCACGCTGGCACGCTGGCACCACCACCAGGATAAAGCCCACACAGAGGATGAGCAAATGAACAAACAAATAAAGCAGATGGATTTGCTTAGTCTGAGCTTCACACGTGTTTGTGTCTGAAATGCGAACACCTCCACACTGCATGCTCTGGTGCTGCGCCAGAGGAAATGCAGCGAGCRGGATGCAAATAGCATTAACACCACATCCGCGAGAGAGGAGCGATATTACACTCGGATTACGTGCAGGATGATGATATTACACAGCCGAAAGAAAATCCACTTACAGTAAGAAGAGCCATACGTTACACAATGAGCAAGAGACAACAGCATCCGATTCACACACACACACACACACACACACACACACACACACACACACACACACACACACACACACACACGCAAAGGGTGAGAAAAAGAAGGATAGAATAAAAGAAAGAGGAGCGAGGGAAAAATGTGTGTGTGTGTGTGTGTGTGTGTGCGCGTGTCTGGCTGCGTGTGCATGCTAACACTCGCTCTAAGGTAATCTGCTCCTGCTGCTGATTGTGTCACACACAAGAATCCCGCTGACTAAACACATCAGTGATCAGCCTTACGCATGGAACACACACACACACACACACACACACACTGAAAATGACATAGAATCCATATCATCTCTGCTCAGGTGATGCTCATGTGGACGGACGGTGAGGGGGGGGGGGGTGCCAATATTTTGTTGGACACCACATTCTCTCTCTCTCTCTCTCTCTCTCTCTCTCTCTCAGTTAAATAAATAAATAAATATAATAAAAATATTTTTCTTTGTTATTTCTTTTAGTTTTAAATAAATAAACATGATTTCCTCTCTCTCTCTCAGTGTGAAGGCGTAACGAGGTCTCAGAGCTGAAACGGAGGTCGAACATCGGCTCCGTCGGCGTTTAACCTCCTGCTCCTCATCACGACGCGCTCTGGAGTGAGACAGCACCGCTCTGTTTATAGAAAACGCCGGAGGACTCGAGACCACAGCTTGACCCGCTATAGCGCGCGGTCTGGATAGCGAGACGGTGTGTCTGTGTCGTGTGTGGATCATGTGTTAGTATGAGGATCGGTCTGTCTGTCTCTGCTGCGCGTTGGTACGCTGTGTGTCCAAACACCTGCTGCTGAGACACAGATCCTCTGATTACGCTCTCCTTCTCAGGCATGAGCGCTCAATGTGACCTTTTTCACTTCCAGATTCTCAACATCTGCAAACTAAACATCAAAACATCTGGCCAAGACGCCGCCGTGATTAAGATGGATGTGTTTTGGAGGAAATTTTAGACTTTCAGTTTGAAGATGATTCTGTTTCGGCTCATTACAGACCTGACATGCCAGTTAGTCTCAATCAAGATTTAATGTTTAACTCAAAAAAATGGAACAACAGGAAGGGTCACGTTAATGGAGCTCATAAAACAAAAAGGAAAAGTGGTCGGAAGAATCATGAATGGAGATCAAATCAAGAATAAAAACCAGAGCTTTGTTTAATAGTGAAAGTATGAGCATTTACACACACACGCACACACACATACAGTATACACATGCACACACAATGTGATAGACTGGACACCACAATGTGTGTAACCATAGCTAAAGGTGACTTTTTTTGACACTGGTTTTGTGTGTGTGTGTGTGTTATTTTTCTAGCCCAAAGACTAACACATCTCTAAGTGTTTTATTCCTCTTACACACCCTACAATATCACACTGTGCTCGTTCTTCCTCTGATGTTACACCAACACATTTGTCCTTACAGATTAACGATTAGCGGACACGAGGAGTCCCTGCGAACGAGCTGTTGCTATGGAAACCATAATGTATTAGAACAAGTGAATTAATATAAACCTGCACTACCGTCAGAGCCGATGTTATTTCCGGTCCAGTGGTCTGATCGGACGAGACTTGTTGCAGGAGTGATTATAATTATTACACAAGCATAAGGGGATGTGTCTCAGTGTGAATCAGCATCCTCACATGCGTAACTGTTCCTACAGGAGGTAACAGTATGTCTTCCTTTCATGCCCATACGTTTGCAACCTGCCAACCCTTTTGCATTTCCTGTCTACTCACCCCCARCTTCCTGCTCCGCATGCGGACGTAGCCCTGCTTGACGATGTCGTTGAAGTTGGACGCCATGTCTGAGGCACCTGGGAGCTGCTGGAGCAGATGGATGCTGGCATCCAGCCTTTTCTCTTCCTCACCAAACACCTCCTTCCAGACTCTCACTTCTTCTTCTTCTTTAAGTCACTTGGCTCTTCACTTGCTTCTCGCTCGCTCTCTCTCTCTCAGACGTGCGAGACGATGCGCTCAGTTCAGCCGAGCTTCCGAGTCTCTCATCGCTCCAGCATGATCTCTGCAAAGGAACAGCAGAGAAGAAAGAAGCGGGACATGTATTATTGATGCTCAGATTATCGGAGGAGAATGGAGGTGGCCCAAGCTGCGCGGGCATGCAACATTACCATGGATTATTTATCGAATCGCCAGATGCAGCGTTTCGGAGCGCGCCACGTGACTTCGCTCGTCTTTTACAACTTACTGGAACTGAGTTAATGTGGCAGGGTTAAAGAAAGTGCACTGGGAGTTTTCCTTCTCAGACATTTAGGAGGGTGATCAGGAATGTCGACAATGTAAACACAATCCTTGTGCAAAAAAAATGACCGTTTAGCATGCTGAACTAGATTAATCTACAATTTCTTAATATAAAATAAAACATTAAAGGGTCGCTCAGTGCTTAAGGTATTGGACTACGGTTCAAAAGGTCTCAGGTTCAAACTCCAGCACCTTGCCACTGTTGCCACTGTTGGGCCCTTGAGCAAGATCATCAACTCTCACCTGCTCAGATGTATAATGTAAGTCGCTCTGGTCACTTGACACTTCTTCAGTGCTTTGGCAAAATAATTAGCTTTTTTTCCTAGAGATTAAAGGATTGTATCGGATGCTCCCTGGTGACTCCTGTCCCTGATAGATCRATAGAAAGATAGAGTACTTTTTGACATCCTAAAGGCAAATTGGAGAAAAACTTCAATATCTGGTAACTGGAATAGTATTTACAGATCCTGGATCATTAAAACGTCTTCACCTGCACAACAATAATCAGTTACTCAGATAAATGCAAAAGGTCGTGTTTATATTAATATTCCTTCAGTAATCAGTAGTGAACAACATGCACACCTCTCTGTTCTTTTTAAACCAACATTACTGTCAATCAACTAAACCCCACCCCTCAAACATGAAGGTACCTATGCCAAATAAGGAGAGCATAACATCATCATTTTCCTGAACGTCGTCCTGCGCAGGTTTGCACTAGACGAGCTGGAGAGCGCTGGCATCGCGCTGACGCCAGCAGAACGCACACATTAAAGTTTAAAAAGCAGCTCATTAGCCGCGACAGAGCCGGGTTAATTGTTCTCAGCACTGTTGGTTTTAAAAAGTTGCTTGCTGAAGAGGAGAGGATGATAAAACACACACACACACACACACACACACACACACACACACACACACAGAGGATTAGCAAAGTGCAGGTGTACACTGCTGTTATCGCTCACAAAACACACACAGCACACGACCAAGTGAATCACAAGAACAAAATCCAAACTTGAGCCAAGATGGAGGCTGACTGTGAAGCGCTGATGCTAACGGAGACGGTTAGCATTAATAATAGCTTGTAGCTCATTAGTTCACATGGAAACTAAATTAGAAGCGATTAGCACACATGCAACAAGCAACATTTGCACACAAAAAACCCACCTTAATTCAGTCCAAAATAGATTTGTAATCACTAAATCTAAAAAAAACTCATTATAAATGCATTTAAAATGTGCTAACGCCAAGGTATTTGCTAGTGCTAGTGTCTGCTAGTTTCAAAAGGCCGACTGAATTAATATTATCCATTATTCATCAGAAATCTCCAGATATCTAACATTTAAATCAGCTTAATTAGCACCTCGCTACATGTTGGCACTTCAGTTCACGCTAGCACACGAACCATCTAATCTAACGTTCACATAGTGATTCATGTTATTTCAGGCTTATCACCGATTGCCCATCTAGCTAAATCATATAAACTGAAACAGCGCTCTGTGATTAGCTATACGGGCTACATTACAGGCTGTTATTGTAGTTCTCATCGCTAACGCTATGGCACAGTATGCTAGTGAAAATGAAGAGTTTCGACTATTTTGTAAAGCGTGTGCCGTCACATTCCACAATCATACAAATCTAAGGACTTATGGTATACAGTACATTTCTGGTGTGCGCTAGCTAACGTTAGCTGGTGTAAGATCCCTGAGCAGGCGATTATTCCCTTCTGCAGAACATCAACGCATGAGCTGAGATGTACATTCGTCTCATTTGTGCTTTTGATATGCAAAATACAGAGCATATGTTCAGTATTTAGGGAACCCTGTTGCTAGGCAACTAGAAACTTGTAATGTAGAGAATGAGCTAGCTAATGGTTTAGACTAGGAATTTATCCTGTGTTGTATGTTCTATGTTGTACAACATCTGAGAGACACGGGATTAGCATAGAAAAGAAGAAAATCTCTAAATGAGCCTAAAGCCATTAGGAATTCTCTTGATTTGTACTGGTCCTTAATGTGTGTTGATGGTCTGTAATGGTAATTTAATAGAATGAGTCATTACTGATGGCTGATTTTTGCTTCTGCATATGATCTTTTATGGAATAAAATCACTGTCAAAAATATAATATATTATATAAATATAATATAATATATATAATATAATATAATATAATATAATAATCGTGCATAAAAAAAAAGATTTGTGTGTAATTCTGTGTTTTATCGATTCCTCTTCCCTCGGATAGTAACGCCTGTGCATGTGGCCTTGATGACGTATTTGTGACAGCGGCTGTAACTACATTCATTTGGCAATTCATCCGTGTAACAGAGCAGTTGTACAAACGTGTTTTGTGTGTGTGAACGGTCGTGTATTTCAGAGTTGTTCTGTAACAAACACACTAAATCTGGTATCTGTAAGCTGTGTCGTGGCCGATTAGATTTCGGGAATCCAACTCGGACAAAACACAGAATTACACACACATCTTTTTTTTTTTTACGCACAATATTATTGACAGTGATTTTATTCCATAGTGGGTTCTAGTGTTTAATATCACTGACCACGACAGAAACCATTAGATCTCCCTAATCTGCTGCGAGAACTTTTCTTGTCTTCAGAAACCCCACAAAGCCAGACGTTTTCGATCTCCATCTTTGTACGACGTAGAAACTCATTCGGCTCAAGTTCCCCACGACCACGAAGCGAATCAATAAAAAGAAACGCCGGTGCTGTAAGTGAACATGTCTAACAGCTTGTTAGGACGCAGGCTGCACTCCTGAGGAGGAGAATCAAGCAGGAACAAGCCTCGAACATCTGTTTTCACTGTTAAGCACTGCTATTGACCGAGAGCTGAGAGCAGAGCGCAGACAGGAGCTGTCTCTGCTAACTGCCAGACTGATGACAGGCCTGCGCCGCCTCGTCGCTCCGACTCGGACAGGGGGAAGAAAATACACCACAAACTGTTTCCCTCCTTTATTACGCTGGAGTCAACTCGCTTTTCTTTTCACATCACCGCCTTCTTCATCTTTCTCTTCTTTTGTCTTCTTCTTCTTATGAGCAGCCACATGCTAATATCCAGGCTAATAGGCTAGTGTGAAGGAGGCTCATTTCATCCCTTATGTCTTCCATCATGAATAAATAAAAGGCTGGAACTCTTTTATCGTGAGATTCCTCTGAAAATCGCTTATCGTTTCTGACGTCTGCAGTTTATTGCACGCCAGCACAGACGGATACGCAAAAAAATCAAGAATGAGATTTAAAAAGAAAGAAAAGTGAAGCGTTACCATGGGAACTGCAGCAGGTCCCAAGAGCCGAAATCATATTGCAAGGCAACAAAATTAAAACGAGCCAAAAACATATCGATTTCTAATATGAGGGCTGCTCGGGTCTGTCACGCATTACAGATTTAAATATTGCACGCTCTGCAAACTGATGAACTTTGTGTTTGAAAAGTCTCCAAAAGCTCATTCAGACTCATAAACAATTACAACATCTACACATTCCTGTGTGTGTGTGTGTGTGTGTGTGTGTGTGTCTCAGCTCTGTCTTAAGCCTCTGCCGGGTTTATTTGACATATTAATTATTACTATGATTATCATTAGAATTATAACTGATGTAACTGTGAATCATTTCGTCCACATCCTTGTCATTCCACTTTGTGCTTTCTGCAGAACAAGGCTTTGAGCAGCTCGTGAACTCCTGACCTGTTGTGCTGCTCGACGCTGAGTATATTTCATTATGAAAAGATTTCATCCGTTTTAAGTAACATTTCCTCTAGTGAAACATCCATGCAGCTTGTTGTGTGCATTACTGAGAAACCCTAAACGCCCCTGTCTAAAGTCACGGCGTTCCCGCTCACCGCTGTTCGGGCTCCTGTTATAGAAACTTAATCAACACTTTCCGACCAATCAGAATCCAGAAAGCCGTATTAGCATTATTAAAGGAAGTAATTTCCCTGAGGAGTTTCACTGAGGTGATAAAATAATCTTGCATTATTGCATAATTATAGAATATCTATGATAATGAGTGAACGCATTGGTACAGTAGCGCACAGAGCTCCTGTTTAGAGCGGGATCGGGAGGGCTGCGCGTCTGCATAATTTAATATGTGTAATAAATCTAAAGTAGGCAAAACGCCTCCAAACCTCACGACTAATATCTCGACGTTTATTCGTTTGTGCTGACGATTCAGTTTTGCGCAATCGCTTCTATAACGCATGTGGATGAGGAAAAGGGCGCTTCAGTGTGGCGTTATTTGAAGCAAAGTGAGAATCACCAGAATGACCATGTGACAGGATGACAGAGCGACAGAGTGACACTGACAAAGGAACACAATGACAGAGTGTAAGAGCAACAGAATGACACAATGTCAGAGTGACAGAATGACAGAGTGACAGAATGACAGAGTGACAGAGTGACACTGACAAAGGAACACAATGACAGAGTGACAGAATGGCAGAGTGTAAGAGCAACAGAATGACACAATGACAGAGTGACAGAATGACAGCGACACTGACAGAGTGGCAGCACGACAGAATGACAGAGTGACAGAGTGACAGAGTGATTGTCAGAGAGCCACAGAGACAGAATGAACAAATGACAGTGACAGAGTGACAAAATGTCACTGAATGACAGAATGACAGAGTGACAGAGTGACACTGACAAAGGAACACAATGACAGAGTGACAGAATGACAGAGTGGCAGCACGACAGAATGACAGAGTGACAGAGTGACAGAGTGATTGTCAGAGAGCCACAGAGACAGAATGAACAAATGACAGTGACAGAGTGACAAAATGTCACTGAATGACAGAATGACATGAACAGAGTAACAGAGTGACAAAATGAGAGAATGTCGGAGAGACACTGACGGAATGATGGAGTGACGTACGGTAGTGACAGAATGACAGAATGTCCGAGTGATAGAGTGCGAGAGCGCCATGTGATGGCCGTTAGAGTCAGAGCCGGAAGCGGCGGGAGCGAGAGACCGGTGCGCGGGTCCCGGCTGAGCGATGATCGGCAGTTTCTGCTCTGTTTAATGAGCCGTCTCGCTCTCGTTCTCTGCAGCGAGGTGAAAGCAGAAGAGCATCGATCAGGAACAGGGACAAAGGCTAAGCTGCTGAGTGACAAAGCTCGGTTTCAGCGCTTCACTCTTACAGCCAGGCTGCTAACAAGAAAAGTCTAGCAGGCAGAGAGGAACGAGAGGATTTCACCGCAAAACCTCCTGCAAGACAGCTAATGTTTTGTTTTTTTTTCTTTTCCAGACGCGACCGAGCAGCAGTTAATAACGGCGCGGAGGCAGGTCAGGTGCGTGGCGCTGCTCTGTAATTAGGAACTCCTCGGAGAGCGCAGCGTCCTGGAGAGTAGAACACGTCTTTCTCTCTCTACATCCGTTCCATTCTCACTGACTTTATATGACTGTTAATTTGCTGGAGGTTTACAACACTTAATCATCCAATGAACCCTTGAAGAAATAGCTACATAGACTGTTTTCTAAAAAGAAAGGTTCTTCAAATGTTCTTTAAGGAGAATGAAGAAGTCCTCGTTCCAAAGTAAGCCTGATCCTGATTTCTTTCCCTCTTTCCTCCTCCTTTTTCCGCTCCCTCTCTTCTCCACTCGTCCCACTTCCTCTTCACCGCTCCGAAACATCCTCCACTTTATGAGCTTCTGGGGGAAAACCAAGCTGTTCCTCGAGAGTCTGCGAGGTATTATCTGACACGCATTACCCACAGGAAGAGGCTTCCTCTCAGATTTCCCCTCTCTGCCACCCTGGGGCTGACAGCTGGCTGGCACACGCGGGGCAACTGGCAGCTGGCACGCAAGAGCAGAGCGCCAAGAACAAAACCGGAGAAAAGCCATCAAAGACCTGAGCACATGAGGAAATAGACGGAGGAGATCAAATGGAGAGAAGCGGTAATGACAACAATTATCCCAGGACGACTCGCCCGCCCGCCCGCTCGCTCGCTGGGTTTCCCATCTGTGTCGATTACTGAGACCTTTTCATTCAATAAAGGAAAACTCCAACAGTTTTTAACTCTAATCTCCGTCATTATCGCTGACGAGAGCCTGGACCCGTTCCTCTGCGCCGAGGGTGGACGTCTGAGGGCAGATGTTCATCTCCGCTTTTAAATATATAAATTACACGACGACAAAACACACGCTGCAGCCGTTCCACCCGAACCCCGAGACGGACGCGAGAGGAAACCTTCTGCCAGGAGATCTTATGGGCTTTAATCCATCTTTAAACGGCGTGAATCACTCCCTGGAGGGTTTGTGAGGTCAGAGACGCACCGCTCACACGTTCAGCCGAGCGAAGCGTCCAAAAACCTGGCAGGAATTCTTTGTTTCTCACAGGACAGAGAATACACACACCGAGCGGGATCTGTTAATAATAACAAAACTTTACCCATGCTGTACCCATGTGAGACCAGGAAGACAAGCAGCACGAAGACGATGAGGTCACACGGACTCCTCCCTCTCCCGCGATCGCTCTCGCGCAGCAGAAGTATAGATGGCAGTAATGCTGGAAAACCTGGAGCGTTTAATAAAAGCTTGGGGAAACGGTCTGACGTGCGATCGAATGTTCAGTTAGCCGGAACACACTGACTCGGGCACGTACGAGCAGATCCGATCCCACAGAAATTAGAGTATTGAATGTTTGGCTGCGTCTGAGCTCCGAGCCTCCCGGGTCGATAAACGACTCGATACACGAGGGAGAGGTTAGACCGCAGTCATGTGACCCGCACACCAGGAATAAACACACGGGGAGAGGAAACATGCGGGGAACGCATCGGTGCAGGGGGAACACGTTCGAGGGATGGAGGGAGGGAGGGAGGGGGGCAAAGGGGGGGAAGAGTCTACAAATAAAAGAAAACAAGGAAAGAAAATGTGTAAATGAAAAATTAATTAAGGGAGAGACAAAAATAAAGAAAGAAGTAAAGAAAGAAAATGAAATGTAATATTTTATATAATATTATATTCATCTGTAGAATAAATGAAGACTTTTTCTTTTTAAAAGTATTTTGAGGCTCTCAGTCCCGCATACCATCATGTAGTTAATCATGGTTTTTCTTCTTCTGTCTCTCTTCAGGAACCCACGTTGGTCCTCACGTCCCGTCCTTCTGCAGTGTTCCTGAGCCGCACTGATTCGGACCCTGACTCGACCCGGCTCTGGCTGTGTGTTACAGTCTGCTGGAGTTTCTGGGCTAATAAACACCCGTGAGTGTGACAGAGCGCCCCCTGTGTGAGACACACCACAGGACCACCGTCGACAGGAAGGTGAGGGAGACACACGCAGAGCTCGGAGTGTGTGACACTGCTGGAGACGAGATCATTAGGTGCGTTAGAGCTCGTCCCAGAAAGCAGGCGCACAGGAACGCTTCAGCACCGACTGGAACCGCAGCGTCGCGGATTTATTACCGTTTGAACACCAGTTCTGGGATCGAAGAAAAATCCACAAAGGTGATTTAGTGCAGGTTCCTGACGCGTCATTAAAAGTCCGCGTTATACAGTACACTGTACGGCGCCGACGAAGGAACAGGCAGCGTACAGACACACAAACTACCCAGAATTCTGTGCGTCAGGGATCAGCTGCAACATCAGGCGCGAGTGTGAGCTGTGTGTACTGCAGTGTGTAGCTCAGACAGCTGCTCCGTTCTGAACAAGCCTTTCGCTCACACACCAAACACTCATTCGGCTTCCTGTTTACCGCTTCCTGTTTACCGCTTCCTGTTTACCGCTTCCTGTTTACTGATCCGTATATAGAAAAGTTTTCTTTAAAGCCGAAAACGTTCCGTTCCAATATTTTTGCTTTACAGTGTTTGTTCTGCCTAAGCCTTTGGCACAGTACACTAAGCGATATCAGGCCAAGGACATCATCAAAGAGCAGGAGTCTAAACACACACACACACACACACACACACACACACTATGGTATGTAAATAAAACTGACTCCAGCTCCTGTCTAAAGCAGAATGCTCATCAGTGTATTTATTAAATCTGATTCAGTCTGTAGTCTCAGCGCCTGGCGTGTCCACCTGGGTTGCCACGGTAACCAGACGTCACAGGAACGTCCACACAATAGAGTCAGAGAAGAAGAGAAGACAGACGCTCGAGGTCGTGTCCCGTCCCTCACCTGCCCTCATGCTGGTTTCCACCCAGGCTGATGTTGTTCCTCCTGATACAAATCTCTGACATCAAACCCGTCTCCAGCAGTGTGTGTGTGTGTGTGTGTGTGTGTGTGTGTGTGTCTCCTCACACGCCTCCGCTCAGAGCCCCTGATGCGTCTAATCTGTCAGGTGGTTAACATTTCGGGTCCTCAGGGGTTAATCAGTGGGCCCTAAGGGCTTCCTGAAGGCTTCTACAGGGAACAGCTTTCTGACGGGGAAACACTCTGTGACAGGGTTACACACAGAACTTTAAGGAACAAACGAGGAAGCGTAAAATCTCCAGCTGACGGGATTCGATTTCACACAGAACCGGAGCTCGCTGTCAGAGGAGACGCCGCGCCTACACGCCTCTGTCTAACTCAGATAATGCAGCAGCTGTAAACACACACGCACACACACACACACACTCACACATACGCACGAGCACATAAAGACCGTCATCATCAAGACGCGACACTTTGTCTCCTGATCGCTACATCAGATTAGAGCAGATAAAGAGAGTAGAGATATGCCAGTACACACACACACACACACACACGAACACACACACACCATTTGCAAAGCATTTTCCTCTCGTTTACTAAAGACTTTCATTTGAATGTTTCTGTGTGTAGCTCAGACCACTGCTGTGTGTGAACGCTCCTGCAGGAGATCATCGAGTCTCAAAACCTTCAACTCTCTTCTGATGTTTGATGTGACGTAACTGATTATTTCACACACTGCACTACTGACTCCTGATTGGTCGACTGGACAGAATGAGATAAATCCATTTCAGCAGTTCGGAGAAAAACATCTTTAGTTATATTGAATGGATGAGAAAGTGTTTCTGTTGACGGAGCGCAGCAGCCGCCGCACTCTCCCAGGGATGAACACAGTGTTCACATCCCAGTCACCTGACGTCCTCTTCAGACCTGTCGGTTACTCCTTCCAGACGACCGTAGGGGGCAGTTACAGGGTCAGGCGCGTCCACGTCTTCTTTCTTTGCGTCGACATTCTACAAAAACCATTTAAACCATTTAAACCACTCGCAGCAGGTGCTGTACTGAACAGGAAGTCAACTCGCTTCACTGACTGTGTGACAGAAAGAAGCGATGTGATTGGCTCAGCGTCTGCAAACATAGCGGGAATAAATCTTCACACACAAAAATCAGAGGAAAGGTAGAAAGCCAGAGGGACACAAAGGAAGACAATGAAAAGAAGATGATTGGAAGAAAGTTTTAAAAAGAAAGATGTGGTGCAGCGCTCGTCTTGTCATCAGGATGTCGCGAGTTCGATTCCCGGGTGGTGCTGTAACCTCTCGCAGCCGGAGGTCTAGAGAGAGCTGATTGGCCGAGCTCTCTCAGAGGGGAGGGATGAGAGGTACTTAGTGCTCCTCCCACATTAATCACGGCTCTACAGCCAATCAGGGGCGTCTGTGAGCTCACGCAAGCGGGAGGAGCGGACAGCGCTGTGTGACTCCGCCCCCAACGGTGCATGACGGAGCAGGTCGAAAAGATGCGGTCGGCTGGCGTCACGTGGTTCGGAGGAAACACGTGACAGTCTTCGGCCCTCCCGGCTGAGTGGTAGTGGTAGTAGTAGCCTTAATGTGGAGCCCCCTAGTGACGGGGAGGAATTGGACACGAMTAAATTAGGGAGAAAAAAAAAAGATAGCCTATATTAAATAAAAGAAAGACAAAGAATAAGACAGAGAGACAGACTGAGGTGTACAGTACGCTCCTGAGCGCTAACACCGGGCGTGTCCTGTATGAGTCATTAATACGTTTAATGAATACGTTGGCCGTGTTCGTGCTGTGTCGTGTCCGAGCGTTGGCACCGAGGCGTGGCCGAGCGGATGTGGTTGGAAGTCGGGACGAGCCAGGGGACGAGTATGATGATCTGTTTCAATAAAGCCGGTAACTGACTTCAACTGTAACAGAGAGAAACTTAGAGACACAAACAAACCACAAGGCGCTCTCTATCTCCGGCATAAATTATGGATGATATCTGATCTCTGCTAACTGCTGCAGGCTCTCAGGAGATTTCCTCAAAGAGAAAATCAAAGTAGGAACGCGGCGCACGCTCCTCTAACAGAGCTTTAAAAAGACCGGGCCGGGAGGACGCGACCGCAACGCCGTTCAAACCGCTTCCGCTGTGGAACTGTGCGTTTCCTCACGTGTGTGTTTTATTCATTAGAATGTCTTACTGATAGTCTCTGAGCTCCAGCCACATTGTGAATACAGTGGTGCCAATACTTAAGTGTACTCTGAACGCCCGATCCTCGCAGATCGACCTTGTCGCCGCCACCGTGTCGTCGCCACGCATTCACCAACGCCGCTCGCACGTCGCAGGAGCTCGACTGGGAGTTACTGCCGCGTCCCCCGTACAGTCCTGACCTCGCGCGAGACATGTCCACATGTCCGGGTTGTTAAAGACGTTGGTTCCTGGGAGGCCGGCGGTCCAGACGTGAAGCAGACGGGCGGCCCGATCACGGCGCCGTCAAACATCTTATTCCTTTTAATTGAACTCATTAGTATTCCAACATATGTGATATGACTCGTCCCTGCAGCGAAGTCTCCACACACACACACACACACACACACACACACACACACACACACACACACACACACACACACACACACTGTACCGAGCGATCAACATCTCCACACTACAGCTCTGTTACACATTACTGTCTACATCTCAGACATCATGTCTCATCATCTGGGCTTTTTATGTGTAATAACTCGGCTATAAAGTGAATGAAGAGGAGCATCACAGCCGTCTGAGAAACATCTAAACCCCGTCCACGTCACGTTCCTCAGGAAAATGTGTCTCGTTAGATTAGATGAGATTCTCGCTCGTGACTGTGTGAACAGAAGCGATGTTCCAGAGGAGCCGAGTCAGCGCCTGGTCACACTTCCTGTTCAGGACGCAGCAGCATGAGCACGCCCGCAGGAACATCAATCACACACACACACACACACACACACACACACACCGTCTGCTACGTTCTGATCCTCCTCTCTCACAGAGAAGCTCAGCACTGCCGCCGCGGTCTGTCTCTCCCACCTGTCGGACCCTCTCACCACCGCCACTGACGTCCACTCGGACGCCTCAAAGCCATCACGCCCTGGTGTCTCGTAATGAGCGTCCTCCGGTGGATTGAAGCAAAACTGCACAAACACACAGCAGATGGTCCGTAAGCAGGAAGTCTAAAGCCGACACCATTTCCACATTAAAGCCGAGAAATAAAATGACGTTATTCGGATTCAGTCTCAGCACTGGTTCTCGTCTCGTCCCAAACGCAGGGCTGCCTGACACACTCCCTGACATCACTCTCTGATTCACGTCCTTGTATTTCTCCTGACATGGACGGAGTTTCCTGACGATTTATTAATAACGTTCTCTCTGCATCTCTGAATAAACTTCACAACCTAATTCTTGATCAACATCAATCAGCCGTAACATTAAAACCACCTGCGTGATATCATGTAGCTCTGAGGCACAAGTTGTGTGTGTGTGTGTGTGTGTGTGTGTGTGTGTGTGTAGTATCTATAGATAGATCCTCCATGGATCGGACTTGTTTCTCCAGCATGTCCCACAGACGCTCGATCGGACTGAGATCTGGAGAATTTGGAGGCGGAGCCAACACCTCAAACTCTTTTTCATGTTTCCTGAACAGTGTGCGTGTGTGTGTGTGTGTGTGTGTGTGCAGTGTGTCAGGGTGTATTATCCTGCTGAAAGAGGACACTGCTATCAGGGGACACCGTCTCCATGAATTACTCCGTGGTCCGGTTGTGACTGTAGGAGTTTTGGTGGAGGACAGGGACAGCCTGGAGACACCCTGACCGCTCTCTTTTTCAGCTGCATTCGGACTACACGAGCTGCCTTCACTCGCCATGTGCATGTTAGACCCTGTCACCAGGGCACCGGTTCTCCACCGGTTCTCCACCGGTTCTCCACCGGTTCTCCTTCCTTCTTTGCAGCACCTTTGGTAGACCCTGACCCCTACAGACCAGGAACATCCCACAAGACCTGCAGTTGTAGCTTCGGAGACGCTCTGACCCAGTCGTCTAGACATCAAAGACGCTCAGATCCTTACACTCACAACGCATCAACTTTAAGGCCTGACTGTTTATCCTCTTTAATAAGCCCCGCCCACTGACAGGTGGCGCTGTAACCAGATTATCAGTCTGACTCAGTGGATTCAATGTTATGGCAGATCGGCGTTGTTCCTAATTTACTGGCCAAAACATCAGGCAGTAAACGTCTCCAGTCACCTCATAATGACCTCCACGACTCTCTGATACACTTCCACAGACACGTGAAACACGTGACGCACTACTGTTAATGCAGGACACGAGGACACACTGGACGAGACGATGTGCCCTACTTAGTCCTGTCCACTCTGACACACACACACACACACACACACACAGTTTCTTTAAAATCGATTGGTTTCAGTCAACACTGAAGCGCACACACCTTCACAGACGGCTGACACAGAGAGACAGAGAGACTAAAGGAACTGGAACATCGATGCAGATCTGAAGCGCGAGAGACACGGACTCGGGGTGGAGACGTCAAGTATGGAGTGGAGGTGAGAAAAGTAAACTCTGCACAGACTGTTGTTAAAAAAACAAACAACTTTTTTGTCATTTCTTCTCAATGAAAACTTTCCCTGAGATTATTCTAGATGTATTAGATGAAAATGCAGCTTTCACACCGTAGCTTTCAGAAACTCCGTCACTGCTGTCGTCTGTGTGCCGGGTTTCAGCTGTAAGGTCCGTGACAGGGACAGAATCGTCTTTGGAGATGGTGTAAAGGTCAGGGGTCAGACACGCAGATGTGTCAGAACTGCCTTCATTTATCGTGGCGTAGATTCCACATGGTGTCACGTTCACGACCCCCGTGTGAGATGACTTCAGCTTTGTGTCATGACGCTGTGTTATCCTGCGATCATAAAGGGATGGACAGACACRGTCAGGAACAGCACTCAGGTACGCTGTGGGATTTAAACCATGCTCAAGTGGTACCGACGGGCCCAAAGTGTACGGAGAACCCGTATCTCCCCCACACCATCACACCACCAGCACCAGCCTGAACCGCTGACACGCGGCAGGACGGATCCACGCGTACATGTCGTTTACCGCAAATTCCGACCYGACGTAGAACCCGAGACTCATCGGACCGGGCCACGTCTCTCCCGTCTTCTGGTGTCTGATGTTGGTGAGACCATGTGACCTGTAGCCTCAGGTTCCTGTTCTGATYTGACAGGAGCGACGCCCSGTGTGGTCTTCTGCTGCCGGAGCACATCTGCTCCGGGGTTCCACGTGTGGTGTGTTCAGAGACGCTCTCCAGCAGACCTCGGCTGGAACCAGATGTTATTAGAGTTCCTGTTGCCTTTCTATCAGCTCCAACCGGTCTGGCGTTCAACTCTGACCTCTGACCTCAACAAGGCATTTTCACCCTCACCGGGATTTTCTCTTTTTCACGCCGTTCTCTGTAAACACTAGAGGTGTGTGTGTGTGTGTGTGTGTGTGAGAAGTGAAGTGGCCGATGAGTGTAAACTCACAAATAAAGAGGAAGAAGGCAGAAAGACAGATATACAAATAGACAGACAAATAGAGAGAGAGAGAGAAAAGGGCAGAGAATGAGACTGAGGGTCAGACATATAAAAAGAAAGACGGTGAAAGAGTAACAAAGAAAGACAGAGAGAGAGAGAGTGAGAGACAGACAGACAGACAGACAGAGCTCTGGGTAAACTCACTCAGGTTTGCTAGACGCCATATCGGCAAACCAGTCTGTAATTTACGGAGGTGGAATGTAGCATTCAGTCTCGGGTGCTAATTACAGAGCGTTCATCTCTCTCTCTCTCTCTCTCTCTTTTGTCTTTCTTATGTATCTTTCTCAGTATGAACCAGCTAAGCAGCTCCAGCCTACTCCCACACTCCACTACACTTGGCTGCTCACCCAACATGTGCGCACACACACACACACACACACACGCACACACACACACACA
>QMIH01000458.1:49237-66922 GCA_003987875.1 Clarias batrachus | reverse complement strand
ATATATATATATATATATATATATATATATATATATATATATATATATATAGTATATTGGAGGTATATATATATATATATATATATATATATATATATATAGTATATTGGACAGTTAGGATACAGGATACAGTACTGTACAGAGTGATGATATGATGCACAGCAAAATCCTTAGTCTTGAATGAACACCCAGAGTGTTGATTTAACACTTTCAGAGAATATTCATGACCATTAGATCATATATAAACACTTTGGGTGTTAAATCAACACTGGGAATTTTGCAGTGTGATATTAGACAGTAACAGCACTGTGATGTGTAACTGTGTGTGTGACTGGGCGTGTCCCAGGTGTTGTCCAGTGGTTAATGTCACTAACTGTGTGTCTCAGCGATCAAGGGCACTACTGAGTGTGTGGAACAAGGGAGTGTACGCCCTACATAGTGCACTAGAATTCCATTTAACACTATTTGGGATTCGACCCCAGAACCCTGAAGTTAGCGGAGCTGATATTCTAAAGTGTAATGAGTGTAAATCTGCAGTGACTCTGGTGAGTTTCTCAGGACTGAACACCTGCATGGTTTCTTCTCCTCACCTGGAGCTCCTACAGAGAACCGCTCAGAGTTTAACACCACTCTCACCTCCTGTTCATTACACTCACTGTCGCTCGTCAGCTCCGCCAGTCACCGTTAGTTAGATCCTCCAGGCGCTGAAGGAGATGTGTGGGCGGAGCTAAATAACTCTTTAAATAAAGAAACAAGTCACAATCTGATGGTAATAAACATCAGCACGACAGCGTGAGTGTGATGCTGCTTAATGATCTAGTGTAACATTATTTAGAGATAATGCAGGTCACTGGGTTCAGTGCAAAGCTGCAGGATGATTACAGACCTGTTCAAGTTTATAAATCTGTGAATAAAGTTTACATGCCATCAAAAAAATAAAGTAAATGAAGTTGCTTAAAACTTTCTTGTTTTGTTTGTAGACTTGACTTGAGTTTAATGAACACGAGTCTCACTGAGCCTCAGCTAATCATCACTGCTGCTTATTCATCACTAATATCTTTAATGGCTCCCATGCTAACGAGTAAACACACATCAAGGTACTGCACACACACACGCACGCACGCACGCACGCACGCACGCACACACACACACACAATCCCTGACTGAGAAATGCAAAGAAAACTTTACAGTAACACTTGATCTTTCAGAGTGTTGAAGCTGACCCAGAACTAGATTTAAAAAATCCATCCATAACGTTCAAATCAAACAAGTGTGAAGTTCTGAACTGTTTCATAAATCACGCCTCACCTTCATATGCAGTCGGTTCAAGGAAACATCTCCTCTTCTTCTTCTTCTTCGTTGCATAGAGTAATTTAATGCAGATCTTATTAAAACAAACTTAGTATAAAAATATTTTATCTAATTTAAAACAAATCTATTATTTAATTTGATGTGTGTGTGTGTGTGTGTGTGTGTGTGAAAAATCAAAGATTTGTTTCTGTGATATTTATTGAACCACTGAATCCTGTTTTGTTCAGTGTGTCTAAGATTTCACAGTTTCTACATCAAATGTAAATATAAAAAAGTGTCGACCGTTTCTGCTGCTTTTTACAAAAAGTCAAACTTTCCTCTGCTGATGTGTGTGATCAGATGAATTTGATCTAAAATGGATCAATGGATCATTTAACTCGTCTTTGTGAGCTTGAAAGACGACGGACCAGACGTGGAGTCTGTGTTTATTTCTCCGGTTCGAGTTTCTCTCAGTGAGACGATTTAAAATGAAAAGTGCTACATTGAATTAGAAAGGACCGGAACAGAAGCGCTCAGACTTTCTCAGACTCTGTACGTGGATCGATATCGGATCAGATCGGACGTATTTTATGCCGTGATGAAGTCAGTATCTAATCTAAATCAGATCAGTATCATACAGCTGACCGTATTTACAGCTCTTATTTCATAATCAAGCAGCACTGTGACTGTGTGTGTGTGTGTGTGTGTGTGTGTGTGTGTGGAGTTTGCATGTTCTCCCTGAGCTTGTTGAGTTTCCTCAGGGTTCTCTGGTTTCCTCCCACAGACCTGCACTGTAGGTGACTCGTGCTTATGGATGTAGAAACTCAAAGCATTTTTTAAATCTAGTATTTGACAAACCTGACTCTCAAACCCCGCCCCCTGCCCCGCCCCGCCCCGCCCCGATGTCCACGGTGTCAAAGCTCAGCCTCGGCTAGCTTCACAGCAGATCAAGCCCTCTGGCGCCACCAATAGGACAGATTTGAAAATTTAAAATCCCATTCCAGCCGTGAACTCAAAAAATATATCATTGTTTTGTTTTAGAAAATGAAATATAACAGGAATATAACCCCATCCTCCCCACATGCGTCACATCAGCAGAAACAAAAGCAAATCAATACACACTCGTGTCTACGTACATCTGATCAACACCTTCACTGCAATACATCTTATCTTTATATACAGTAAATATTTATATATATAATCATTTAGACTTTTTTTTAATGTGTTATATTATTCCATATTAACGTTTTAGTTATGCAGGACTCTATGAACCCGACTCTTATGTATGCAGTGTGTGTATGAAGTGTGTGTGTGTGTGTGTGTGTGTGTGTGTGTAAACCTGCTGCACCTGCGAGAAGGACACGGACGTTATTATCTGCTGATGATATTTTATGAATAAAAGAATGATTTTGTGTTTCTGTCTCTGTGACACTGACTCCCGTGGTGCCGCACTCCTCCTGCTCCGGTGCGGTGACCTTCATGTGCTTTTACACGCTGCGTGTAGGTTTTAGAGGGTGGATGAAGCCGTGAGGAGGTGATGAACTCCACCGGGTGATGGATCATCAGAGCGTTCAGCTGACTTCGCTAATGCTGATGCTAGAAGTTTTCTGGTCTGGTACGAGTGGAGAAAGCGAGGCCGTGTCCTCCTCATCTGTCACTGCCGGGACGCGTCATCGCTCATCTCCTGAGTGAGACGAATGTTCGGTGACCTGTTGGGGAAACGCTGGGAAACCGCCAGCAGGAAGGTGATTTTAAAATCCAAAAACTGCCCTTACAGGAAGGTTCACACGCAACCATATCAACAACAACAACCACAACAACAACAACAACAACCACCGCCACAACAACAACAACCATAACCATAACAACAACAACAACCAAAATAACAACAATGACCACAACAACAATCACCACAGCTAAAATAACAACAACCACAACAACAACAACAACAACCACCGCCACAACAACAACAACCATAACCATAACAACAACAACAACCAAAATAACAACAATGACCACAACAACAATCACCACAGCTAAAATAACAACAACCACAACAACAACCACAACCATAACAGCAACAGAAACAACAACAACAACAACGAAAATAACATCAATGACCACAACAACGATCATCACAACCAATATAACAACAACAGCAACAACCACAACCACAACCACAATAACAAGGACCACAACAACAACAATCACCAAAAGCAAAATAAAAAGAACAACAAAAACAGACACAACAACAATGACAACAACGACCACAACAACAACAACAACAACCGAAAAATAACGGGAAAATAACAACAGCAATGTGATAACAATAACTGAGCAACACACACAGTGTTTATTACTTACTTAATCCCAGCTGATTTATTTATTTATTTATTTATCTATTTATTGAAATAATCAGCGTACGCAGCGGTGTGTGTGTGGTGATGGAGAGGTGATGAGAACGATCCTGAGGTCAGAATTGTGCAGCAATGTTCATTTTAAAGAAGAAGAGAATGAGAGCGAGAGTGTGACTTGGTGCTCCAGAGGAAACCCGGGTTAGTGAGGACATAAGGGTAAGTTACATCAAACAGCAGATGTACAGTATGGATGGATGGATGGATGTACAGTATGTGTGTATGTATGGATGGATGTACAGTATGGATGGATGGATGGATGGATGTACAGTATGGATGCTGTAAGATGATGGAGTGAAGAGGGAGATGGAGGAGAGTAATACAGTCTGTGATAACATTGAAACACTGAGGGACAAGAGACGCACATGAGGGCAAGAAATGATAGACAGCGCTCACACGCACACACACACACACACACATGCACACACACACACACACACTGACACACACACACACACACACACACACACACACACACACACACACCTTTCACTTATCACACCAGATAATTAACACCACACCCCATCATGTAAGTATAATGGTAGTACATACAGATATTCTGATCACTTTTTTGTTCGATTTATTTTTCAGGGACGATGGAGCCGAGCGCTGTTACACACAGGCAGCTGATGTCGTGCGTATACGGCTTATAGCAGAGAGCTAAATTGCAGCAAATGACAGACTCTCTGTACTTTAATTACAGCACACATTCGCCGTGGCATTGTTTCAACATCCTTATGCCACGTCACAGCGTTTATTCCCTTCCAGAGTCGCATTAATTTAAGGCCGAGACATTTTACTGATGAGCGGAGAGTCGAACCGCTCAGTACCGTCCACTCCTCCAACTCGTCCCAAAGACTTCAGGGTCAGGGTCAGAAAATCATTACGCATCCTCCCAGAAACACTCTGTGTGTGTGTGTGTGTGTGTGTGTATCTACACATGTAGGAGATGACCTACAGAGAAAACAGAATATAATTTATAAAACACCTATAAATATATTCACTATTAAACATACCTTATGATTTATAAATCTCACTCTTGACTATTAGAGCTCTTTATAAAAGTTTAGTTTATGTAGAAATGTTTTCAAAAGCATCTTTACTAATGACATTTTTTTGTATGTTAAAGTAAAATATTTATTTATAATTAAGTTGTTCGGAAGCAGTGAATGATTTTGTACAAAATAATACAAACATGAACATAAATAACAACATTTGTACTAAAGATAATATGGTGCTTAAGACTTTTGCCCAGTATATACTGTATATATATATATATATAATTTGAATAATAATCCGTCTAAAATCCATAATCTTGCCGTTTGTGATCTCATTTAAACTCAGCGTCTCGATAAAGAAGTCATTTTAAAGTTGAAATTCTTTATTTAATCTTCTGCAAAGGAAGAGAAGTCAGCATTCGGCTCACGCTCCTGCAGCAACAGCACAGTAATTTCATCAACCTGCCTCACAGTGGGGTTCTTTCTGCTTTGCTTTCTTGAAATCGAGCTAAACGAGGAGTAATGACATGGAGAGACGAGGTTCGGCGTTCGTGGGTTTTATTGGGTGATTGTGGAGAATTTGATACGATCCAGAGATTCAGGACTCCTGCGTTACACCCAGTTAAGCTTCCATCACTGTTTAATGGCCTATAGATATGTTTTTACTTTATATTAAACAGGAGGGAAAAAGAGCTGAAGTGACAAGTTAAGACATAGTTAGCGTTTCTCAGCTTCCTGTTGTCGTCCCTCAGTGTCACACACACAGATACTGTAGGACTAAATGATTCGACTGCTGCACTCACGCCCGGCGGGGTCATTTCAGATCGCTCGTCTTGTACCCCGCCCCCCTGGGTGTGTCTTGGCCTACAGACGCAGCTCAGATAAATGCTTTGGAGCTCAATCGTGTGGAAGGAGGCGGAGCTTGTGAGGGGTCAAAAGTCAAAATACGCTGGTGTTACATAAAGCTTAAATACAGGTGATTTGAAACGGTAAGGTCGCGGATAGCAATGATTACTGATGAACAGCTCTAGGGGGCGCCGTGAGAGTCTGCGGATCCCTACAGAGAGAAAACTGACTCAGGTGGGGTTTTAGATAGATTTACTGTTTATTACATAAAATCCTTAAATCTAGGGTTAAATCACTAATCCCAATGTACATTAACTTACAAATGTTGCTGATTATAACATGCAAAACTTATCACAGCAATCACAGAATAGATAGTAAAGTTCACTCACCAGTGACGTCACGCTGGGGCTTAAAGCTGCTCGCCATCACGGACTTGTTTAACGAGCATGTGAGGTGTAAATATTTAAATTCATCTGTGTTCAAGAAAAAAAGTGAAGACTTTTAGGATTATAATGTACGAAGGGGCGAATGGGAAGGCGTAGTACAAATTCAAATTTTACTATAGAAATTTTTACTATAGAAATATAGAAAAATGTAGAAAACTTTTATCTGTAAAAAATGACAATATGTACAAATAATAAAATAAAATAAAATAGAATAAAACAGTAAACTACCATCTGGGTGTTTTGTCTAGACTGGAGGATTATGGGACGTGTAGTTTTGGGCCAGTGTTGGGAAACGTTATTGTAAATGAAACAATAAACAATATTTACTCAGACTCCGTGAGAACGCTGGAGTTTGTCAGCATATAAAGCTGCGTTCACATTACCAGCCTGAAGTGACACAATGCGGATTATTTCCCCTGATGCGACACACGTGATGTTTTTTCAGCTTGGAGTCACTTAGATCGGATATGTATCTAATATGTGCTCATGTGATTCGGATGAGAAGGTCAGATGGGGATTCACGTGACTCTGTGCTTACTGTGACGTCATCAGTCAAACAAACAGCTGCTAAAACCGCTACGGCTACGGCGTCTGACTTTCTTCCTTCTTTTGGACTCGCTGCGACTCGCCCCCCAGAGGTTCGTGTTAAAATCACAGCCAGTGTTTGATACGACGTGTTTTAACGCAGCAGCACGAGCAAAGACGTCTCGATGTGTGTGTGTGCGAGCCGTTTCAGAGGACAGACGCGTCCACATTAGGGTCAGAAATGTCAGGTTTTTTTATTAGCGTGAACCGACGTGACACGTACATCTGATAAAACCAAAAAATCTGAATTGAACTGGCTGAAGTAAGCCGGTTTCCTCCAGAAGGCCTGAATTGTAGTGAATAAGGTTCTGGGAACATGTGGCAGAGCTGAGGGTCGTGGCGGAGCACAAGCGAACACTTCCTAGCCGATCTGTAAGAGCCATATGGTTCTGCTCGGGGTGTGATTAAACCAGAGACGGAGAGAGCAGGACCGCGCAAGAGCGATGAAAGCCAATCATAAAGTGTAAAAAAAAGAAAAGAAAAGAAAAAAAGAGACAAACGCACAGATTTCCAGACGCTGTTCTGCGTTCGCTTTCCTCCGTACAGTAATCAGTCGACGCTGCGTACGCGGCAACCTGCACAAGCTCACATATGGAGACAGAAGTGCGCGCTCGTAGCGCCGCGTCTGTGGAAGCTCATGGAGTAATTTACCGAAATTACCATCGCAATCTGCATCGAGGAGGAAAACGTCGCCAAGAGCCGTGATGCAAATGGAGGAAGAGCGGAGCGCGATCGCTAGAGAAGAAAACCTTCCTGCTGCGCGCTAAATGATCTGGCAAATACTGCGCTCGTTTGTTGCCAGATGGTTAATGTTTTTATTTTAGTTGTCTCACGCTGTTCAGAAATGATGAGTCAATGTGCACCTTTACACACACACACACACAGGCACAAAGGAGTCGGGATTCAGTCTGACATCTCGGCAGTGTGTGTGAGGTTTTTGTTGTTGTTGTTGTTGTTGTTGTCGAGCTAATCTCTCAGCGTATCAGTGAGCTAGCACATTTCTCAGCCATGATGCGAGCATCTATTATCTGCGCGGGTGATGGATGAGCGCCGCGAGACCCAGAGCGCAACTCCTGCAGTTTTATGTATTAAACTTCTCCAGGCTGCTGTGCAATAGATCTTCCACTTTTTTCACTAATGGGCTGAAAAACAGTATGCTGTCGTTCTCAATGGAAACACACACACACACACACACACACACACACACATGCAGTCAAACTCACAAATGCATTTGCATACAATTTAGTGTTCAAGATGCAAAATAAAGCTTTGGTCCTTTTTTTTCTTCTTTTTTTATTCCATCAAAGTGGCTTTTCTTTCATAAACAGCACAGCCGGAGGTTAGAAAGAGTTCAGAGACGGAGGAAAAGATAAAAACACACACATATTGCTAAGAATTTCGGCTTTGCCCGTGTGGTGTAATGAAACAGTTAGCACGGCTCATAAGTCACTGCTCCCGGCTCTCGGGGCTTTACTCACTCCTGAAGGGTCTCTAGACTCAGCAACTAGAGGTGTGTGTGTGTGTGTGTGTGTGTGTCTGTGTGTGTGTGTGTGTGTCTGTGTGTGTGTGTGTGTGAGATGTGTTTATGTTTTAATCACACTTCCACTCATCCTGCGCAGGTTGTTCCGGTCTGTAATAAAATATCAGATCTTCATCGCGTCCCAAAATGTAAATGTTCTTTAAAACAGAGCAACAACGTGGTGACGTCTGTACAGAGTGTAGATCCTGTACAGTCAACGCTCAGCGCTTCAGGAATGTAATGAAATAAAACGATGTACATTAAATTAAAGAAACAGGAACAAATGTTTTACCGTGACCGGCTGCAAAGTGCCTAAAGATACAAAACAGGTATTTCTGTACCAGCCTCAGCAGCGACCTCGTTTCCCCTCTCGTCTGTTCCGACCCCTCAACATCAGCAGTGAACTCATCACCTCCTGATCATCTCTCATCATCTGCACCTGTTTCTCACTGACTCAGGACGTCACTTAGATGTTTTTATGCTTGAGTGATTCATATGTAACTGTGCTGCTTAACACACACAAACACACAGACACACATTCCTCTGAAACTGAAGAGAGAGACAAAAAAGTCCTTCAGGACGCCTGGAGACACGATTCCTCAAGATGAAGCAAAATATGAAGAAATCAGGTTGGGGGTCAAAACTTTTGCACAGGACTGTATATATGTAAAGTTGTTTCTTTGTTGTTTACATCAGGTTATTAGTTCTAAACAAATGTCTTAAGGCAAATTACTTTTGTCCAGCACTTAATGAGTGATTTTAGAGGCCAAACTCTTTTTTTCTTTTATAAAGAGAGAATAAGAATGATGATGAGAATTAAACGTCAGCGTTTCCCGTCGCTCCCCCTGAGGCGGCCCGTGATGGTGTGCTGCTGCTGTTCTGGCGTCTCTCTGCTTCAGCTGTTTTTGGATATTAATCACACATCCATCACTCATAACCGTGCAACACGAGCCGAGGGAGTTCCACCCGGTCTCATCCGGTCCCATCGCCCGCTCGCTCCCTGACTGCGCGGCTCCAGCGCGGCTCCAGCGCGGCTCCAGCGCGGCTCACCCCAGGCCCGGTGTTGAGCTGAACCGCCCCATACCTGGGGTAATTAATATGAATGAACACCAACTTGCCTCTGGGTTCAGTCTCTCTCTCTCTCTCTCTCTCTCTCTCTCTCACACACACACACCCTAAAAGAGAGAGAGATGAAGATGAACGACAGAGTGTGTGAGACAGGATGAGTTCATTAGCCTGCCTTAAGGGAGATGGAAGGAGAAATAGAAATGTAAAATAGATTAACACCAGCATGCAAAACACACACACACACACACACACACACACACAAGCATGTACAACACCAAGTGCACATCCGTTGGGCGTCACAGGGCAGGTGACCGGGGGACAAACTATAAACATGGCTTTGTGTGTCCTCCATGTACATGAGTAACCTCTGACACTGGAGACTCCTTCCATCAACATCACCTTAAAAAGAGAGAATTAATCAACACCTGACGCCCAATCAGAATCCAGAATCAATTAGTCTAATGTTTATACTACTCGTGATGCAGGAGAAACTCACCACACCCTCACACTCTCACCCTCTCACCCTCACACGCTCACACCCTCTTTAACTCATCAGCCTCTGAGGTCAAGTTCTTAACTTCTAGCCACACCTCTTAGAACAGGATATGGGCGTGGCCTACATACACGTGTCAGTCTGACCTCTGCTCTCCCCAAAACAGCGCCTGAGCGACAGTAACGTGAGCTAAACGTGCAGAAGAAGAACGCTTCAGACCCAGAGGGAGTGTTAGCCGCGCTGCTAACCACGCTGACAAACAAACAAACATCATATTAGGAACAAGAAACTTTTTTTATTGTCAAGAGAATTTCAAGAGTTTTATTGCAAAACAAGACTAAAGCCATTTTCAGACTTCTACTCGTCCTGACAAATGATTTTTCTCTGTCACAGAAGCGTTTCTATAACAAACGTTTAACTTTCTTATTTTTTAAGATAGAAAAGATCTGAGCAGCAGTGTGTGTTTCTTCCTCTTCTTTAGCACACACAGGAAGCATGGAAGGAAGGTTGAGGTGAGGTGTGGAGATAAAACAATCTCTCTCTCTCTCTCTTCTTACGCCGTCACTAAACTAAATCAATACCAATAAAGGCCGGGCTGCACCGCCGAGCCTGCAGCGCTGACGAGGAGGAAAAGCTCAGCGTTCAGGAGGAGCCGGGCCGCGCGCGGAGCTCAGTGGTCTAGTTATGAAATAAACATGTGGAGGAATTTATTTGAGGGCTCGTGCCATGAGGGAAGAGAAACTCTATTTATTTTTCATCTCACTTCAAGGATTCCCGCGGATGAACAGAGCGGAGCCGCTTGAATAAACGCGGTTTTAAAACGTTTTTATTGTAGATTTCCAGCTGCATAATGAAGACGACTGAGATCCTCAAAGTGACTCTACAAAAATAATAAAGAGTTTAAGACGCTTTAATTCTGCTTCAATAAACGATTAAACATCATCTATAAAAAGAGAGCTGTCTGAGTAAATGGATATACATGAATATGCAAATTGAGAAACACGCCCCCCCCCCACCCACCCACCGCACGCGCGCTCTCCTGCCATCCAGTCAAGTGACCTCGCTAACAAGCTTATTCACTAACCGCTAGTAAACTACTTCACGCTTTTCACACGCGTAGGGTTCAGGTATCACGTCGTCATGTTCTCGCTGATTTATTTAACAGCCGTCAGAATATATTTTACTGTTACCATGACAACCACCGTCTATTCATTAGAAATGAAACGGTCAGCTACTGTACTAGCTACGAGCATGGTACTTAGTGCTCCTCCCACATTAATCACGGCTCTACAGCCAATCAGGGGCGTCTGTGAGCTCACGCGAGCGGAAGGAGCGGATAGCGCTGTCCTCCGAGTGTGTGACTCCGCCCCCAACGGTGCGCGAGCGAGCAGTTCGAAAACATGTGGTCGGCTGCCGTCACGTGGTTCGTGGCTGAGTGGTAGTAGTAGCCTTAATGTGGAGCCCCCTAGTGACGGGGAGGAATTGGACACGAATAAATTAGAGAGAAAATCGGGGAAAAATCCCAAAAAATAATATTATACATTTATTTCCAACTATTATATTTGTAATTCACTTTTCTAGGCCAATGTCTCCGTACAACAAACAACAACACATACAAAAAAAAAAAAACCTAACAAAGCATAAAAACAAGCAGTATAATTTGTACAGAGAACCTTTTAGCCTTACAAAAGACCTTTAGCATTAAATCACACATCGATTTTATTTTCTCTCTACGAGGTCTGCTGGTGCTAATAGACCTTGGGAGCCCTGACAGCTGAGATTCATGGCCTGTGAGTCATAAACTCCTCTCCTGAATTCCAGCTGAACAAGAAGAAACCCGGAGAAAATAAGCTGCTGTAGAAACGAGCATTTTATTTTCATCACCTTCATTTTAATTATTCACGTCAAATATCTAAAAATTCTATTAAACATAAATAAATCATCCATCAGCGACGGGAAGAGCAGCTGAGCAGCTAGCGAGTTCACGCAGAGATCCACACGCGTGTAGTCGTACACTGTGATTCCAGTAACGCGGAGCTCGTTAATGTTCACGGTCCACGCGAGGCCGTCCGCACGAGAGCCGCAAATCTAAACGTCGACCCCGCGCGGCTCTCGGGCCTCCCGCGCCTCTCCCGCCCTCACGCTCGGTTCTGATGTAACGCGCCATGTGGAGACGCTCGGCTCAGCGTGGACCACGCAGACATGATCCAGCCCTGGAGCACTAGATTTACCGCTCAGGAAAAAGTCCTTGAGTTGTCTGAAAATGCAGATGGTGGAGGTGGACGCGGCCGACATGTTTACGCGCTGATGCGCTTCATATCAAGGTTAAAGCCACAAGGATCAACACGCGGCCCACTCGCGTCTTCAGGGCTGAATGGAGGAAGAATAATAAGTAGAAAACAGGACGGTGTTTCAGGTTGTAAGGGGAGTGAGGGAGAAAAGGGAAGAAAGAGAAATATTCAAAAATAAAAAGTTGTGAATGTTAAGAAAAAGCTTAATAAGCTTTTAAAATAAACATTTTTAACATTTTAAACATTAAAACATTTTAACATGTTTAAGAAACATTCTGTTCTGTTACTGTGTTAGCGAGTAAATCAGAGCTGGAATGACGTTACGTCTTATTCTGTTCAGTTACATCATCCTACACTAGGCTCCCTGCTGCTGTACGATATACAACTCTGTTTCATCATCTTATAGCCCCTGGATATACAGTCCAGTCCATTATTCTGCATCGTCTTACATTATTCGACATTATGTTATGAGCGTTCGATTGGAGAAATTCCAGAACGGGAATAAAAAAACTTTATAAAATCACTTGACTATTACAATCAAATACCGAGAAACTGATTCGAGAACTGTTCTCACATCTCTTTCACCTCATTCCAGGTCTATAATCTCTTTACTCAAACACGCCCTGTTTACGCCCCCCCACTGCCACGGCAACAAACAGCTCGCCATTTCTGACCGGTCAAATTATTACTGCTACATCAAGCAAAGAAAACAACTACGGAGATTTGTAGTTACTGGAGTTGCTAGGGGAAGAACCCTTCAACACGTGATCAAAACCTGGAAGGAGCAAAATTCCCCAAAGCAAAAACAGCATGTGGAATTACACAAACTGAAAAAGAAAAATCTTGAATTTTTCTGCATTGCAATTTGATCTGAATTGAAAGAATCCTCACAGCACTTGACATTTTTGACACGTGATCGTGTACACCGGAGAAACGCGGCTAGCTCTTCTCAGATACACACTCCATCAGAATCTCTCTTCAAAACTACAAATACACTGCCTGTGATTGTACGTAATGCTGTCTTTTCTCTTTTTTTCTTTCCTTTTTATTCATTTTAAGCAAAACAAGCCCAGCTCTCCTGACCTCCTGACCGCGGTCGTGGTGAAGGCGTTGTGAGAGGTGGAGTGTGTAGGATCCGCTCGGCGTCTGAGGCCCTGCTGAGCCCTGGGGCTCGGAAATAATTGGCTCCGTGTTCAGGATATTCAGAGCTCATTTTGTCTTAATGCTGCGGGCCATCACCCTTTCTAAACGCGTCGTCTCCGTGGCAACCTCGACCTGGATGTCCACTAATCACCAAAGTGTATCGCTGTAATCCAGTCACATCAGAAAAGCTTTAAAGCTCGCGTTCTCGAGGTTTTGTTACACTTTGGATGAACTGTGACTCGGCCCTGAGGATGCCGGTAAAATATTTATACAAATCATCCTGAGCCTCTTTAATCGGCTCTTCCTCCCGGTCAGTCAGCGTTTCTATAGCGACAAGTCACACTCACGGACTTATACAGGGGGCTTCTCCGCTGTTAATGAACGAACTTAAATAGAAATGCGCGTGTGATGGAGAATTGGCGTGTCGATTTCTTTTTGCGTGGAGAGGAAGGAGTCTCCAGTGTCAGTGCACACGGAGGTAACAGTCAGAGGTACGGCTGTAACGGTGTGACTTCAGCACAGAGCGCTTTGTGCTTTACAGTTTAAGTAACTTAAAGAGAAAGAATGAAGAGAGCCTGCTGAGGGAGCGAGTGTTTATAGCTGCTATAATGTGTGTGAGAGGAGGAACTCGTTTGTTTCATGAAGATTAAATGCTGTGGTTGTTGGTCTTCCGGCTGCTCCCGTCGAGGGGTCACAATACAGGTTTTAAACCGGCACCGCATGCAGAGGCTGGGGTTCGGGTGGGACTCGAACCCGGGTCTTCCACATGGCAGACGAGATCCAGATTTCCAGAAGACTTTAAGCGCAGTACGGTGACGAGACTCTCAGCCGCAGTAAAACATCTGAACGCTGCGAACGTTTTAGAGAAGGTTTAAAGAACATCCATGAATGACGAATAAAGAGAGCTTTTATTCTCAGAAATGTGTGCTGTTATTCTGTACAACCAAAAGTCCCGCTTTGACTCGAACGCCACTCAGACATGTTGTTCTTTAATAAATAAACCAGTTTAATTGCTCAGTTGCTGTGAGGTAAGAGGAATAGAACACTTGCTGTGTCGGTCTTCATTAGCGCTTATTCCCCAAAGTGCACGCAGACATAAATACAGCTGTTTTCAGAGCGTCTGGTTTTCTTTTAAACGTTTATCAGTGTAACATGATGAAATTATGGATTCCGTGTTACATCTCTGCACAGTCCTCCAGCACCTATAAACCAACTCAGGAACGATGCGATTCCACTTCTCATTTTTTCCTCCCCGTCCAGTAGAGAGCCGCGATAATTCTGGGTAATAAAGTAAATTAGCAGCGATATTAACACAAACTCCCAGCCCGCCGTCTCACAGCTWCATTAGCACGCCGTCTCGTTCCCCTGCTCGTTTAATGTGCAAATTAGCAGTAAACACAGACACGAGTCCTCTCCCTCACACCCGGACCTCGGCGCATAACGAGAAGCTCTTTAAATTAGACGCCGTCCTGGCTCTCGCAGATGGCTCACGAGCAGACGCTTAGAGAGACAAATTTCAGCCGTGACTTTATATCTACATTTATGTAGCTTACGGCTAATCGCTTGTTTATGCGCGGGGACGTGGTGATGCTGGACGACTGGCTGTTGGATTTATTTACAGGAACGATTTACGCATGAGGAGGGAGTTTAAGAGMAGATTTGATTATTTCAGTCTCCAACAAACCAGGGAAAGAAGCTGATTAAATGATATAAACGTCTCCACTTCAGTTTCCAGATCATTAGCATGAAACATCATTAGCATGAAACACATCGTTGGCATGAAACTATTTTCTATTCAGGGGATTTATGTGTAATCAGCCATCTACAGATATTATTCAGAACATTTTACTCGCTTTCAGATGTTTTTTATTTTCTCCAGAGGTGAACCGGAACACTGAGCGGTTCTCAAATCCACTCCAGAACCTTCCGCTAGAACACCAGAGCTAACGGATAGGAGATGGACTTCTTTATCCAGTTCCAACACTGAATCCAAAAAACGTGAAACATTCAAAAGGTTTTTGCAGCTTTGCAGTTTACTCCCGAGTAAAAAGCCGAGACGCGCACAAAACTACCAAATGTGGTAAGCTAGCATTCATGCTAATCACGTGAGGACTCTCTCATTTCGGATTATCTAAATGCCATAAAATGTCTCCTATTTAGCACCAGCTATCTTTGCTGATTCACTGCATTTTGCTCTTAATTGAGAATTAGTTCATACAAACCGCCAGGTTGCAGGTTCGATTCCCGCCTCAGGGTCTGTGTGTGGACTCTGCATGTTCTCCCCGTGCTTGGTGGGTTTAAACCTTAAACACATAAAACTCTGACATTTTTAACAACATTTGAGAAATCTCACCTCATGCACCTTTAATGATTGATGTGAAATGTAGGTTCATCTTTCTTCAACAACTTACTTTCTGTTTATAATTTGCATAATGTTGCTTTATTGCCAAGTATATTTTCATGTACAGGGAATTTGTAAGTTGTTTTGGTGACAGAGTGTCCAAAGACGACAAAACGAAAAAATGAACATCATATATAATATAAATATATACACTTACTTTTCTTCTTCCTTTGATGTTCAGGAACTCTGGATGATGCAACTTCCTGTTTGTGACTGTGTTTATACCTTATTACACTTTAGAATATCAGCTCCAGTAACTTCAGGGTTGTCGGGTCGAATCCCAAATCATTTTAGCAGCGTGTTGTGTAAGACGACATAACGCTATCAGATGTGTGTTCCTGCTGAAAGTGCTTCTGTGACTGGGTGTGAATGTGGGCGTGGTCAGGCAGCTGCTCTCTCTCTCCTCAGTACTGCGGACCGTACAGACCCACTCTCACCCACGCTGAGACACACAGTCAGTGTCATTAACCACTGGACGACACCTGGGACACGCCCAGTCACACACACACACACAGTCATACATAGAGTTTAGTCTATTAGCCCATATATAGTCTCTTATCATCACTCGTGGGACGTCTCTCGTCTGATCGGATTACTCAGAACTAACTGTTTATTAATGCCAGGTTTTTGATCTGGAACTCTACTTGCGTTTAAAACGTCTTGTCTGGAACTGAAGCGTCTCCTCCATCACGGAGTCTCTGATGTCTGATCTCTCAGCTTCCGTCTCCGCTCTCTCTACGCTGATGTGTTCCATTAGCATCCATTTACAGAGCGTGGGTTAGCGCTAATTTCATAATGAACTCAAAAACGCTGTAAAATTTCCCTTTTTCCTTCTCCATAATGACCGGCGCTTTAATCGCCGCGCTCTTAGAGGCACTAAAAACCCGCCGCCTCCTCGTTCCCCCTCATGCATCATATCACTTAAGATATCCGCTAGCATTAAAGCAGGCTAAGCGCTGAGGTAAAAACAGAGCGTTTATTAGTTAATGCCTCAGCGCTCTCACACATCAGTCAGAGACGTTAGCTAGCATGTTAGCGTTCGACCTGTCAGCTCGTCCTTACACCAGCGCGCTCGTTAATGAACTCGGCCAGAAAACTGCCAGTGAGTCGCCACGTTTTATAACGAGGATCCGCTAGCATGCTAACGTTAGTGCAGTTAGTAGTTGTGGTGAAGCCTGTTATTCATTTCTGACAGTTTCACATCTAAACATCTAATCGTACTGTACATGGAGTAGATGTGGATGTGTGTGTTTATATAAGAAGCACAACATCTGGATTTAGCCCATATCCAGCTGTGATGACATCATCAGTGTGGGACATCACACAGTAAAAGAGTCTGATAATAATAGAGTTAATAAAACTGATCTGGGAAATGTAAATAGTCAAGATATAAACACACACACACACACACACACACACACAAATACATGACACATGCAGACACACACTAACACACACAACAACACACAAGCACACAGAGACACACACGGGTACATGCAAATATACAGACAGATACACACTAATAAAGTAAATACACACACACACGCACACACACACGTGAGGATAAGTGGGTGTGGCCAAGCAAAAGAAAGGAGCATACAGGAACCTCCGCCACATGGGACTAAACACTGATCTGCTTCCTCACACAAAACAATCTCACTCATCACATTACACACATTTACACACGTTACACACATTAGTACATTTTGCGTGCGCTGGAACTCTGAAAGTTGACAGACAAACTGTGCACAGTGTTTTGCTCATGAATGCACAAGTTCAATTCTATTTTATTTTATTATTTGTACATTATGTAAATTTTTTTTTTACAGCTAAAAGTTTTTCTGTATATTTTTATATTTGTAAAATTTTTCTCTTATTTCATGCTTTATATTCTTATTTGGAAACTTTTATTATTATTATTTAATTTCTTTTAGGTCATTAGCGGCCTTACAGTATAAGCATTTAACTTCATATCATACTGTGTGTGACTGTGTGTGTGTGTGTGACAAGTACAATTAGAATTGAATAATATTAATAATATTTAGAAAATAACACAAAATAAAATCATCTATACCACTTAATCCTGTATTCAGGGTCGAGGGGGGCGGAGCCTATGTCAGGAGACTTAGAGCACGAGGCGGGGTACACCCTGGACAGGGTGCCAATCCATCACAGGGCACACACACACACA
>QMIH01000458.1:3780-18901 GCA_003987875.1 Clarias batrachus | reverse complement strand
AAAAAAAAAACATCCACACGGAGCATTAACAAGTGTCTCACAGTTCATGACCCGAGTAGCGTTTCTTCTTCTTTCTTAGTTTTTTTTTTCCCGCGAAAAACAAACCAGCTGCCTCTCTACCGCCACCTACTGTTTCCGGTTGTGTAAATACGCAAGTGTCCCCGGGATCACAATCGCTATTACAGTGTGAACGCAGACCTGCGGGGGGATTGGGGAGGGGGAGAAATCGTGCTCGGGTACAGAACGGAACGGAACGTTACCAGTGTGAAAACGCCCTAAGTGTGCTCCTTCACGCCAGAGAACGCTCGGCCGGAAGAACAGCGACGAGACGATCGGGTTTGTGCTTCGGCACCACACAGGACACGAGACAGGTCAGAGGTGAGGGTTTACGGAAAGCGCTCTGAATATAAATCACGGGAGGTAATTGTCCGTGTAGAGACTGTAACGTGTCGGACATGTGCAAGCAATCAGCGGGAAAGGGAAAAAACCCATGATGCAGTTTTCCTAAATAAACATTAAACCTTGATATTTTACTGCTGACTTTGTTAACAGCGAGGGGACGCGGTAAACGCAACAGGAGAAGGTAAGATACATCAGGATCAAGCGCTGCACTTTTCTCACACACACATGGCGTGCTGGGGCCCAGAGGACGTTCCAGGAAGACGCTGTGGCTTTAACTCACAGTTACACAAAGAACACAGCAGGAAATCAGAGAGACGCAAGTGTGTGTGTTTGTGATAAAGAGAAACAAAAATATGTTTGTAGCAAGCAATTCGAAAAAAAGGTGTTGTTAAAAAAAAAGAAAAAGAAAAAAGAAACGAGACAAAACAACAACAGGAAAAACACAGCAAATGAGACACAACAATCCGAGAACCACGACACAATAAGACACGATGACATCACAAAATACAAGACATGAAAAGACGAGCATCCATCAATAAAGCTATTAATCAGTTTGATCACAACATAACTGTCAGAGCCGCGGTTACAGAGAATTAATCAACACCTCCTGACCAATCAGAGCGCAGAACTCAGGGGTGCGGTGTGGTGTAGGACAACTAGCAGAAATAGAGACAGAGAGAGAGACAGACAGCTATTACAGTTATTACGTTTCTAAAACATTGCAAAACTCAAACCCAAGAAGAAGAAGCAGGAGGTTGAACAGGGTCCGAGGGCTGCAGGTTATTTTTACACTCTAACGCTGAAAGATCTGACATGAAGCTGGCAGACCGTCAGCCCTTCATCAGCCCTTCACCATCATCATCATCATCATCATCATCATCAGCAGCAGCAGCAGCACCACTGATCCGGATCGCTCCAGACGTGTACGCGTCACGTGTCCCAGCTCTAACGACTCATCACGTCCTCTCTGCGGTATGCAAATGAGTTGCGCCCGAGAGGAAAGAGGAAGTCTGTCAGTGTCTGATCTCTGTGGCTTCTAACCGCACGCCTCGAAAAATAACTTCTTCTTTTTCCTTTTTTTTTTTTTTAAAAGAAAAAGCACCTTCATGTTCCTTTTCCTCCAGACATGGCTTGAGGTTTCTGTTTTTTTTTTTTTTAAACATGAGCTCACGTTTGCATCGAAAAAACCACAAACTCTCTCGTTCTCAAAGTTTGAAATAAAAATTTAAATGTCTTCATTTCCTGCAACGGATGAGGAGTGTTCGCAAATGTAATTATTTAACTATTTATTTATCGTAATTAGCTATAAACATTGGAGCTAGCAATACTAAAACTAAAAAAACTTCAGATAAGATATAAACTTATAAGCACATTTAAAAAACAAACAAAAAAAAACACAGTTCACATACACTGCAAATATTCTTAATATAATACAAATAGATCCTAAAGAAAATATATTTATACACAAATCAAGTTGTTTTATATTTTACAGATTTCCAGTTCAAAAATAAATAATTTAAATATTTTCCAGAATTTATTATGAAATAATTATTATTAAATATAAAAAATCCCAAACTTTGTTTATTCGCCCCAGGACTTATTAAATGAATTCTTTTGGTTCTCTGGTATCCGATCCGGAACATCCTGCTGATATCGGACCAGGACTGATCCCAGACCAGATCAGTGCCGTCTCTATAAACATAATGATTATTCGTTTTAAAAATAAATAAATAAATAAATAAAGCTAGGATACAGCCCATCTCATATGTTTGGACTGCAGGAGGAAACTGGATCACCAGGAGGAAACACATGCGCGCGCACACACACACACACACACACACACAGAGAGGACCCAGAAGAGCTTCAGGAGCGTTGTTTGTTCTGGAGAACTTACTTGTTCATTTATTAATTTAGCGGCGGCTCTGTGTGATTGTGTACCTGTGAGTTCTACACACATCGAATCGATCGCTTTGTTTCTGACACGTAAATAAACAAACTGAGTGTGTTTACTAATGCAAATCATAAAAACAATAAACACATCAAATGAATCCAATTCACCTGGCGAGATTAACCAGGCGCCTGCAGCACCATTTATCCACCAGAGGGCGCAGTATCCTCAAACGGTTCAATGGTTCTAAAAGCAGCTACGAGACTCAACTCTGGTCACACTGCTTAGGATCAGCGCTACCGTCACCATGGCGACAGAATCAGCCTCCACTTTAAAGCAGAACATTTTCACACTGATGTTTCTTCATGTTTTTACTGACGCGGTACACATTCCACACTGCAGCTGATCAAATACACACTTTCGCAGCAGGTCGTGGGTTTAGACTGTTAAACTGCAGCCCTCGTGTGTGTTTTCTGTCGAAACAATATGAGAATAAATACACACACACACAAACGTGGCCACTATAGGACACTTGTGTGTGAATAGAGCTGTAGATTCTGAGACACTCAGAGTGAGGAGACACAGAGGAGGTCAGGAGACGAGGCAGGAGACGCAGTGAGTCTGAGACACTCAGAGAGCTCAGCTTTCACTTCCTTCTCCGAACACTAGGGGTCGATTACGCATTTGAGTAAACTGATTGTTAGAATAAAAATTATTCAGTTATTTGTCCTTCTCCGAACATAACGAGTAAAGTTTTCTTTAATGAATCAGAGTGAGCGATGAGGCGAAAATATCGGCACGATGTTTAAAGATAATGTCATGATCGATAATTTTGCTGGATGAAGACCAGAAGGTGCAGCAATAATAACAACAACTGGAAATCATTTCATGGAAAAATCTGTGAAAATTAAACTAAAAATCTGGCCTCTCTGTGACCGATGATGATGATGAACTTATCGAGTAAAACATGACATTTACAAACGTTCATGGTCATGACCTGAAACTGACATATTTCATCATCTTGTAAAACTTTCCTGCACAAACTGTTTTACTTTTCTGCTGAACTGAGAAAAAAAAATTCTTCATAATATCTGGAGGTGTTGAATAAAAACATCTGCACACTTGCTGAGTAGCGAGTATTTGTCCTTTTTGTACCATGAATAACATAAATTAAACCTGACAGGAACCTGCTAGGAGGTGTCTCAGATACATGAGAAAGAGAGAGAGAGAGAGAGAGAGGGGGGAACGAAGAACAATAAAGTCTCTGTTAAAGATGTTTTTTTCCCCCAACAGAAACTCTCTCAGAACCGTGTAAATGTGTGTTCTGATCCTCAGGTAGAGCACCGATTCATTCCACAGTACACACACACACACACACACACACACACACACACACACACACACACACACACACAGACACAGACACACACCTGCCCTAAATACACCTGGTCACCATGGTTACAGCAGCCAGCACTGTTTCCTGTTCCCTCCAGGTTTTATTGATACCTTACAGTGTTTAAGACCAGAGWGTGTGTGTGTGTGTATGCACGCGTGTGTGTGTGTATGCACGCGTGTGTGTGTGTGTATGTATATGTGTGTGTTCCCCTATGGAGTTTCAAAATGCAAATAAAACCCGTTCACCATTAGAGGTTGGCGTGCTGAAGCAGCGGCGCGGTGCGTGAGAATAACGGAGAAGAAGGTGAAGGTGAAGCGCTCCTGTGCTGACTCACTCCAGACTCAGGAGACAGAAGGAGAGATGGACAAGACAATGGATTGTTCTTGGACTCGCAAACAGAGAGAGGAGCGCGAGAGGGTGATATCAAATTCACATTGACTCTGTCGGAGTTTCAGGAGGGAGAAAGAGGAGAGAGAAGTACACAGAGGACGCATTAATAAGGAACTTACTGAAGATCATAAAGAGGACAAGAGGATCGGGAAGTTAAAGAAAGACCTCTGGAGAAGGTGTCAAGACGCCATCGCCCCTGTGTGTGTGTGTGTAAAACCTAAATTAGCCCTCGTCTCAGCGACGCCCCCAGGGATTTATTTTCTGTCCTAGAAAACCAGCCTGTGGTCGAACTGAGGAACAGAAAGACTCGGAATCCAGAGGACAAAAAAAAGAGAGAACAGAGACAAAGGTTTGGACAAACGTGGCGGCAGTAACGTTTTTAAGAATGTTTTGGATGCTTCCCAGATCCAGATCAGATCCAGCACCCAAACGATCCTGGTGCCAGAGAGACACAGTGTGGACCCTGAGGGGGCAGAGACGCCCGGTGGCACGAGAGGGACAGAAACCTGGGTGGCTTTAATATTTGATGTTTTAAATGTTATTGCTGATCAGTGTATGATGTAAGAAGAGAAAAGTCAGTTGAAATGTCGAGTGTGAGAAGCAGAGCGACGATTTCCGCAACATCGCGGCCAACAAAGCGATTGGCTCATTGTACTGAAGGGGCGGGGCTTGTGCGAGACAGCAGCATTGCAATCTGGTGCAGTTTTCAGACTCTTCAACTCACGCAGGACTTTAAGCTCAGCTCTAAGCTGCAGTCTGAGGTTTCAGCATGTAGGTTTCTGTTTACAAAATCATTAGGTTCTTTCAGATCGCTCACTGGCCGAGGATCAGAGACAGAATGTAAATTTAATCCATGTCTTGTGTGGTAGAGAGAGAGACAGAGACAGAGACAGAGAGTGAAGCAGAGTGCACACCAGAGTTTGGTCAGAATGAGAAAATGTCTGGTTTGACTTTGTGACCTTGGGGTTTTTCCACTTGTCTCCCTCCCTCGCTCTTTTCCCAAATTTCTTACATCCGTCTCTCATTTTAACTTTCATTTTTCGTGGTCAAGCGAGAGCGCGAGTGGGCGAGTGGGCGGCCTTCTGAGAGGGGATTTACAACTTTAAACTGCTTGGGAAGCTTCCAGAACCGAGTCGTGTTTCATGTTCGCTCTGAATCTGAGGAAATTCACTGAAACTTTTACTGGAACTCATCGTTACATTCGCAAGCAGCTCAGTGTGTGTGTGTGTGTGTGTGTGTGTGTGTGTGTGTGTGAGATCGGCTGAGATCAGGGTTAAACTTTCAGCCATTAAACAAGACTCAGGGTCATGTTTTATCACCAACAAGCATCCAAGTGAAGGTGAGAGTGAAGAACCCCTCTCACCTCCTGCGTTCTGCTCAGCTCAGAGTGTTTCAGCCTGATTAACCAAACTGAATCATCTTACAATCAGCACAGTGTTGTGCATTAATACTGACCTTTAAAGCATCAGCGCACCCTTTTCCCCCCAGACACAGTTAGGGTTGGGTACCAAAATACCAACACTGTACAGGAATACTTCCTCTACATAACCGGTATCAGGACGTCTCCTCACTTCTGTGCCACTGAGCGATTGATTGAGATATTTGTCCTCTGGTTCCCCGAAATGGACGAAAGAAGCATCATCACCCTCATCACACGTGAAAAATAATTTCCTGACAAGGACACATTCACGTGAAAGCGCTAATAATACGAGTGCTGTTTTCACATCCGCGTGAATGCAGTGATTACACTCGCTCCGATTGCAGCAGGTAGCGTTAGCTCGCCAAGCTAAACCTGCTTAAACTACCTAAACGTTCTATAGTGTGGCTGTAGTTCACAACAAATGATTCGGACACCGTGACACGCAACACATACTGCATGTAAAAACATGTCAAACACGTTAAGTATCAGTTAAAGCACCATTTAGGCACCAGTATAGATTTGGCACTGGTATCATTAGAAACCCAATCGATGCCCAACCCTACAGACACAGTACCAGTGCATGTCTCATGGTGAAATTACTATCGACTATCGAGAAGCTTTTGGTTGTCAAAAAGGTGTTGCATCATTAATTTAACAGCGTTACTGACACACTTGACACCAGGTGCTAGTCCATGTGTTGTACTAGTGCCAGTACTGAGCTGGTTCAATAGCGAACCTCCTAAGAACTGCTTTTGTTTTTCCAGGTGCTACAGAGTCACGGCATCACCTCACTGTATATTAATAGCACTTATTTATTTATTTATTTGTCTAGACGTTTGTATGTATTAATGAATCATTTTGTTTAGTAGGACTATGACTCCAGTGAGGTGCGCTGAGCCACCCGCGGTCATCCTCGTCTTCATCGGTACCGCTGACGGTATTGTCGTCGTCGTCAGTAGTGTTAATGTTGCCGTCAGCTTCGTCGTCGTCATCATCACCACGTGTTTTAACAAAACCTGAATACACTAAAAATTGGTTTTAATCATTTTTCCACAGCAGGAAATTTAACACAATCAGAATTATGCCGTTTCTTCAGTAGCAAAAGGTCATGCGTTTATACTACTATGAGCGGAAATAAAACACTGAAACCTCTGCGCTCGGAATTTTTCATCAAAACTCCACCAAAACTTACAGTTCTGTTTGATCTTAACTTACTCACTTAGTTCCTCCTTTTGCGATATCTTCGCACCAAAAATAAAACCCTTGAGGTCCGTTTCCGGTCTTTATGCTTTCCATTAGAGGTTTTGGACCCATTAGAATAAAACGAAGGGTAATCATCATCATCATGAGTCTGAGATGACCACAGGATAACAGCGGAGGAGATTATAATCTGATAAAGATCACAGCAGAGGATCAGCTGAAAAGCAAAAATTTACCAGTCTAACAAAACTTCCAGGTTTCTCTCAACACTAATCTGACGTTTAATATAATCCTGTTACGCCCCCGAAGTGAGCAAAGACACATTTGGCCCCCGCCTGGGTCTGTACAGCGCAGATCTCATCACTATTATTAAAAAGAGAACCGAGGCCTGCTTTTCTCATCTCCACACAGAGCTTAAACGAACGGGGAGAGCAATAAAACTGCATTCCAGTGTTTATGATCTCACACGACAGGAGTTTCTGCGCCAAACATTACTCAGGTCAAGGTCAAAGCCACTCACACTGCACTGAACAGTAGTTACAGATCAATAGCAGAGTCAAAACAGGACTCGTCCACTGGCTCGGGTTTAAATGGAGCGTCTTTACAGTCCTTCCTGTGAGCCAGGATGAAATGCTTAAATCATCTGCACAACAGCCAATAGCGATTGAGACGAGACATGCCACAAACCTCCGGCCAATCAAAACACACCTGATAGCAATCTAGATAAATATGGAGAACAGTCAAGAGTTTATAATGAGAGCGGTTTTCGCCAGGTTACTTTGAAACGAGGACTTTAAACCGAGCCCTGGGCTTTTTGGAGTTTGTGTTCAAGGTGAAGGAGAAGTCGAAGTCGATCCGGAGACGGAGGGGAAACATGGAATCACGTTCTGAGATCAAACAGCTCCTGGTCGGTAAACACACTTAAACAAAACCCCGCCTACTGTTAAACTCCTGAATAAACATTTATTCTTAGTTGTAAAAATGAAGAGTGTGTGACCAGACGCACACACCAACGAGCTGAGATGTAAGAGTAAGACACGCCCACCATGGCTCACAATCTAGAGCAGGTTTAATTGGACGAGTATGAAAAAGGAAAGATATAAAATCCCTCGAAACAACTAATTGGATGTTAAACTACATCCTGTGTGTATGCGCTGGCAAAGAAAAGTCCAGTGTTCCTCAGAAGTCCTGGTTCTCCTCTGGGCAGAGGTACGAGCTGCACTCTCTCTCACAAAGAGGCCCCTAATAACCGCTCATACACTGCACACTCCCAAAACCGCAGAGCTACACTGGCACATCTGGCGAACTGCTTACGGGTCCAGGACGTGGAGAAATTGGCCCGGAGAAAGCAGAGGATTTCCTGATGATGTAGTGCCCTCGAACCTGGCTCGATCCTCTTTTCCTCCCGGGATAAAAAAAAAAAGTGACGTAAACCTCGAGCGAGAACTGGAGGGGGTGATGGGGGAGTGGGGGGGATGGGGGGTTCTTCAGAGACCCAGGAGAACACTTTCCACCGAGCTTTAATCCTCATTCCAGCCGACTTCCTTCCTGCGGTTTTCTCTCACAGCACCACAAATCCTCATCAGTGATTACACACAAAGGCCGCGATCCAAGCGCAGAGTCTCAATGAGCTGCTTTGATATACGCATGTAAAAATAAGTACGCCCTAAACCTGGCAGTGTATTTAAAACTCTCCAGTTTACACGGATCCAAACCCAGTCCTGGGCTCGCGAGCAGCACCGTTTATTGTCCGGGCCTAAATTACTTCCATATCCCTGAAACGTACTCCAAGCGCACACGCTTTATGTTTAATACAACGGCCATCGTTGAAACATAAAATTATTCCTCAGAGAAGCCGCCGTCTCGTAAAAATTCTAATATTTATTTTTAAATCCTTTTAAAATTCCTAAATCCACATTATTTTTGGATTGATTTGATGAGAAATGCATTATGTTAAATAAAGACAAATAAATCTAGCCATTTCGTTAGGGCAAAAGTAATGGCGTCCTCTCTTGGGCTCTTAATTTCTTCACTTAAGTTTTGCATTTTGATGACTCCGAAGGTCACTCAAAGGTTTTTTTGATAAATATATCTATAAATGTCTCTGATCACAGTGTAAAAAGAGAAATAAATAGGATATTATTATTATTTTCCAAGAGCGCTTTTAATGAGTTTTACGCATTACTGAATATTCACTTCTTATAAAAAAAATTTTAAAAAAGAGGAAGAAGAAGGACAAAGAAACTGGATGGAAAAAATAATTGTAAAAAAATATCAGTCTGACATGAACATGGAGAGATTTTAAACACGTTTACTAATTCCGTAATCAGGCCACATATTAATTTATACAGCGAGTTTTCAGCGTCTGATCATCACCACAGGAACTCGACACTACAGCGCTCACACCGCGGGAGGTCTCCGCAACTAATAATAAAAATTTATCACCGTGGAAAAACCCTTTAATAACCACAAACTGTGCAGTGTGACTGTGAACTAATAATTTAAAGATTAAGCAAAACGCTACATGATTCTCCTCGAATGTACATCTGGGTTAACTACGCTTAAGGAACCACTGAGATTTGGACCAGAGAGATCTCACACACACACACACACACACACACACACACACACACACACACACACACACACACACACACACACACACACACAAATGTGTATGAAGTATGAACGTGTCAGAGCAGAGCAACCTCTCAGGGCGTCACAGCGGACCCAGGAGCCAAGAACACACTGCATACAGCCAAAAATTAACAAACTGGGGAAAAAAGTATAAACTTCCTTTATAAGCACATTATAAGCTTTTCAGAGTGGAGAAGTGGCTCGTAGAGGACGGCAGCCTGCAGATTTATTGAGGCATTTATTTGTGTTTTTGCTGAATCTGTGCCCTGGAGACTGGCGATAATTTGCATACAACAAAAAAATATACACACATTTGCATAATAACTTTCCCTTATTTTATTACTTTTGAGCTACTTCTCAACTGTGACAAAAACTAATAATCTGCTCAGTCATGTGTTCCAAATCAAAAAGCTCGTTATAGGAACATATCTACACCCTCAACCCAAGTTAAATCAGAAATATATAAATGCAAATTAAGGAAGAAGACACGCCCTTTCTGTCCTCATTAACAGCTGTTCGGTCACGGCTTGCAATCTAGCTCACGTTAATCCATGCAAGTTTCCATGACAACCACTGACCATTCATCATCTCTCGTGAGCTCAGGCATCATTATCCGTTTCCATTTCATCTCAGATGTGATCGGTTCAAACGCTGTAGAGTTCATTTTATTTAGTGACATCACAACCGTATTAATATGTAGTTCCTATGGTATGGAGCTTAAACCATCAGCACTTTAGAACCCATCAGAACCCTTTAAGGCTCAGCGTGAGGGTACTGACTAAGAGTACCGTAGGGAGAGCGAGCAGTCTCAGCTGCGCAATCAGACACGCTTTACTCCGATCACCGCCGCTCACATTTCACCTCCTCGGCATAATTAATCATTTAGCACTGATGAGGTCGACAGTAACGGATTTAATTCATCAGCTGGTGATGTCCGAAGTGCAGTTCAGCCCTTTACATTTCACAGCAGACTCAAATGTATTACTAGATTTAAATGTTAGATTACATTAATCTGAGCTTTTCTGGTCAGTGATCAGAGTTCCAGCACAAACTAAATCAAATATTTCTTAAAGAGGAGATAATCATAATGCTGTCTCATATCCAAGGAGAGACAAAATACTAGACAAGAGCTTTCAAAAAAATAAAAAAATCTCCATCCACATGATATTTAATGTATTATGTTTTTTTTGCAGTCGATTAACAAGACGTCTGACTGGGTTTCAGCTCATATTTGTTTTTGCTCAGTTCTGAAGTGTGTGAGTGGAATACATCACCATACATCTCTCCACCAAAACGATTAAAACGATTAAAGTTAAAGATTCGCATCAGGAGGAGAAAAAAAAAAGAATAATTCAGAATAAAACAACACATTAAAGTTATGATCCGTTGTTATAATCATAACCATAAAGGTATAATAGTTAAAGAGTTATAAAAACAATTTCACTCCTTTTGGTCTGAAACAGTTTCTAATTATAAATAATAAATAAACCTTTTCACAACTTTTTCAGATGAACATCCACGCACCGTGATATCGGCCTCGTCCCCGAGACCTCGCCCAAAAATATTACTCATAACATTCCAGCGCTAAAGATGCCTTTACTAATAATTTATTGCTTATATGTGACTGTATATTACCGTGTAGTGTTCGTGTTACACAATGTGGAGTTACACTTAATCAGAGAGAAAGAGAGAGAGGGGGGGAGAGGGAGAGAGAGAGAGAGAGTTCCACATTCCTCAGAACTGATTCAGGGAAGTGGAGTCATGTAAGCACACACACACACACACACACAAGTGAAGGGTGTGGACGTGTGGAATGCACTTAACAGAAGCGTGGATATGCTGCCGATTTAACACGAACCCCTACAGAAGGACAAAGCAGTAATGAATTAACTGCTGAGTTCTGGACTCTGATTCTCTCTAAGAGCAGCTCAGACAGTAGTGCAGCTTTATATTAACACCAGAGAGATTCGGATCACCAGGGGCGACCCGATACGATATCATCACGATACCCAGATGGAAATTCGATTTGTATTGTAGACTATTTAATATTTATTTTTTTCAGATTTTGTTATAATTCTAAAAAACTCAGGGAAATAATTCGCTCCTACCACACAGGACGCTGTGCCGCATGCTGATGTGTTAATATTTTAGAGTAGAGGAACGGCAACATTTTGCCAAATAATTATCAAATGCAAACAAATATATATTTTAAAAGTTCATGATTAAAAACAAAAACAAAAACAGATCATGGAGTCAGTGTGACAATACGCGAGTTGCGACCCGTAACTGAATTATTTTTCCCCTCCATCTGTAATGCGTTCTCCTTTTCTCAGAGACACTAGATAGATTGATAATAAACAGAGTAAAAAGCGTGTAAACTCGTTAACATGCCAAGAAACAGGAAGCACTTTGTCTCTATTTCTTTAAGTCAAAGTCTATTTCATAATTAATCATTTCAGTCAAAGCTGCTACATCCTCACATGTTAAATTCTTAAATGCAATAGTTCAGATTTTTCTGAATTAAACCTGTGATTTAGTTTCACTATTACAAGCAGGTGAAGAGTGAGAGTGTGATGATAGCTGAGGAAGCCAAGAAAGGTTTGTCAAAGATCCTCAAAATCAGTCGCTCTATCGCTCCATCACTCTTCCTCTCACACACACAATCCCCTTGCATGCGAGGACACAGTCGGCTGTGAGACGTCTGAAAATGCTGCGTCACCATGGCAACGTGACATTCTCAATGCAAAAACATGGCCGTCTGAATCCGTCTGCTCTCTCACCCATCTGGGTTTTTTATTTCTGCACTCGAGATTCGAACATCGAGAACCATTTCTAAATAATTGAACGATTAAGGAAGAGAAAGAGAGAGAGTGAGTCAATCAGAGAGAGAGAGAGTTAATTAGGATATTGAGTAAAGTAATCAAAAGATTCTCAGTGTGTGTGTGTGTCTGGTGTGTGTTTTTGTCGATTCCTCTGTTGTGAATTCTCTAGCTGAGTGTGATCATGCGGTTATAGGATAAAGATTCTGCAACAACAGACCTGCGATTAAACAAAACGACTTCCTGCGGTGCGGCTCACGGCATCAAATCGGCGAGATACAAAAATCAACACACACAGAAAACACACAGCACTCACAGAACCGTGTCAGGACGAGGGACGCTACGTCGCTGCCGATCGCAGGAAATCGCACAAAGTTACGGCGCCCAAAAACACTGCTCTCAGAGCGAGACTTCTGTCTGTGAGAGCAACCTCAGAGAAACAAACAGACAGGGCTGTTCACTGTGACTGATGAGGAGAGGCATGTCGTACAACGACCACACACACACACACACACACACACATACACACAAAATTCTGACGAATAAACAACCGAATAACAGAGTAAGAATTTAAAGCAGAATTGATTGTTTCTTACAAAACTTGGCATGAACACACACACGCACACACACGCGCACACACACACACGCACACACGCACACACATACACACGCACACGCATACACACGCACACGCATACACACGCACACGCATACACACGCACACGCATACACACGCACACGCATACACACACGCACACACGCACACACATACACACACACACACACATACACACATTTACACACACACACACACATATACACACACGCACACACATATACACACACGCACACACACACACGCACACATACACACACGCACACACACACACACGCACACACACACACACACACATACATACACACACACATACATACACACACACATACATACACACACACATACATACACACACACATACATACACACACACACACACACACACACATACATACACACACACACATATACACACACACATATACACACACACACACACATATATATACACACACATACATACACACATACATACACACACACAGACATACACACACACACATAGGTCATGAACACACAAGGGCACACACTCTGTGAGGGTATTAATAGAACCACGTGGGAACAAGAAACGGTGCTGGATGCTGTTACCATGGTGACCATGTGTATTTAGTGCAGAGGTGTGTGTGTGTGTTTGTGTGTCATGTTATGAATAGCTGCTGTACTCGAGGATCAAAACACAAACATACACACAGTCCTGAGAGAGATTCTGTTGAAGAGAAGACCGGTTCATATTTCTGTTACAGAATTGTTGTTGTTATTGTTGTTGTTGTCAGTCTAAACTGATTTTCTTCTGTTATCTTTCACCAAAATGCTCTCTCTCTCTTGTCTCTCTCAGCAGTTTCCTGTCAGATACAATTTATTCTTTATTCCTGGCATAAAGAGAACACTCATACACACACACACACAGTATGTGTGCAGATGTTTCTGTTCGACACCTCGAGATAATATACTGAGTAGTTTCTCTCTTTTCGGTGTGTTTTAGTATCAGTGTGGATGCGGCCACTCCAGTGTTAAACACCAGATTATTACATTAATGATTAATTTACAATCGCCTCGAGCGCGAGTTCTGTAAAACACCAACGTACGAAATGAACATGCACAGATCGTTCCTTATAAATCCAGTTAAAGATTTGTTCAGCTCTACATCAGACCATCACCAAACCTCCCAGGTTATCCAGATCAAACCCGATATCGGTGTAAATCTACGGCACGCTAACGCCAAAAACCCCGCCTCCACGCTCCCCCGCTCGCCGTCTGGTATTCGCTCCCTCGGGCGCACAATTTCCACCACAAATCCTGCAACCAATATATCCAACTCCATCCTGATCTCACAGACAACAGAGAAGTCACTGCAGGAAGGGGACGTGTGCGGCGGGGTTTCGGAGCCACTCGATGTCGTTCATCATTCCTCCAGGATGAAACAATACGGCGAGGGAGAAGAGAAAGAAAAGAAAAGAGAAAACCATGACATCCGTGGGCGACCTGAAGGATCCAGATGTGGATCAGAACATTCTTTCTGGGGGAAAAAAGAACGGAAAGGAAGTAAAAACATCCATGTTTATTTCGATGGTTATTTGAAGACAGTAGAGCCGTGATGTGTATTTACAAAGAAAAGTGAATAAAGAAATCATAGACTCGAGAATAAATGGAATACAGGAAACTGTGGACATTAAAAAAAGGAGAGAGAGTCTAATGGAACTGGATGTTGAATATTGATAATACTGAATATTTTGAGTGTAGCGCTTCAGGAACGCTGTGTGTTGTGGAGAAAATAAACACACAAACTGTATAAAACTCACTACTTATATAAACATCTGATCTTAAAGCTAATAGCTCTTTATGCTAGGTAAAGGTGAAGGAGAGAATTGATTCAGTAACTAATCACGTAAAATCGCTTTCTTTTTCTTTTTTTTAAAGAATTGTTTACTAATATACAGTATGATTGCATTTGAGGTGGGAATCAATCACTGAAAGAGGTCAGATCAATCAATCAAAGTGTTTTGTGAGGACACACACACCTCTGACAAACTTTTTTTTTTTTGGCTTTTTGGTTTATTTCATTAGAGTTTTTATTGTTAAAACACAGTTGTACACACATCTCTGTGGTTTATACACACAATTTATAGTGTGTGAATAGATCAGAGTTGCACACACACATGTTGGGAAAACTAATCCTGTCCAAATAGTACTGTACTGGTAAATAATCACAAACACACAGTAAATGGTGGGTCACATTATAGTATTGTGTGTGTGTGTGTGTGTGTGTGTGTGTGTGTGTGTATGAAAGAGGCCTGCACTCTTTCGCAGTTTTACGGCTGGGTATAAAAGAGGACACCCCGCCTGGAGGAAA
>QMIH01000457.1:1164827-1191559 GCA_003987875.1 Clarias batrachus | reverse complement strand
AAGAAAGATAACAGATTCTTTTATTTTAAAGGTAAACATTAGAGTTCTATTTCTGTGCATGTGGTGTTTAAAAGTACACACATACAAATAACAATTTGTTTTTTTGTTCTTGGTGCTTGCTAACGTGAATGCACTTTAGGATTAGCCCATGACTATGCAAAATTTAACTTGATATTTAAAGATAATTAAGCATTTTTTGTCATACATCCAAAGTTTCAAGAGCACGTTCGTAAGTCTGATTTGTTCTTAAGTCCGGCCAAGTGAGTCTTATACGCCTTTGACACGAATATACAGTGTAATGCTTACCAATCTATTTGACTAAATCTGTCCCGTTTCCCCACACTGCCATCATGTGGCCAAAAACTGTAATCACGCCTAAGGAAATTAATCTCACATGTCAAATGTAACAGTGTTGTCTCTGCGCCTGTAAATCATGAGGGGGAATCCCGGATGCCATTTTGTCTCAGAGCTGTGAATAGGCTTGTTGAGGATTTTTCTGAAATTAGGGTTATTCACCATCAGAACAGCTTTACAGGACAGACATATCCTATCATCATGCTGCCGGACTGATCCATTGAAACCGGTGAGGCCGACTCATTTCTGTCGCACACATACACACACACACACACGCACATTGGTATCTGGTGCACTGCAGTGTCTATTTTTTGTACAATATATGTGAGCTACTTTTGCGATTTGTTCGAACCTACAAATGTTCGTAGAACCACGCTCCTTTTGTATCTGAGGAAATTCGTAGCTCGAATGTTCGTAAATCGGGCACTGTCTGACTTATCCTCTGAATGTGTAATTGCATTTAAATTTAGCTATTTGGCAAGTACAACTTAGAAAAAGTGCTTTGAAGTTACCATCATTCGATAGATTTCATTGTCCTTGTACATGAGCGCTACTGCTGAGCAACAAGCTGGGGGCGAGAAATCTTATATCACATCACAAAAGAGGAAAAGCTGATTGGCTTTTTTTTTATGGAAAAAAAAGGACATAATAATAATAATAATACATTTTATTTATAATGCACTTTATATTTGAGGCAAATCTCAAAGTGCTACAAATCATTTCTGCTCAAAAGCTCTAATAAAAAGGTAAGTTTTAAGACCAGATTTAAAATCATCAACAGTCTGTGGCATCCTCAGATACTCAGGGAGAGCATTCCACAGTCTAGGTGCTGCCGAGCAAAAAGCCCGATCTCCCATGGTATGAAGCTTGGTCTTCGGAGGTTTCAGACGATGACCTGAAACAGAGCGGAGGTTTCGTGAAGATGTATGTGAAGTGATAAGTTCTTTGAGATAGGGAGGGGCATCACCATAGATGCACTGGTGGGTAAGAAGGGCAACCTTGTATTCAATTCTGAATGAAACAGGCAGCCAGTGAAGAGATTTGAGGATGGGCGTAATATGATCATATTTACGTGCCCGCATCAGGATCCTAGCAGCGCAGTTTTGAATATATTGCAGCTTTTGAAGGCTTTTTCCAGAAGTCCCAATGAGGAGAGCATTGCAGAAGTCCAGCCTAGAGGAAACAAACGCATGGACTAATTTTTCCGCATCTGCAAATGTAAGTGCTGGACGCAGTTTAGCAATGTTCCTGAGGTGAAAAAAAGATGTCTTACACAGATGTTTGATATGGGCATCATACGTCAAATGAGAGTCCATTTTAACCCCGAGGTTAATAACAGATGTCGACAGTGGGATATTCTGACCGGAAAAGGTGATGCTAGTGATGTTAGATGTCCTAACCTGNTAGTGCTGGAAGAAGTGGTACAGAAAGATGTGAGAAAATCATAGATCTCTGTGATAAACACTGGGTTTGGTTTAGGGGGTCGATAAATAAGCAGTATTGTGATGGGAAGAGAGACTTTACATTTAAATGCAAGGCATTCAAATGAAGACAGCGTAGGCACAGTAAGAGGACAGAGATCCAGTTGCTGTCGGTAGAATACAGCTAAGCCACCACCACGTCCAGTGCTGCGGGCTTTCTCCAGGTAGCTATAGCCGGGAGGACACGCCTCATTTAATGCTAAAAAGACCTCAGGCTGATGCCATGTTTCTGTTATACACATAAAATCCAAGTCTTTGTCCATAATATGATCTTGTATAAAAACTGATTTATTTGAGAGAGATTGTGAATTAAAAAGTTCAATTTTGAACATGTTCGGCGACGTATATTTCTGTAATGGCCGTAATACACTGAGATCCACTCCGCGGTTTCTATCCAGCTTCGTGAGTGGTGATCTCGGAAGTTTTCTCGAACTGTCCGATAGAAATCTCGCGGTGCTTCTCGTGGTGTATTCCAAGCTACAAACACCTGGAGCGTCATTGCTCTGATGACGTGTTTGATGAGCGACATCGGTCCATACAGATGGAATGGATGAAGCAGAACAGCCAGGCTGATGGTAAACAAACTTTCGCCGAGTACTCCTATGGACGTAGCGTGTTCGGCGCAGAAGTCCGAGTTCTTTTATGACAGCAATGCACGGTGGAATGGAATAATTTTTGTAACTTAACAACTCCGGGATAGTGTATTTGAGCTCCATGCCGGTCTCCGAAAAGACTTTCAGTGCTAGCTATCTTCCAAACACGGAAATAGCCAAACAACCGCAGAGGCAGAGAAACCAGGCTACCAGACGTCTTTGCAGCACTAAAAACACCAAAAAAACTCCCCAAAACTCTAAAAAAGGAAAAATATATAATAGCAGTAAAAGTAACAAAAGAATCACAGCAGCAGGAGAAGCGGCGAACAGGCAGCGCCAGCGTCCTCTCCTCAACTCCAAACACTGGCCTCCCCAAGCTTTCGAACACGGGCCCTGGTCCCATAAAGCAGGGACTGTTCTTTTTCTTTCTCTCACAAACACACACACACACACACACACACACACACACACACACACACACACACTGGTGACCCATCTGAATGTCTAAACATGACTACACAATACGACCCATTTAACATTGATTTTTTTCGATAAAATGCAATGCAGACTTCATCATGCAGACATTGACTGAAATGAATCTCAAAGACAGTTCTGCTGAAGCTTCTTCTGATTTCAGTGTGGTTATTTAAAGCCCACATGCGATCGGGTTCCTTTTCATACAAATTAATTGAAATGCGGAATAAACGATAGGAAAGACGTTCGTATTAGTCGTGTTTTTCAGAGAGATAGCGTCCTCTTGGTTCAGGAACGTCTCTTCTCGCTTATTGCTCTTCCCGCTGTGCAGATGAAAACATCCCACGGTGTGAATTTCAATGGGTAACGTGGATGACGGACACTTAATACAACATGAGCCTTATGATTGGAGGGATTTCACGCAGGACTAAAAACATTCTTTTTGCACACTGCACTTTATGGACATTGCTCACACCCAGGACATTTATGGTTCTATTATGGACATTATACAGTTCAACTTTCATGCACGTTTGCACTCACCCTGGACATTTATATTTCATTTAATTTTGCACACTTTTGCACATTGCACATTTTTCCATATTTTCTATATTTGTACAGCCATTATTGTCTATATTTGGTACTCTACATTTTGTGTCTATATACTATATTTTACATTTTGTTCTTAAATTTTTTTCTGCAGCTAAGCTTTCATATACTTAATTTATTTATTATTGATAATCTTAATTAATTAATTATCTTAAACGAGCCATCATATAAGCATTTCACTGCATATTGTACTGTGTACGTGACAAATAAAATTTGAATTTGAAGGTGCATCAGGGGGAAAAAAACACATAAATGATGATGCGAGTGTTTTCCAGGCCCTTGATTTAAACTGCATATTCATGGTCTTTAATTTTTTTGTTCTTCAGTATCTTCAGTTTGGACATTGTAGACTAAATTAATATTTTGGGGGGGTTTTAAAGATCCATATATATTGTAGGTTTATTTCTTAAAACATCTCCAGGGTCTCAATCCTGATCACGGGTCAACATGGAGGTTCGCATGTTCTCCTCATACCCCTGTGGGTTTCTTCCCTGAACCTTCTGTGATGGAAGGTCTTGTGGGAGAAGTAAAATCATTGCAGCAGGTGTTAATATGTGGAATACACAACAGTGATCTCTAAATCCCAAATGAATGAGGTTTCAGGTGGAAACAGAGAGATGCAGTGTGTGTGTGTGTGTGTGTGTGTATGTGTGTGTGTGTGCAAGAGAGGGAGAGAGAGAGAGAGAGAGAGAGAGAGATTGGGCCGTTCTATTTCTTGCTATGTTATAAGAGGACATGGAGGATTTACAGGCAATTCAGACAGATTTGAATCTCTGATCCTCTCCTCCGCCTCCTCAGGGTTATGAGAAACCTCAAACTCATTTCTGCATTTCTGTCTGGAGTTCAAGTCCAAAACTCAGAGAGCATTTCCAACAACTGTAACTACAACATGCTTCCAAATACCTTTACACCTGCTGCTGTTCACACACTCGCTCTGCACTAACAACACGACAGAAAAATTTCTACTGACTGTAAGCAGCAGCAGCAGTACTTGAGCTAATGCTTTACACCTGAAAAAAAAAAAAGAAATATATATATATATAACTAACAAGATACCTGTGTTGGAAAAAAAAAATTACATCTTCACACACAATATCATCATTAATGTTCAGGAGGATCAAATACACATTTAAAGTAGCATAAATTAGTTAAAGTTCATTAATATTAAAATTGAACACTGTTCGACAATGCCTCCCTTTAGTGAGATTGACAGGTATAAAAGGCCACACCTCATTTTACTGAACTTAAAAGGCATAGAGGCACCACCTTCTTTTGCTGAGGTTAAAAGGAAGAAAGGAAGAGGCCACACCCCTTTAATCAATTAATTAATTAATTGATTAAAGGGCAGAAACTACGCCGCCTTTTATTCGGATTGACAAGAACAAAGGCAGCGCCTCCTTTTACTGAGACTGACAGGTATAAACGCAATGTCTCCTTTTATTCGGATCAACAGGCATAGTGGCTGCGCCTCCTTGTACTGAGATTGAGAGGCATAAACACTACGGCCTCCTTTTATTCGGATAAAAGGAACAGTGGCCACGTCCCCTATTACAAAGATTAAAAGCCAGAAGCCATGCCACATTTTACTGAGATTGACAGGTATAAAAAGCCACACCTTGTTTTACTGAAATGAAAAGGAACAGAGGCCACGCCTTCTTCTCTGAGACTGGAAGCCACAGAGGCCACGCCTCCTTCACACTCAGCATTCCCCATAATCTCAAGTCGCTCAAATCTCAAGTGCTCTTGTTTTCTTCTGTTATTTCTTGGTTGATGAAACAGAGCAGCGAAGCGCCTCGATTAATTTCCTGATCACGGAGAGCACAAAGAGTAATTATGGCCGAGTGCACTGCTTTGTTATCCCTCCATCCATCACACTAAACAACCCGCCGCTCTCTACAATCACTTTCTCCAAAACACAACAAACGAGCTCCTCTCTCTCGACCCATAACTTTCTCTCCTACTCGAGGAAATCATAATTGGCCAAGAAGAGCACACACACACACACTCACTCACTCACTCACTCACTCACTCACTCACTCGAGATACCCGTTTTTTTCCTTGCAAAAATGATTCCCTGCAGATGCATGATGGGAAAAGAGTGCTAGTCTCAACAATAGCTAATCACCGCTAAGCCACTTGGAGACGGAATGGCTGGAGGTTCAAGCCGAGAACTTGGCGGTACATTAAATAGCAACAGTAAGGAGTGTGTTGGTGTTTTGGTACATAGCTTTCTCTTAGCTTACTGACAGCTGCTACACACACCCTGCTGCTTTATACAATAGCGTCTGATTTACCGCCTCGCCAGAGTGACGATGCTGAAAAGTCAGTCTTTGCAAATCGATTTGTACTAAGCATTGGACTGAGTGGCTCCCATTCTGAAATAGAGATAGTCTCTTCTTATGCTCTTTATCACTCCATTACATTTCATTCTTTTCTCATAAGTTTTAATCGTGCAAGCTGCTAGAAAATATATTAGATTAAAATCTTGATTAAAACATTAGTTCAGCCTAAATAAATTAATAAATAAATTAATAAATAAATCTGTAATGAATATTCCTATTTTGATGTTGATTTTTGACGTAGATATCTAGAACAGACCGAAAGTGAAGTTGTAGCACAAACAATAGGCAATAGGTAAAATAAAAAAAAATAAATGAAAAAACCTTTTTAACTTTGCTGTTTTTTATAAATGGGGAAAATTTGTGATTGGTGATTCATGACTTGTCACACTGACTCCAAAATCAAATTGAAATGATGTTTGCATTCAAGGTGGTAAAATGTTGCAGTTCCTCTATGATCCTACAGGTGGTGCACTCTAAACTATTCACACATTGGCAGGCAGCACAGCATCCTGTGTGTCAAAGTATTTGCTTACCACGTTCAGAATTGTAGCAAAAATCTAAAAAAATAAATACTGAGTCAGAATATTTCTAAAATTGCGATACTTTTAGAATTGCGATGCAAATCGAATCAGCGTTTAGGTATTGTGATAATACCGTACCGTCTGGTCCCTGGTGAGTTCCCTCCCTGCTGTTTACTACTAAAAACATTTTCAGTGAGAGAAACTTTACTAATGTGTGAAGAACAAATGAGTGAAGCTCACGCTTCCTCCCAAGGCAAAGATTCAATAATTAAATATCACTCACTCACTCACTCACTCATCATCTATACCGGTTAATCCTGTATTCAGGGTCAAGGGGGGACTGGAGCCTATCCCAGGAGACTTACAAATCACAAATTCAAATTTTATTTGTCACATACACAGTCATACACAGTACGATATGCAGTGAAATGCTTATATGACCGCCCCGTGACCTTAAATTTTTACAAATGGAAATATAGGAGTTAAACTATAAAACAAGATTCCAGCAAAAGTTTCAAAAATATATAGAAAATTTGAAATATAATATATTACAACTTATAAAACTTAAGTCTGTACAAATATTGAGGTAGTATTTGACGAAAATGAGATGAGGTGAATGTGAATGTGTGCAAAAAATGCAGAGGTGTTTTAGTCCAGTGTATTGGTTTGATTGAGAGACCGTATCGCCTGCGGGAAGAAGCTCCTCCTCAGTCTCTCTGTATTGGCCTTGAGGGAGCGGAAGCGCTTCTCAGACCGCAACAGAAAGAACAGTCCATTGCTGGGGTGGCTGAGGTCCTTCATGATCTTCCTGGCCTTGGTCCAGCACCGCTTGCTGTAGATAGAGTGCAGGTCAGGGAGCTCAGTTCGGATGATGCGCTCAGCTGATCGCACCACCCTCTGTAGGGCTTGCCTGTCCTGCATGGTGCTGTTCCCGAACCAGGTTGCGATGTTTCCCGTCAGGATGCGCTCTATGGTGCAGGAGTAAAAGTTCCTGAGCACCTTAGAGGGCAGTCTAAAGTCTCTCAGGCGTCTGAGGTGGTAGAGATGCTGTCGGGCCTTTTTCACTATGGTGTTGATATGACAGGACCATGACAGGTCCTGCGTGATGTGAACACCGAGGTACTTGAAGCAGTCCACTCTCTCCACTGGGCTCTCGTTGATGACGGGGGTCTGGTAGTTCCTCTGCTTAGTGCTGAAGTCCACTATCAGCTCCTTTGTCTTATTGACATTTAGAAGAAGGTTCCTCTGGCACCAGTTCTCCAGATTTCCAATCTCCTTCAGGTAGGCCGTCTCATCGTTGTCAGAGATCAGGCCCACCACGACGGTGTCGTCAGCAAACTTAATGATGGTGGTGGAGCTGGTAGTGGCCACACAGTCGTGCGTGTACAGAGAGTACAGCAGGGGGCTCACAACCCTGTGGGGCTCCAGTGCTGAGAGTGAGAGAGGCTGAGACGTGTCCACCCATCCTTACTGCCTGTGGTCTCCCAGTTAGGAAATTAGAGATCCACTGACACAGAGATGAGCTGAGTCCCAGGTGCTCCAGCTTGGTGGTGAGTGTAGAGGGAATTCTGGTATTAAATGCTGAGCTGTAGTCGATGAAAAGCATTTTAACATAACTCCCCCTTCTAGTGTCCAGGTGAGTGAGTGTTGTGTGGAGGAGATGAGAGATGGCATCATCTGTAGAGCAGTTCGGTCGGTATGCAAACTGTAGTGGGTCCAGAGTGTTGGGTAGTGAAGAGATGATGAAGTCTTTGACCAGCCGTTCAAAGCACTTCATCACCACGGATGTGAGGGCTACAGGCCTATAGTCATTGAGGGAAATAGGATGTGGTTTCTTCGAAACAGGAACAATGATGGACTCTTTGAAGCATGTGGGGATCACCAACTGAGATAAGGAGATTGAATATCTCTGTGAACACAGGTGCTAGCTGGTCTGCGCAGGCTCTGAGGACTCGACCTGAGATGCCGTCCGGTCCTGCTGCTTTCCTGGTGTTCACTCTCTTGAAGGCTCTCCTCACGTCATGCTCGGAGATGATGAACGCGTTTCCGGTGCTGGCAGTGTCTTCCTGTCTGCAGCGGTTAGCGCCACTAGCATTAGCATTAGTCCTTAGCTGCAGCCTCGAAACGAGCATAAAAGGTATTCAGCTCGTCTGAGTCATGTCCGCGTTCGTCATACCGGATGTTGGTGCTTTATAATCCGTTATTGTTCTTAGTCCCTGCCACAGGCTCCTAGAGTCACTCTGTTGGACTTGTGACTCTAGTTTCCTCCCGTAGCGCTGCTTCGCCTCTTTCACCGCCTTCCGGACGTTGTATGCCGCAGTTTTGTACATGGCTGGATGGCTTGGTCTGGCACCGCTGGGTTCAGCCATGTCTCTGTAAAGCAGAGGAGATTGCAGTCCCGAATGTCTCTCTGGAATTTTATCCTGGCCCTGAGGTCATCGAGCTTGTTCTCCAGTGACTGGACATTGGCGAGCAGGATGCTAGGCAGAGGTGTGTGGTGTGCACGGGCTCTCAGCCTGTTCCTGACGCCGGCTCGTTTCCCTCTGGGCCGCCTCTTCGCGTGGCGTCCTTTGTTTTCCCTCAGGATCTCACTCGGCCAGCTCGGATCCGGAGTTAAAAACGTTGAATTGTGAGTACATTGTAGACCAATAGAAATAAGAGTATCTCTATTGTACCTAATGCACTCAATGGTGATGAATTTACCGGTTTAAAGTTGCTGGAAATTAAATTAAAAGACGAAAACAAAGTAAAGTAGGTCGGAGCAGTCGTGACGGCAGCCGACCTCACCGGCGCCATCTTGGACTTCGGGCTCAAGGCGGGATACACCCTGGACAGGGAGTAAACCGGAGTACCCCCGAGGAAACCCACCAAGCACTGGGAGAACATGCAAACTCCATGCACACAGACGGGCATCAAACCTGGACCCTGTGCTAGTGCAACAGTGCTAGCCAATACACCACCATGCCACCCATATTTAAATATAGTTGCAAGAAATAGTGATGATCGGGCCCAAGCACTACATTAGGGCCCTTCACACACATCATAGGGTTGCTGTCATAGTGCATGGGCCCTAAGGTCAGGATGATATGGGTGATGTAGCAATAACTCCTGAGTTCCAGTAATGTGCAAGTGGTGTTGGTGAATGATTGTGTGTACAGTTCCCACAGACAGATGCATCTCTTCTTCTGAAAGTAGATGTTCAGGAAGTCTGACTTGCAAGCATCAGGCGTTCCGCTCGCTGAATGTTCACAAGTGTCCTCTGAGCCACCTCAGCCAGGATCGCCATTAACAGACGTACAGCGTTCTTTAAAACGTTTGCACTGTTCAAACGTTGTACTGCGGTTAAGAGTCTCATCGTGTCAATCGCATTTGCGCCTTCATTCGACAGAAACTTCATCGCAAGACAAACACCACTTGTACATTGTCAATACACCCTTGTACGATCCTCATATGTGGACAATTAGGTCTAATTCCTTTGACAACCTCCTTCCTGTTTGAAAGCACTGTTTAAGTTCGGTGATCGGTGAGGAGAAAATGCAATTTACACAAGAGTAGCGTCACAATCTGAAGAGGTTACGTCCCTGAGCTATAGACCAATCATGTTGCTGTGGCCGGTTTGCACATCATTTTAAATGTAAGAAGATTTTTTATGATCATTCAATGATTTCTGTCGCTGCCTTTTAAGTACAGTCGACACATCGGACGGGTTGTTACTTCTATATTAAATAAGCTGATAAATAAATAAATAAATAAAATGTCTTTATTTATTCCTTTATGCAAAATTATTCTGTGCATGGTTCTATTAAGCAGGAATTGTAGCCTGGTCTACAATATAAATCAAAAGTGACATCACGTTATTATTCCTCAGTTTATTGGAAACTCAGCAACAGTATGAATAGACGAAGCAGAATTCAGATGTTAAATCAGCAAGGAGGACTTAAACTCTCTCTTGCTCTGTCTCTCTTTTATACATACACACACACACATTCAGAGATTAAAATTCATACCGGCTCCACTTGAGCTCAGCGCAGCAGATTGTAATTACATGTGTTACAAAACAGCACTAAAGTGTGCGAGGGTAACGCCAGGTCAGGAGGGAATTAGTTCTAGGAGAGAGCCAGACATTCGCCCTGATCGTATCGACACCCCTGCTATGCACTGTGTCTTAGCAACATGCTTTCTTCTTGCTTTCTTTTTTTTTTTGGTGTGTCCGTGTCTGTCTGTGTGTGCGTGTTCTGGAGTTTAATCGCTGCCTTGTAGTGCCCGGATTTTGCCAAACATAAGATGGACTCTGTCATTAAATGTCAAAAGCAGGCAGATGTGATAAGGTTGGACTTGGCAGGTGTGTGATAGAAACGCAGTGGTCGGTTCACGCAACCGTCCTACCAGTTCGTACCTGCTCTGACTGTGTGAGCTCTTTATATGTACTGTACGTATATACATGTGATCATAACGCCAACCACCGTGACCATTATTTTTTTTTCCTACTGATTTAAAAGCGGTAAGCTGCCGTAGCCTGTGTGAATACAAAGAAGTCTTCAAAAGTAAATTTAACAAGTCTGACATTTCCAGATGGCTAGCAAGCTGGAAGAGAATCCAATTTGTTGATAAAGTAATGCCTAGCAGACAGGCTGGTCAGATGCGAGGCATTTGCAATATTTTCCTTTATGCATATAAATTATATAAATTATTTATGCTCCACAAGAATGACACAGCCAAGACTGTAAACAAGTTTTGAGGCGTGGACATGAATCTTACAATGCTGCTTCAAATTCAAAGATTAAAGCTGGAATTTCCTAACTATTACTTTTCAGGAACAACTCTGTAAGGCAGCAAGCATCCTGAAACTTCATATAAACACAGCTAATAAGTTGAGTTTTATACTTAAACTAGTATAAAATGGTTTGTTTTGGAGTTTGTTTTATGAGTCCAACACTCCAAGTAATGAGAACCAGACCAGTCTCCTGACTCCTGAGTAATAAGACTCAAGGCAATGGCAAATTCATACTGTAAGTAATGAGACCAAGACTTTGATTAATGAGACAAAGATTCTGAGTGATGAGAGCAAGTCTCTGAGTGATGAGAAAAAATATCATGGCTATTGAGTCCTGAGATCAAAACCAAGAAGCTTGAGGACTGAGACCAAGCTCAAGACTTGTAAGACTTGTACTAAAATGAAGATAAAGACTCTTGAGTACAATAATGAGATCAAGACTTATATGGAGACTAAGACTCTTGAGTAATGAGACCAAGACACTGAGTAATGAGACCAAGACCAAGAGACTGCGTAATGAGACTCTGAGCAAGGAGAGACACTGAGTAATGATACCAAGACCAAGCCTCTTAAGTAATGAGACCAAGACCAAGACTATGAGTAATGAGATCAATAGCAAGACTCATGAGTAATGAGACCAACACACTGAGTAATGAGAACAAGACCAAAACTCTTGAGTAATGAAACCAAGACACTGAGTAATGAGACCCAGACCTTGACTCTGAATAATGAAACAAAGATTCTTGAGTAACGAGACAATGATTTTGATTGATGAGTCCTGAGATCTCATGAGAAACCAAGGTCAAGACTGTTGAGTAGAGGACCGTGATCAAAACTCTTCAATATTGAGACCAAAATAGAGACACTTAATTATATTAATGAGCTTGAGTCAGTGAGACCAAGCCTGTGACTAATGAGAACCAAAACAAAAATACTTTGTGTAATAAGACCAACAAGACGCTGTGGAGTGAAACCAGGACACTGAGTAATGATAAACAGAGCAAAAATACTCTGTTTAATTAGACAGAGACTAAGAAGGGCAAGATTCCAAACAATATTCTGATCTTTACTGAAATTCCAAACTTGGACTTTGAGCATTTAAGTCCAGACCAATAAATGATCATCCATGTTAATTCAATGTGATCTTCACCAACATCAGAGTTAACCTTGTTGTTTAGTCAGGTCATCAATCATTTCTCTTGTCTTTTAGATACGAATATAGGACTTCATCTGCATATTTTTTTTCCAGAATACAGGTTTCATAATGTCTTTGCACCTGTTGCCAGAAAAGCCTCCTGCAAGCTGCAAGCTCAGCCTTGGCTTTCGGCCACGTGTCCTGTTCATTTGTCTCATCTGTTTCCTTCTTCTTGCCTCCATTTGTTTTGTGTCCTTGCGAAGCTTGCATGCATGCATTTATCCTGCAGCTGTGACCCGAGTTTCCTAGTTTCTAATATCCCTGTGTCCTAGTTGCTTTCTGGCCGCTCGATTTATATATTTTTCTGCTATTGTCCTAGTTTCCCTGTTTCAGCCTTGAATTACTGAGTTGTCACCAACAACAACCTCACAGCCAACTGTATGGACCCTTTCATTGTATCTGGTCTACGATTCTTGGTAATGTCTTAATAATTATAATAATAATAATAATAATATTTTTTTTAAAAAACCCTACACATTGTATATCCAATTGCTTCTGTCTGCGTTTTAGGTTCAACAATGTATTCACGGGCGTATCAGCCTCGAGGATGCCTGCCTACACCAATCTCCTGCGCTCCCTCGTTCCCGCAGATACTCTTCAAATTCCATTAGCCTTTACGCCTGCCGTACGTTACAAGGCAAATTCATTTCATTTCGCCAGCTCCTATCAGGATGGATTCGTAATGACTGCACAAACCGAAAGGGAAGAACAAGTGCACTTGGCTTGCCGTGAGCTCGGCTTTGCTCCCCAGACAATAACGGAGGATTTGAAAGCGGAAATCAAATAGTTTCCGTCCACGCCTCGAACGATACCGTATCATCTGTATTATTTGGTTTGGGTTTCTTTCCAAAGAATATTGGAATACACACACACACACACACACACACACACACACACACACACACACACACACGGAATCGCTGCAAAGATATCTGAAAGTATTTATAATTTGCATTTAAAATTAAAACTCTCAGTGTATCATATTGTCAAATTAAGTGTTCCTCTCTGAGGTATAATTTGTCTTAGAAATAACAGGATCGGAAATGCTAACACATTCGTTCTTTAGAAAAAACATGCTAATTAGTGAGCTAAAATCGAGTTAGTGTTGAGTGGGCATTCAGTGTGTGTGAGGAAATGGAAATGAAAAGTAAAAAAAAAAAAAAAAAGGGTTTAATTAGCTAGCTGTTTGTGATGAGCTCCAAACTCCCTGAGACACTTCCTGTCTGATTCTTGAGAAGAAGAAGAAGAAGAAAAAAAAAAAAGGTACAGGGAGAACAGCGAGAGCTAATCAGTCAGATCCGTCACACTAATTGCAGTGGTGATGAGGGAGAAAGACAGCGCAAGTGTGTGTGTGAGAGAGAGACAGACAGAGAGAGACAGAGAGAGAGAGAAAACCGAGAGATGAGACAGAAGAACGGAGTCAGCTGGGGTTGTGTGATTGGAGCGTGGCATTTCCGAGGCTCTGCCATTAAAACGTCAGGCACGGCTCTCTGTGACAGATTTAGCTTCTCGCCATTCAGCACGAGGCTTTGCTTTTGGCAGGGGAGTTTGAGTGAAAAGGTTTGGAGCAAATCCACAAGCTCCATCTTAGACACAAACAGAAGCAGATGGCGAGGCTCGAGAGAAGCATGCTTCTTTGATCTGCATTTTTTTTTTTTTTTTTTGCATGACGAGGAGAGAGAAAAAAATTATTTCTTTCTTGAACAGGGACGGAAATGTAGCTGTAGTTAATGGAGCTTTGAGAAATAAAAGGTGGCGATGGACGCGTGGCGAACAGGTTGCGGTTCACACGTGACTGCTAGCGCTGGGAATGATATCACAGATTTGCGCTATGATAACGCAACTTTTAACGATTTTTTTTAAAGGGAGAGAAAAAACAGTTTACACAATTATCCCAAACGTAACACTTTTTGTGCTGAAAGCTTTGAAAATAATGAAGCTAACAAATGAGGAAAGCCTCTAGTTTAGCATTTGCACGTCATCAGACACTCGTGCTAATGCTTTTGGTGTTTCAAACAGATGTGCTGATGCTGATATGTTTTCTGACTCTGTTTGATATGCTGTTTTCTAGAAACCTGGATAAATCAGCTGAATCATTTTCTTGCGCAATCTGGTATCAGTCTACAGCTTCTGCGTTAGGCTCGGAAAAGAGGCATGGCCTAAAGTCTCAGTAACGATTCCAGTAAGAAGATTAAGTGGACACACAAAGAAAAAACAAACAAACAAAAAAGACAAGACTTGTGAACTAGTTTGAACGAATTTGAAGTCAGAAAAAAAACAGTAAGGTTAAGTTGAGGTGCTAGCTTGCGGGGTGTCTCTCTGTGTCTTGCTAATCGAGCTTAGCCGTGATCTTTCGGTCTGTCTGTGCCGAGCTTGTTTTTCAGCCTGGCTGCCTTTGATGATTTTTGTACCTGGCTAAAGAAAATGAAAAACAACATTTATTACATAAACGAGCAACAGCAGCTCAGAAAAAACACAAGTGCATCATGCTGCACGTATGCTCGTATTGCATGGAACTCACACAATCCGGCACTAACCTCTGTGGCAAAAGGTTCCAGATAATACTATATGGGTGTGATATGGGTGTGATGGTACGCCTCATAGGGGCACTTCAGTTAAAAACAAGATGATAGAGTCTCTCAGTCATGGTTTAGTTACAGCTCTGGATTAATGCAAGATGGAAAGAAACAGATTGACACTGACTACTGTTCAAATATTACATTTAAAATGTTGATTAACTACACCGCAAAATTCCCAGTCGTTAATTAACACCCAGAGTGTTTAATTAGCACCATACAGTGTTTATACACACTGTATGGCCAGAAAAAAAGACTTTACCTTTTAGCTTTAATTAAGTTGCGCAATGTGGCATCCAGTTCTTGTGTGAAAATGATTCCTCATGCCCCCAGAACCAGTCCTGGAATATAGTTACTATCAGAGAAGGAAAAACCCCATGGATGTGATAACCTGGTCATTCGGTACATTCTGGTCGTCAGCTGATGTCATTTTATTGCCACATACTGTAGACCTGAGCAACTGAAGTAACCCCAGATTATACCACTGCCTACAGAGCCTTGTACAGTAGCCACTATCCATGTTGGGTGCATCGGTAGAGCTGACAAAATGTACACGTTAACGCATGTGATTAATCTAGAAATTTAATCATATGATCAAGTTTGACCCTGATGACTTCCCATAATCGAAACACGGTTTAGGTTTGAACACAGCCGTCGGTGGTTTGCCTCACCCGCTGCATATGTTGGTCCCACAAACAAGATTTTAATTGTAGGAAAATCTGTTTGATCAGTTTGTCATGCATTTCTTTATTCCAACATTGTACATTTGTAATACAAGTTAATCCATAGTTTTTTTAAAAAATTGTGATTAATCACAGGCTTTAAATGTGATTAACTAAATGGATTGACAGCACTATATAAATCAGGATATTTATAAAATATCATGATGATTTCATATCAGCTAGTCCTTGGTAATTCCCATCCCTAACAGGTAAATGTTCTTCTTAAATTAATGAGAAAGACTCACCCTTGGCTCAGTACATGATCTGACTTGAATATTATAGTTCTGACATATTCACTTTCTGGACCATACAATCGTAAGAAATGGTCCACCTTTTTCTCCATTTTCTATTATAGTTCATGGTTAAAATAGCAATCATTCGGATGATGCCACAATTTAGTACGAGAGAATGGGATTTAGCACTGAAATGGGGTTTTAAACCTGATAGCTGCCGGACTGAGGACAGGAGATGAGGCTGCAGCGTAGACAGCGGGGGGAAAAGGTGTGAAAGGTAGAAAAATGTCTAGACCTGGATAAGGCCATCAAATGCAAATGGAGCGTGTTACATTACATTTAAATTGCTCCTGTATGACAAAAGGGGATGGCAGGAGGGGGAACCTGGAAGGCCGTCTCCGATTGCCCAATACATAGCCTGATGGAAAGAGAATGGATAGGGCCGGTGTCCTCAATATTGCCAACGTTGCCATGGAAACGAGATTATTTATTTATTTATTTACAGTATTGTCCATTGTTTTTCAGGTGATCCAGGCCACGCGAGCAACTCGGGCAAAACAATTCTATGTACTGTCAGCATAGTTAGAAAGCACCAGAAGGTCAGTATCTAGCATAACTATAATTAGCAAATATAAAGCCCCCATATCCCCGTGTCCACATCATAGCATTATGTATTCTGTATATTCTGCAATATTCACTAGCCATGTTACACATTATTTAGTGAATTTACTGTCAAATTCTAATCTAACCCGCACCTCATAATTTGCACACTATTTGCACTGAAGTAGAGTATATACACTTCTATTTGTACTTCTGATAGATGCTACAATGTATTTCGTTGCTTAGTCCCTGTACTATGCAATCACAATAAAATTCTTCCCACCCAGACTATGGTCTCTCACGTGAAGCAAAACTAGTTTGAAGCAAGTGTTTGTTCTATCACTTTGAAACTGAAGGTTTGATTCCTGGGTCATAGTCATGAGCCTAGAGAGCAAATTGGTCGCCGCCCACTTGGAGGAGGTTGGCATGCGTGCACTCTCAAGTCAATGGGAGACTGTGACCCCACCAGAGTGGAAATACAGCGGAATAAAAGAAAACCCCCTTCTGTGTTCATTTCAGGCTGCAAAGCAACAAAATGTGGTTATTTTAAAGGGGGTGATTATTTTACACTGTTTACCCACCGTAACTAATATATAAATAATGAAACTGTATCAGACAAAGCAAAGGGGAGGAGCAACAACGTACATTTGATGTACAGTATAATAACTGAAAGGAGGAACTAACTTTTTGGGGTACTGGTTTGTTTTGAACTTTGAACTTTCTGACCAGCTCAGATTTTTCTCAAATATTTGGGGGTTTTGCATTTTTTATTTTGTCCTGTGGGTTCGAAGATGGTTGTTGTTGTAATAGATTTTTGTTTTGAGAATTCTGACGTAAAAAAAAAGAAAAAAAAAAAGGTTGTGGTATTCAAGTCCTTGCTGATCTCAATTCCCCGGTTTTCAGAGAGATGGAGAGATAGATGGAGGTGATGAGGTGGAAATGTTCAACAGCGAGACTAGAAATAAAAAGCACAGTTCATTGATCATTTCTGTCCCGACTGCTCAGCCTCAGTCTCTCTCTGAGGAGAATGTCACTCGTGTTAGTGCGAGTCCACATCATTAAGCCGAAGCCCACCTGAACAGCCCTCATTATTTCCAGCAGCAAGCACCTCTGACTCTCACTCAAAGCCTTGATTCTGTTACAGCCTACAGCTGAGGGAATTAAAGAGTTTGTGTAGTGCAACTACACGGTATTGTCGTCTCTCTGTCTCTGTCTCAGGATGGGATGACTTTCTGCACTGGTTACGCAGCATTATTACAAAAGTCTGTCTCGAGAGTCTAGACTGGGTCCGGTTACTGCTTTATTCTCCGTGCCTCAGGAACACAGTGGCTCGCCAATATCACACTGCAGTATTATTATTTCTCAGAACAATAAGAGAAGCTGGGTGCTATTAGCGTTTCTGTACGGTACGTTGTCTGTACCATATACTGAAGCTACAGGTCATGTACATGAAACAGTAATTAATGAGACAAAGTCAATAAATGGTGTGACAAGCCTTTGCTTAAGGAAGAAAACTTCGTTCGTGTGGAATTTAATTACACACTTATAAGCGCGTTTAAAAAATTTACATCTCTATCTGTTGAATTTTTAAATTACCTAAAGGTTTTATATTACCGTTAATGAAGGTGTGAGATTAAGATTGTGAGATTATTGTATACACCTTGGAACCTTGGAACCTTGGATTACGAGCATAATTCGTTCCGGAAGTGGGTGCGTAAACCAAATCAAATCTTCCCATAAGAAATAATGAAAACTCAAATTATTCGTTCCACAGCCCAAAAAAATAAATACATAAAAATAATTGATACAATATAGAAAAAAAATAATAAATCCCGACAAATAAGTGTTTCCGTTTATGCTCGCAGGCGTCTGTATTTGTGTGTGTGGAATTAGCCCCTTCCCTCGCCTCGTCTTACACAGTAAAACTCCTCCTCCCTCCCCCCACCTCGCTTTTTAAGTTTCGCAACAAACACACACACCACGGAAACACTGTTTTAACGGGGAAAAAAGGAAAACTGTCTAATGACACTCGCGTGAGTGCATACTAACGACATCACTGCTGTAAAGTTAAAAAAAAAATGAACCAGCACCTTACCTTTGAAAAGAATCGTGACAGAGCAGAGTTTTCTGTGTAAAGAAAGTGTGTCTCCATGTGTGAAGCCGAGTGAGTGTGTGTGTGTCGAAGCGTGTGTCGGTGTCAAATTACGTGCGTTCACACATATGAGCCGTTGATTATACCAGTAAGCGACGAGCACTAAGACCCAGGGGAGCAGGGGAGACGATTACCCACAACTCCGCAAAGCAAGAGAGAGAAAAATCATTGGCTCAGTTGTGATCACTTGCTGCTCGGTGTCAAAATAAGAGTTGCATGTGTGATACATGATACTCGGCACTCGTAAACTAATACTTGCTCGGTTTCCAATTAAAAATTTATTAAAAATCTTTGCTCGGTTTGCGGAACACTCGTAAACCACGTTACTCGCAATCCGAGGTTCCACTGTATTAAATAGATTTCAATTGCACACTCATGAACGCGTATTAAAAATGTACAGCGCCATCTGTTAAATTTTGAGATGAACTAAATTTTTTCAAGGTCGATTATTTATTTATTTATGATATAGGGGTGTTTTCCATTTAAATTTCAAAGTAGCACATCTTCTCTTCCCATGGGCTGATTGCGATGAAACAAAGCCTACTGTATATGTTACCTCAGGCTCGGCCATTAAAATCCGTTCAGTAGTTTTTTATGTGATACGTGCACAAACAATCAAACAAAAATTCCCAAAACCATCTTAATGTGTTCAATTACTCTTGTTTCCCCAAATAATTTTTTCACCATCTTTAACATACAGACATGCCCACTTTACAGTTTTATTATATGTATAGATTAACTACTTGGTTTTACTTTACATCTTGCACCACACACACACACGGTCCTTCTGAGGACTTTTTCGAACCTGCTTCTTTTTTCATGCACCAAAATCCTTTTTTTTGTGCTTTTTTACATAATCTACTGCTTTATTTTTTTACCCTGCAGATATTTTCCTGTATTATTTATTTATTTATTGCTGGAATACTAATGTTTGGAAATCAGAAAAGTTTTGTACTGACTTAGCAATGAAACCATAAAACAAAAATATACAGCACCAGTCAGCATTTGGACTTTTAATGTTTTTTGTTGTTGTTGTTGTTTAATTATTTTTTCTACATTCTAGAGCAATACTGGAGATTTTTTTTTTTTTTCAAAAATAGAAAATAACATATGTACTGTAATTAACAGTCGGTTGTTATTTTATTAAAATACAATAAATACAGTACAGTAAGACTGCTGCTGACACACACATCATTTCATTAGCATTTCACTACATTATCATACTTTGTCTGGTCATGTATGTGACAAATAAAATTTTAATTTGACTTTAAGGCATGAAGTATTTGTGTACTTTAAGGCATGACTGTTCCTGGAACAGTTCTCACAAGAACAGTATTGTGTCAGGTGCATTTGCAAACCCCATCAAGCTCCATGATGAAACTGTCTCTCATGAAGACCTTGACAGGAAAGCAAGACCAAAACTGAGCTCTGCTGCAGAGGAGAAATTCATTTAGAGTCACCAGCCTCAGAAATCACCAATTAACAACCAGCACCTCAGATTAGAGTTGTTATGAAGCTTTACAGAGCAGAAGTAGCAGATACATCTCAATATTAACTGTTTAAAAGAGATTATTGTGGATAAACGCCTTCAGTATTGATTTACAGTGTAGAAACTTCATGATAAATCAATCCTCAGGACATGTCCATACTCTACATTCTCTGTCCAAATAGCAATTACTAAAGCAGAATGTTAATTTCACAATCTTTGGGGAAGCAAGGTTATGTTTATAAACCAACTTACAGTAGTGCATTATGGGTAATAATGCGAATAAAATCTTGTGAAATGTTAGAAGTTGTTAAATGTTAAAAACCTGCCAAATTTCACTACAAAGCGTTGAATCGTCAAGCCTGACCTGTCAGCAGTTCATCCGTCATATTCCAACTTACAGTACACCTGCATGTCATCTGCAGCATAGCAAAACATGGGCAACTTTTTTTTACAGACAGACACACACACACACACACACACACACACACACACACACACACACACACACACACACACACACACACACACACACACACACACAAACTCCAAGTTGTTACCATTTAAAAGAATTGTCTAGTAATAAAATGTCAAAGCCGTGTTCTTTAATCCTGAGCCAACATCCTAATGTCAAACATCTGTCAGGTTCTCCTCTCTCTCTGTCAAGGTCTCCTCTTTTTCCCCAACAGTATACAAGGCATTCACTCAGGCTTCCTTTAAGACACATGTAACTTTTAGTCATATGCTCTAAATCCACCGACAAAAATCGCACCGTGCTGCTGTACAGATCACAAGGTTCTTCAACAATATTTTTCTTTCCTTCTTTCTTTTTTTTTCCTCATGACCTGCTATTCTCTCTAGCTCTCTTTCTTTGTATTGGCTCAGATTCCCCAGAGGAGGAAAGTTTCCATCCCCAGGAGTGAGAGGGAGAGCGGACCAGACTGCATGACCTCCATCACCTTCATGGATTACTTTAAAACACTCCAGAACACAACAATACATCTCTCATTTTCTCGTCTTTACTGTAAATAAGAACTCCTATATGTTTCTATATATGATTTTTTTTAAATAAGAGCTATGAATCTTAAGAAGACTGCCAATTCGATTCAAATCTCTTGTGATTTTCAATTCGATTTGATTCAATAGAACCAAAGTTTACTTTTTGATTTATCTCATGTTTTTAAAACTACTAAAACTATTTAATAAGCACTGGAATGCTGTGTAACTTGTTGCTAATTGCTTTAATGTCACGTCTCCAGAGGTGGAAAGTAACAAATTACATTGAGTAATTGAGTAGTTTTTTTTGTGTGTGTATTTTCTGTATTTTAACTTTTACTCAAGTATGTTTTGTTTGAAGTTTGTTTGAAGAAATCATATTCGTACCGAGTAAAAAAATGAATGAAAATTAAAAATAATTAAAAAAAATAATGCAACAGGGAAGGAAAAAAATTGTAACCCGGAAACCACTGCACTGACTGATTGATAGAAAACAAACACGCTAAACTCACAAGAACAATGGAGACGGACAAAACAGATGCCAGTGATGCAGACCCAGCTGAAAGCAAAATGCCATCACATTCTTATGAATCAAACCCCTGGCCATTGTAACAGTCACTACTATGCTGTAAACCACATTATGTACAGTATGTTGCCCTTTTAAGAGTTGCCTCCCCTCCCCCGGTGTGTGCGCTGCGGAGGTGTGTGTGTTTGAGAAGGAGAGAACGGAGTAGGAGCTCAGGTCTGCTGCTCACACGTCCCTGAAACGCTATATTCTTTTACCTTTTTCTTGACTTTTACGTTGTTTTGCATTATAATTTTGCGACGCTGAAAGAGGCTGATAAAGGTTTTGTGCTGAACGTTATTCCCAGCTCTGAGCTCTTTTTTCCCTCGTCTATCCGGCGCAAAGAGTAACACCATATTTAAGCGACCACTTTGATTTCAAGCACAAAAAAGGCAACAGCTTTATTATGCAAAGTTGTTCCTTCAGTTAAAAACAACTAGTTTGAGGTTTATTTCCGCTTGTCTCTTTTGAACTACACTAGGATCCCCCATCCCACCCCCTCTGTTAAAAAAGGAACTCGGTAACTTTTACACTGAGGCTCCGTCCAGACGAAGCCAGTGCGTTCCCTATCCAATAATGTTTTGTCCTCGTTCGACGTCGTCTCAAGAAATATCTGCGTACACACGAAACCACTGAAAACGGTGTAGTATATATATGCCAGACCAGTATGGGGCGCTGTAATTCTGCCATAGAGATACACTATACACGGAGAAGAAGACTTTGAGCATGCGCATGACATCATCGTTTCACAAAATATACGGATTGGCTGTATACACGAAAACGCAAGGGTGTCGTTTTCAGATTTATCCACCTTGGGACCCGGTTTCAAAAAATAGCGGTTTCAGTCTCCTAAAACGCCGGATCCGTGTGGATGAAACGCCAATACGATAAAAAATTTTTTTATACATATACAGCGAAACGCGTCTCCGTGTGGACAGGCTCCGAGTAAATTTTTAATGAGCTACTTTTTACTTTTACTTGAGTAGATTTTTATAATGGTATTTCAGTATTTTCATTTACTTGTATTTCAGTAAAACTTCACTGAAGTAACAGTACTTTAAAAGTTTATTACTCTTTCCACCTCTGCACATACAAAGCAATAATCTTTTTTTTTACCCCTGTCGTTTTTTTTTTTTTTTGGCTCCACACTCCAATCTTGTAGGTTGTGGTATGGCACCGTTGTCCCATAAACATAAAAAAAAAAAAGTGACATTCTTGCAAAACCACCGGATAACCTCCGGTTCTGAAAATGAATCCAACGTGCAAGTGCCTAAACTTGCAGTTCCTCAAATGGCCACTAGGAGCTGGCCCAAAAAGCGATTAAATTCCCATAAAGTCCCATGTTAAAATGTCTGACTTTACAATAAAAGTAAACACATTTACAGTCTGGCCCAAAAATAAATAAATAAAAACAATAACACCAAACAAACAAAAAACAGATTTAGTCTTGAGAGCTAGTTTGACAACTGTACGGGGCTAAATTTTTACGTAATTTATCAGTTAACATTATATTAAGTCATAAAGTTCTGCATAAATAGGGGGTGCTGCATTATTTAAATGACATCGGGGTTTAGAACTACTGGAATCGTAGTTTAACTTACCACAAGAAATGTAGGAGCTGACACGGGAAGACATGTAGGGAACAAATGATGGAACGTTAGCATATAAATGAACAATAGCCACATTATTATTTTAGCTAAACTGAAGCTGCTTATGGTAACTGAGTTAAGAAGGCCAGTAGGTGTTACAAAACACAAACACTCGAGGAAGGTACATTTAACTCTCGTGACTTTGTTTACTTAAATCAATTAAAAATCAATTCTGAATCGAAAACTGACCCATGGATTCAGCTGACTGAAACGACCAACTAAAGATCCATTAAATTGCTTAAACAGCTATAATCACAAAGGAATAACGTCTTTAGTCTTAGCACTAGACTTATGGATGCTTACTGACACTCAAGGTTTTGATTTGATTGGTTCTCCATACTTCTGCATGAAGTATGAAAAGCTTTCAGAATTTCATCTTTAATGTTTTTTTTTTGCATTAAATAAAAGAGAAAATCTCATGTTGGGCTATCAGGGAAAAAAATCGTCTGACATGTCGAGTACAGGTAGTCCCCTACTTACAAACGAGTTCCGTTCCAGGAGCACATTTGTAAGTCGGATTTATTCAGAAGTAAGAAAGAAGAAAAGTGAGCCTCACTCACTCACTCATCATCCTGTATTCAGGGTCACAGGGGGCCTGGAGCCTATCCCAGGAGACTTAGGGCACATGGCAGTGTACACCCTGGACAGGGTGCCAATCCATCGCAGGGCACAGACACATACACATACACTCACTCATTCACACACTACGGACAATTTGGGAACACCAATTAGCCTAACCTACATGTCTTTGGACTGTTGGAGGAAACCCACCAAGCACGGGGTGAACATGCAAACTTCATGCACACAGAGACGGGTTATATGTCTTTGACACGAGTATAGAATGTAAAGCATACCAATCCACTTGGCTAATTCTCTGTCCCCTTTCCCCACACTGCCATCATGTGGCCAAAAACTGTAACCAAGCCTAAGGAACTGAATCTCACAGTGAAATGTGAAAAATAACAGTGTTGTCTCTGTGCCTTTAAATCGTGAGAGGAATCCCGGACGCCATTTTTTTCTCAGAGCTACTTTTCCAAAATTAGGATTATTCACCGTCAGGACAGCTTTACAGGACATACATTTTCTATCATCGTGCTCCGGGACTGATTCATTGAAACCGGTGAGGCTGTCTTATTTCTCCCGCACATTCACTTACGCACTGAAAATATTTTATATAATTGTAAATAATTGGTATCTGGTGCACTGCAGTATATTTTTTGTACAATACAGGAGCGACACGTATTTCTGCTTTTGTTTGCATCTACAAAATGTTCGTAGAATTGCAATCCATTCATTTCTGCGAAAATTCGTAAGTCAAATGTTCGTAAGTTGGGGACTACCTGTAAAATGATTCTCAGAGGCTTTTCAGCTTGTGAGATGAACAAGCCTAGTCCTGTAGTCCATTCCTGGACATTTGCTTAAATATTGAGGGTGTAAATTATAAAAAGCTTATCAGTGCAAAACCTAAGCCACATATATTGCTCCCTAGTTACCAACGTACTGTATTTGTGTCCTCTTTAGTGCCAAATCCAAAGCCTCGGATCTTTGCTTCCTTGAAAATAATTGACTATTGATTGTCGACTGTGGGAAGAAGAAAACTGGAGGCTTTAGGTGTCACCTCTGCAGATTGGTAGCTATTGTAGTGAGTTCTAGCTAGCGCATGGGAATTGAGAGAGAGAGAGCGAGAGAGAGAGAGAGAGAGAGAGAGAGAGAGTGAACACAAATCACAGGTCACCTTGAATAACTGTGGCTTAACAGGAAGAATGAAGACGGTCGTGGCTTTTAAAGAGCGTTAACTCTTCAGAGTCAAGCATGAATGAAGGGATGACGTTAAAAGCCACTGCAGCTGAACTGAACACAAACGACTGATCTCTGTAGAGATGCGAAAGCCGTAAACACATCGATATCTGAAGTAGGTGCAGAGACGGCGAGAGGTCCTGTCAAGAGTCTGATACGCTAATTAGCCGGAAGAAAAGGCGAGCGGGCGAAGAAGCGACGGCGGAGGCTGTGTCATGCACCTCTTCTCGCAGCTGGCCTTTACTATGCAAAACAGCACGGTGAATAATTCAAAACCTCGCCCCAGCACTTTTTTTTTTCCTTTCTTTTTTTTTTTTTTACAAGAGTGAGAAAGGGATAACGGATAAAATATGGATGTAGTTTGTGTAAAAAGGCGAGCGCGTGATTTATGGCACAATCTGGTGGAAAAGCAGCGGTAGCTTGAGGGATGTGACATGGAACATCTGTCGAGCTGTGTGCGAGGAAAGCGTACATTTTTATGTGTGATGACAGTTTTTTCACACTTCTGTAGAGATGATGAGGAAAAGAAATCAGTTCTCTCGCCTTCGTTAATAATAACGGAGGTGATCGAGGAAACCTGGAATGTTTCACGATTTTTCATGAACATGCAGGAGAACTACAACGACGCTTTTATGAGCTTGACTTGAGTAATGTGATGAGATCTTCTGCTTTAGCTGAATACCTAATCGAGTGAATTCCATGATTAACTCTTATTCCTGAAACCTAGATATTTCACCTAACATGATGTGTAATGAAATGTAATGTTTCAGGAATTTTACTTTGAAAGACTGGACAGGGAAATTGAGAGGAGTTGGGATCCTAATTGTCGGTGTTAATCGATGAAATCGGTATGTGAGATTAGATCTAAGAGCAGAACTGGAGTTTGACATCCAGAAGAACAGAACTGTAAGCTACACAGTTCTTAAGTGACCCATGATCCTGATGCTAACTAACCTGATGCTACTTATACCCGGTTGAGAAATTTTATGCTTTATTGTGATTCTTATTTTTATCATATTTTTCAATAGCACACACTGATCAGCAATAACATTAAAACCACCTAGGCTTTGGCTTCCCCTTGACCTCCACAAGACCTTTTGAATATTCTGTGGTTTGCAAGGATGAGTATACTCATACTTGTTATATAATATTTTTCTTGAAATTTTTCTTGAAATTTTACCCAATTTTCTCTTCTAATTTAGTTAATTAGTGCACTCCCCCATCAAGGCTATATCTAACAACCAGGGAGGGCTGATCAGTGTATATACAAGGTGGGCCATTTATATGGATACACCTTAATAAAATGGGAATGGTTGGTGGTGATATTAACGTCCTGTTTGTGGCACATTAGTATATGTGAGGGGGCAAACTTTTCAAGATGGGTGGTGACCACGGTGGCCATTTGGAAGTCGGCCATCTTGGATCCAACTTTTGTTTTTCAATAGGAAGAGGGTCATGTGACACATCAAACTTATTGGGAATTTCACAAGTAAAACAGTGGTGTGCTTGGTTTTAACGTAACTTTATTCTTTCATGATTTACAAGTTTCTCTTTGTTCACAGCCATTGTCGAAGAGGTTAACACGTGATCGAAATTGTGTTGATATCTGGTGAACG
>QMIH01000457.1:1151066-1164434 GCA_003987875.1 Clarias batrachus | reverse complement strand
GGCAAAACAAAAATTGGAACAGGACCCTCAGTTCACGCAGAAGATTTTGTTCAGTGATGAGGCAAACTTTTATGTGAATGGTGAAGTTAAAAAATAAAACCACCATTATTGGTCTGACACTAACCCACATTGGATAGATCCCTCCAAGACTGTTGGAACAAAAAAAGTGATGGTATGGTGTGGTATATGGGGTACAAAGATAGTGGCCAAGCTTCATCAATGGAAACCTCAAGGCCACTGGATATTTGAAATTGCTACATGATGATGTGTTTCCCTATTTATGCACTGAAGCTGGCACGTTCCCTGAGTTTTTCCAGCAAGATGGGGCAACACCACATTGTCAGCATTCCTAGATGAACAGTTTCCTGAAAAGTGGATTGGTCGTGGTGGGCCAGTTGAATGGCCCCCAAGGTCTCCCGATCTGACACCCTTAGACTTTTATCTTTGGGGTCATCTGAAGGCAATTGTCTATGGTGTGAAGATGCGAGATGTGCAGCACCTGAAACTACGGATACTGGAAGCCTGTGCATTTCTCCTGAAGTGTTGCTATCAGTGTGTGAAGAGTGGGAGAAGAGGGTTGCATTGACAATCCATCACAATGGGCAGCACATTGAACACATTTTATAAGTGGTCAGAAACTTGTAAATAACTCATGAAAGATTAATGTTACGTTAAAACCAAGCACACCATTGTTTTTCTTGTGAAATTCCCAATAAGTTTGATTTGTCACATGAACCTCTTCCTATTGAAAAAACAAAAGTTGGATCCAAGATGGACTTCCATATGGCCACCATGGTCACCACCCATCTTGAAAAGTTTGCCCCCTCACATATACTAATGTGCCACAAACAGGACTTTAATATCACCAACCATTCCCATTTTATTAAGGTGTATCCATATAAATGGCCCACCCTGTATATATTATTATTATTATTATTATTATTTTTTTTTACTTGCTGTTTTTTCGGTGATTTATCTTTTTACATATTGTGTGTTTTTACAGCACTTTTTTTGTAATGTGCTTTAAAAATTAATCTCGACTGTATTTTTAGCACTTTAAGGATTAAAAACCAAACATCTACTAAATATCAACATGTACATGGATATTTAGCACATTTGCTAATCGTTTATGGTCACTGAGACTGTAGCTAGTCATCCTTCTCAGTGCTACTCATGTGTTACTAACTAAGCACCCAATAAACTTTAATGTATTTTACACCAATTAGATACACAAGCTGCACAAGTTGCATCAAGGAAATTTGAGGGAATCCTACTAATCACATTTTCAGAATATCGAGTCCTGCTTTAGCAAGCTACAGTAGCATGAATTTATTTTATTTTATTTTTTTTTTGATAGAGAGTACAAAGCATTCCTGTTAAAGGGCAGCTGCTAAGACTGTAACGGGACGTTAACCATCACCAAGAGGGAGCGCTGTTTTACAACACTGACTCTGAGAATCGCACATTATACTCAAACATGAGCTGAAAACAGAATTTTTATTAAACTTTAATGTTTGGTAGGGCAAGTATGCAATTTAGCAATACTGATCTAGCACACTCTACGCAGCTGTTGTAAGGAGTTCTTAGCCAGATAGATATAGAAATATATATTTATATACAGTAGTCTGCTGTTACTGTAAATGAAGAACTTGGCATGTTGTTTTGGTGTCTCTGTCGGCTTCATCAAAGTAAACAAAAGCCATAATAATTAGCTAGATTTACAGCTTCAAGGTATATATACAGTATATATATTTTTTTAATAGCAAAGTTTACACTTTTTAAAGTCACAAAAAGTCCACCCGGCTTTATCACGAAATACAAAACACACACAAAAACAGGTGGATGGGAATTCTCCCTCACCTCAGCGTGTGTGTGTGTGTGTGTGTGTGTGCGTGTGCGTGTGTGTGTGTGTGCGTGTGTGTGTGTGTGTTTGTGTTTCTGAAGCCCCACGCTGAGCCCTGGGCATTAATTCTGTCCGAAAGGAGGCTGCTGTTTCTCCACCACCTGTACAGTATGTGTGTTTGTGTTTGTGTGTGTATGAGTGTGAAGTTACAGATGGAGAGTTGATGGCTGTCGGAGCAGGATTTATGGGTTGCCTCAGAGTATTACAGCAGTGGGTCAGCTCAGTCAGAGGAGTTCATTTGTAGCCAGCTGCTTCATCTAACGACTGCAGAACCGAACCGTTCCATGCTGTTTATGTTACGCCTGCACGGATTCACAACACCGGCATGGTGAGGAAATACATTCATAAGAAAAAATACTTTAATTATTTGTAAATATTATTTACAAGTATTATTAATTAAGTTACTTTTCTTTAGCCTAACTTTACCTATCAGCCTCAGGGAAAGGGTGTGGCTTATTTACCTATCAGCTTCAGTGAAAGGGGTGTGGCTTATTTATCTGTCAGCTTCAGTGAAAGGGGTGTGGCTTATTTATCTATCAGTCTCAGTAAAAGGCATGTGATTTATTTATCTGTTAGTCTTAATGAAAGGGGTGTGGTTTATTTATCTGTCAGTCTCAGTGAAAGGGGAGTGGTTTATGTATCTGTCAGCTTCAGTGAAAGGGGTGTGGCTTATTTATCTGTCAGCTTCAGTGAAAGGAGTGTGGTTTATTTATCTGTCAGTCTCAGGAAAAAGGGGTGGGGTTTATTTATCTGTCAGTCTCAATGAAAGGGGTGTGGCTTATTTATCTGTCAACTTCAGTGAAAGGGGTGTGGTTTATTTATCTGTCAGTCTTAGTAAAAGGGGTGTGGCTTATTTATCTGTCAGACTCAGTGAAAGGGGAGTGGCTTATCTGCCTGTCAGCCTAAGGAAAGAAAGCATGGCCTTTGTACCTGTCTAAGTTTGTGACTTATTCACCTGTCAGTGACTGAGGTGGTGCGTATTTGCCTGTCAGTCACTGTGAAGAAGGTCTGTGTTTCCTAGCCTGGTTAAGTAGGTAGGTGTGGCCTATCTTTCCTCACAACACTCTTTAAAGCTTTTTGAATCAGCCCTGTTTTGTATTATTATTTAATGCAGTTGACTATTTCATTCATCTTAACATATTGAGAGGAGAGAAAGAATAAATGTGCATTAAATTGCGTCTGCACATTTCACATCCTCTATCCTTAAAGGTCACGACCACCCTAATATCATGGCAGGCTCACTCCTCATCACAGTGAGCGCTGGCCCGTCGTAGCACTTCTAAACACTCTGTAATTACTGCTTTCCACCTGGATGTGTTTATTAAAGAGACGGTGACCTCTCTTTATTCTCCTCTGTGCCTTAATAAATTGTCTCATTTATTACATGTAACCTTCTCTGGCTGGTTATTTAATCCCTCCATGTCTATTTTTTATGTGATGCAGTTCCATCCAATTTCTCTCGAGAAAAATGGATTATTCTGTTATCTGTAATGCGACCGTGGGTACAAACGTCGGTGTCATGGACAGAGCTCGAGGATCGTGGCTTTGCTGTTGTTCACTCCCTCTCTACGCTATGGTTTCTCTTATTTGGACCTTGAAGTCTGTGCAATTTACTCCCTGTATAATTACATCACTAAGAGCCAGAAAACATAGAAGGCATGTAATAATTATATTAACTCCAGGCTAATGAGCAAAGTTTCAGATCAATAATGGAAGCTAATTGCGAGTAATTAAAGGCTCGCAACTTGGAATGATTGCCAAAACTAAAGAGGCTTCGGGGTGCGAGTATAATTAAGCACAAGACACGTCTGAGCAGGCGGAGTGGATTAAATTCGACTTCAGGTTATACTGTGAGCGCATGAAAAATATTTCGCCTTGGGAAACGAATTTTCTAAGAGTCTTGAAAGCATACTCAAGTGGATTTACATGCACACTAATAATAGGGTTGTTACTGCTTTGGGGAGTAATCAGAGTGTTCACACATTAACTGTATACTTCACATATCTCATATTAGATTAAAGCTTTTTGTGAGTAAAGATTAGCATCAAGATCAAGAGTCCTGCTCTAACACGTTTCCTTTTTTGCTCCTTGGCCACTTTTCCACCCATCTTCCTTTACACAGATAAACTTCTGAGGGGAAACATGAAGTAAAAATTTACTTTAGCTAACTGTTTAATTGTCTTTTTAGCTGGAAATTAGATTAATCTCTTTGTAAATTCTTTCTCTATATACAGAAAGAACTTAAGAAACAGCTGTGACTCATATACGTTTTCTATAAAAAGCACTTTCTGATATCTTTAATACGAATAAACAGAAACTAAACTTTAATTTCTAATCCACAAAAAAGATTTGTCACTGGCTAATAAACTTAGGCTAGGAATGAATCCTGAAAAGAAGGGGCACGGTTTTTGATGAACGAACAAAAAATATAAGAAGTTATATTTTCATTTGAGAACACTAAGCAATTAGCTTCAAAAGTCCCTTTTTACTTTTGCTATCTCTAGAGATTTGTCAGTGTAAAGTGCAGCGATCAAAGCTGGCTAATGAGCTAGCGCTAGGAAAGGACGTTTTGGAAATGTTTAAAACCTTAAACAATTTTTTTTTTAAAGGAAAAAAACGTTTTTTAAAAAATGAGCAAAAAAATTAAGATGGGCAAACATGTGGCTAATGAGCTAGCGACAGTTGAGGACAAGTTCATGGTGTGTTGAAAGCCCTTGCTGAGAACTGAGATCTGAACGATTCTCTGATGTGTGTATTTTACTTTCTGTTTCATAGAAAAAGTTTATTACAGTTGAGCAGGGTGGGGGGAAATGTTGCTAATGAACTAGCCCTAGGAAACACTAAAATAATGAACTCAGTCAGACTGAACTATTAATAAGAGTCCTTTTAAAGGCTTAAATGTGATATGAAATGTTTTTAAAAGTCCCTTTAACTTCTTATTTTCCCCTACAAATACTCTAGTTTTGTCTTCACTATGAAGTAGGATGGGGAAAATATAGCTAATGAGCTAGCACTACAAGGTGGCACTTGTTTCCGAAATAGGTATATCAGTATAAAATAAAATGGGAAAAACTGTGGCTAATGAGCAGGCTGTGGAAGGATATTTGGACATGTACAAAGCCATAAATGCACTAAAAAGATTCTCTAAAAAGATTAACAATTACTGTACTTGAAGGTCTCGGGCATTTCCTTTTTTCTTTAAAAAGGTTTGTCAGTATAGAGCAGAGTGGCTAAACTTATGGCTAATGAGCTAGCACTAGGAAAGAATAAATGGACCTGTTTAAGCCTTAAATGTTTTATAAAATATTTTTTAAAAGTCCCTTTCTTTTCCTGTTTCTTGAAATAGTTTGTCAGAATGATTAAGAACAGGCAAATTGTCACTAATGCTAATCAAAGCTGTCAAGACTTTACAAGACATTTTAATGAGAGGAAATGAAATAATTGTATAAAGACCTTTTTTTCAGTTTAAGGGGGTGTGGGTAAACATGTTGCTAATAAGCTAGCACTTGTAAATGATGCTACAAATTTTTATTATGAAAGAATTAAGACAAGTATTTGAAGTCCCTTAACGGAAGTTTAACAAAATCTCCAAACATAGCGTATGAACGAACACTTGAAGTTGTTTGTTCGAATTGGAAAAACAGTTTTTTTTTTGGTAGTTTTTAAAAGGATAGTTCAAGTCTGTCATAAATCTAAACTGAGGGCCATATATACTACTGCTCAAAAGTATGGGATCACTTTCTAACTTCATGTTAGAGTCCCACTGAGCTACATCGAATCTGTATCTTTCACTGTGTATTTAGTACAAATTTTATTTAGTACACTTTTTTCCCTCCGGAACTAGCTGTATGGCTAACTGAAACTGCAGAAGCTTCATATGAGTTGTTAAGAAGAAACAGCAAAACAGACTTTAGGGAGGGCTTATACTCTGGGTGTGGCTTTCCTGATGGACCTGTGAGGAGGTTTTGATCTTCCTGGAGATGGATGAAAGGAATGCATTTTTGCAATTATTACATCATACTCACAGTGACAAATGTCATGGTCGGTGTGCAGAGCAGAAAAACTTAAATGGACCAATACCTGTCGTAATGTATTTACATGCACCACAATTTTGCTTTAAGACAGACACAAACTATACCTTTAAAGATTGACACAGACCATACATTGTTCCCAAAATTTATATTAAATATGTAAGAGTGTATTTTATAAAGTCACTATAGCAAATACAATGTGTTGTATAAACATTGAAATAATTGAACACAGACAAAGCTGATCCTGTGGACAAGCCCATCTTTGGCAGACGCTAATAAATATGAACGAGTATGCAAGTGCAATGGTCACATGACAAGGTGTCAAAACGAACAAGATAGAAAAGGTTTTTTGTCAGATTCTGAGTTTTTTTTTTTTAATTTGTTTCATGCCATTTCATGGCATTTGTTTTTTGTTTTTGCGAGCTGGCGCTGTGTCCACTATGATGGTTTGTGGATGGATGTTTTTGAAGAAAATTATAATGAGGTCTTTGGTCACGTGATCTCAGTGCCATGAAAGGGAGGTCGGGCCTAATTAGCATACGAAAAGTACTGGCTGCACAAAATTTCCTAAAATATTTTTTATAGGTAGATGTGCAAGACAATATTGGTATCAGTCATCATTTCTATGGATATTTTTCTTATTTATTGAGTAAAAATGTATTTTGTTGTAGAGTTGTATTCAAGGAATTTCCTCATATTCATCCTCTGAACGAAATAAGATTAGGTGTGCAAAAGTCTCCTGATGTCACTTCCATTTTCTCTGATTCCATTTTGCAACACAAAGCAGGGACAAGCAATAAATGTGGCTAATGAGGAAAGGATGAATAGATACAAACTTGGAGAAAACAGCACCATTGTGTCAGTCTTCGTTTCCCTAATCAGCACTCTGGCAAAACTGTCCACCGCTGGAACGTCGAGAGAGATAAACTTCAAACTCTGAAACCACAATCAGTACTGAGTGAGTCTCAAACAAAACCCTTGTCTATGTTCACTCACTTCATGTCTCTACATTTATTATGGTTCAAACCAACAAACAGAATCAGGCTGGCTGGCGAAAGTAGAAGAAATGGTCATTAAATAAAATGACTGGGAGGCTGGACCACTGACAGGGTCGTGTGATGAAGTGGAATCACTGTTACTGCAGGGAAGCCGACTAGTTTCCTCTAACATGCCTTCTCTAGCGTCTAATAATTCGACTATGCTTTGTCTCACTTTATCTCCTTCATGTCACCTGGATGTCAGTATGTATCCAATAAACACCAATTCAACATTCATCTCATGGCATTAAGGATGAAGGACAAAGATAATGTCAACCTCGGGCAGCGCTTGGCCTTCGCTGCTTGTTGCGACCTCTAAACCGAGCTTCATCTGGCCATTATTGCGCTTCCTTGCGCATCAGTGTGCTCGTGACACGGCTACGGAAACAGACGCCAGCCCCAAATGAGGCATCAGTTATGCAAATGAGAGCGATTTCGCCTGACTGGCAGGTCGTCTTCATGAGAACGAGGACAGGCGAGGGAGGGAAATGAGAAACGAAGAGGCGGCAGGGACGTGCGAAGGCAGTCAAGCTTGAAATGATTTAATTTTAGTGATGAAGGTTCGACTTTGATAAGTTTGCATTTTATTAACAGCAATCGCCCTGTGTGTGTGGGTGTGTATGGGTGTGTATGTGTGTGTGTGTGTGTGTGTGTGTATGTGTGTGGGGTTCGTTCAGGAGGAAAATTGCGCTCCGGTATGCACGTGGAGAAAAATTAGGAATCCAGCTGTCTGACAGACAATAACCTCTCAAGTACATTTTAGAATGATGTGTGATATATTTTTACTACTAATTTATTTTTTAATAAAATAATTTTTGGAAGATAAAACTTCATGTGCTACAATGTTTCCATTATGAGTTTCTATGAGTTCAGTCCATCTATCACTTATTTTTCACCCAATGAAAGCTGCTCAGATACTGCAGAGAATAAAAAAGTGCATGTTCTGGTATTGTTTATTAATTAGTATTAGTGACTAGTTGTAACTACCATTACTCAGTACATAGTGTTACTCAATAACGCAAATGACAATGACTATTACTTTCTTAAAACCTACCATTTCTTAGTAACAGTAGTGATTTAAACTATTAACTCAGTAAATACTGTTAGTTAGTAGTTAATTTACTACGAATTACTCATTAGTTATTAATAAGTAACTAACTGTTTCTGAGTTGATGCTCAGTAACTACTATTTATCCAGTAACTACTTTTTAAGTAACTTATTAACTATTCATAACTGAGTAACAGATGTTAATCACTCATTAATTATTAATAACGTAGTAATTATTACATATATTACATACTAATTACTAGTAACTAATTAGTAGTAACTAATAAACACTAATTAACCACTGAAAACTGAGTACCTATTCATACTGCATAACTGAGTAACTGTTAATATTGTTTAACTACTACTTAGTAAATACTAATCACTCATTAATTATTAATACATTAATAACTAATACTTCTTCAGTAATCACTAATATCTAATTTACTATAATAAGTGATTACTAATTACTCAGTAACTACTACTTATTCAGTAACCACTGAACACTCATTAGAAATTAATAATTAAGTACCTAGTTAATTATCCAGAAACTACTAATCACTAATTAACTACTGAAAAACTAATTCATACTGAGTAACTCCTACTTGTTCAGTAAATACTAATCACTCATCAAGAAGTAATAAGTAAATCATTGCTATTACTCAGTAACTACTACTTGTTCAGTAACTACTAATATCTATTTAACTATAAATTACTGATCATCAACTTTTACTCAGTCACTACTACTCGTTCAGTTGCTACTAAGATCTTATTAACAATCAATATTTGAGCAACTGTAAATACCAGTAACCACTTCTTGTGCAGTAACTACCAATCCTTCATTAACTAATAACAACTGAAAAGCTACTAATTACTCAGTAACTATTACTTGTTTAGTACTAATCACTCATTAACTATCCATAACTTCGTAACTGTTATTACTCATAACAACAATTTGTTCAGTGACCTCTGGTTATAAAAACTGAGTAGATATTAATTACGTAGTCACCATTAATTACTCAGTAATTACTGATTACATACATTACACTGTAATTACAATAATTACATTACTAATACTACATTTATTGTTGTGGTGTGTCCACGAAATGCTCCCTTTATAACAACTATTAAAAGCCTTTCCTTGACAAATTTTTTAAACCATATTATGCGGAACGTCTGCTGCACGCGGCTGCTGTGTATGTTGTTACCAAAGAAATTATATGTGATCATTCCAAAGAAAGTGTGGTCTAAAGTGCAATAAAAACCACAGTAGGCTACTATATTGCGACCAGAACAAGGAGATTAAGAAATGTCACTGCTGTTGTAGTTCTGATATAAAATTGTGTCGGAACGGCGGTGTGTTTGTGATGGACGGCGTGTACCAGCGGATCAGTAAGCACCCCCTTTGTGTGTGGTTAATGAAGTTCACATTTCAATCCACATGTGATGACGTGCTCCTGCCTGATGTTTCCTAAAGCTCCTGCTGATCAACCTTTGATTTGTATCATTCACGCTCCAGATAATTTACACTTCAATCTCAAACAACAGAGAGACCTAGAGCTTTAAAGCATGGCTCTAATCTTTTGTTTCAAGCTGAGGAGATAATATTTTAGCTCAGTCGGTGAATTCCTAGCACACTGATATCTGTGTAAGCGGGTTAGTCGAGTATCACTGAGTAAATGTGTCGCAAACAAAATGTCTTGATAATGAAAATTTGTCTGCAGGGATAAAGGAAGGATGACCTCTGCACTTGTGCTAAGAAAGAAGGTGTGTCTGCAAAAAAGTTTTTTTATCTTGAAGTGGGCATGGCCTAAACCTTTCTTTAATTTCTTTAGTTTATTGATTTATTTTAAGACCAAGATTGAAACAATAAACGAATCAAATCCTTTTCAAGGTCAAGAACAGTCTTCATTTGCGCAAACGATTACGTCATTTCCAAGGTGGAAAAAAAATTGTAAGAGACGTTTGTGCAGAAACCATAACTCAAACACATCTGATTGAGACCATGACCATATTTAGCAAGTTTAATGCCCGAGACGAGGTCAAGTCCAAAACAATTTAGGAAAAGTTTTGATTCTTTTATAGTTTTTGAGATGTCCTTTATAACCTTTTGTAAAGTTAGAATAGTGTGCCTATTATTTGTATCTAATATATACACATGTGGACAAAATTTTGGCCCACTCATGAGGAGAGAGGTACAGAAGTCTCATTGACAGTTACAGGAATCGTTTGATTGCAGTGATTGCCTCAAAAGTTTGTGCAACAAACTATTAAGTTAGGGGTACCATCAATTTTGTCCAGGCCTGTTCCATGAGTTTAATTTTTTTTATAATTCTGTTGAAGCATGGTTGAAAAGCAATGTCTGACTTTCACTGGTTAACATTCATAGAATCTTTTTAAATTATTACTTTTGTCAGATGAAAGTTATTTCTGTGACCATTGTGAATTTTTCTTTCATTGACCGAAGGGTACCAACAATTTTGTCCACGTGTGTATCTGCTTAGAAACCCATCTTACTACATCTTTCTATATCGAATCTTACTATACAGTGGAACTTTGGATTGTGAGAGTGTTTTGCAAGATGAGCAAATTTTTAAATAAATTTTAACTTGATTAAAAGTCTTGTGATCACCCCTGAGCCAATGGTTTTTCTCTCGCAAGCACTGTGGCATTGTGGGTAATCACCTGTACTGTAACATTGTGACCACGTGTGTGTGCAAGTCTAAAGCAAAAACAAATGTCATTAGAAAAGTTTTTTGTCAAAGATCCAGAGTCTCTCTGTAAGAAAGTATAGGTTCCGTGTGTGAGCGCGCGCGAGTGTCATTAGAGAAGTTCCATGTTAAAGAAGTGTGTGTCTGTGTGTGTGTTTGTGCACGCAGGAGCGCATGTGTTAAAGTCGTAGTACACAGTAGCCCCCTCGCTCCTCCTTTTCTCTTGTCTTACTTTAGCTTCACACATACACACGTGCTGCACAAACACATGGAAACATTGCTCTGTCGGGATTGTTTTTAAAGGTAAAGTGCAGGTAAATTTGTTTTATTTTTACTTTATATTTTGTAGTAATTATTTTTAAATGGATATTTTTGGGTTGTGGAACTAATCATTTCAATTATTTCTTATGGGAAATTCACTTTGATATATACGAGTACTTTGATATACAAGCATGCTTCCGGAATTAATTATGCTCGCAATCCAAGGTTTAACTATATTACTAAACTTTTTGTTTACTTAGTCCATGAATTATTAAACCAGTATTAGGATATGTTTATTGATAGCGACAGAAAGTGGATTCTAAATAATTTATTTTTAGTTTTCCGTATTTTATCTGATCAAATTATAACAGTTCTAAATCACCCTGCGTATTAAATAATTCACAGCTTTAACTGTATTACCAGATCATTATTTATGTATCAAACTATCCATAATCTCATCTCAAGATCTATATAGCACTGTTACTTAACGTAAAGACACCATTACACAGAGTACATAAATCCACTGGGCTGCTCTGCTAGTGCTGCTTTTCACTGTAAGCTTCTTCTTTTCTTTCCCTAAAAGGCTGTAATAATGCAGCGCTGCTGTCACTCCGTGAGGCCTTTACTGCTCTTTGGCTTCGACTGTAAAGTTTTTTTTACCTCATTAAGTCTTGATGGGAAACTCGCCTCGCTCGTTCCAACAGGAAGGAACAGAAATAATAAATGATCCTTTTTACCCTGTCTAGCCTAAGGGATATTCATGCAGGCTGAAAACATTGAGCAAAATGATCGTAGGAGTAAAATAATCACAAAAGAATAAAAATAAGGTTGAAAATATTGAAGTTTTACTGTACAGTCTGTAAATAATGTCGAGTAGCCTGAGGAAAATGATGTTTTTTTTAACTTCTCAAGGATTTAAATAATAATAGAAAAAATACCTTTATCCTCTAAAACTTTTACCCTGAGCTCTTACCTTTCGAAAATATTTATACCGAACTCTATATTACACATTATTAATGCTGATTTTTACATTTACGCTCTAAAATGTTAATGCCAGACTCCTCCTTTACACTAAAATGTTTATATTCATCTCTATCTGTCACGGGACGTGGCTGCCGTGGTAGACCCAAGTGCAGATGAGCAGCAAGAAGAGATCCGTTGAGGCTCATTTTGACAGGACAGGCTGGAATCCGTGCATGTGATAGTTAGATTGGAAGCCTGCTTGTGCTGGCGCGTGCATCTTGAACTGAATGCGGAGGCGGAGCGCCGGCGCGATGTGGCTGAGCTCCGTGCAGAGAGCCGGCGGGTGTAACTTGAGCTCGTGTGGAATGCGGAAGCAGAGCGTCGATGCGACGTGCATGAGCTCCGTGCAGAAAGCCGGCGTGTGTACTTTGAGCTCGTGTGGAATGCGGAAGTGGAGCGCCTATGCGACGCGAACGAGCTCCGTGCAGAGAGCCGGCATGTGTACTTTGAGCTCGAGCAGGTTTGCAGGCGATGCAGACGCATGGGGATTAYTCGTGKTCGTGAAACGGGCAGAGGTCGAARCCGGAGAGTGGGGGAAAAGTCCATGATCCAGGCTCGTGGTTGAGAAACAGTTCCAATGGTCAGTACCGAGAAGTTCCGAGATGGCGAGTGATCCATGACGTGAGACAAAGACGTGGTCATTGAAACGAGGCGAGGTCGAAAACGAGAAGGCAAGACGAGACAAAACGCTGGAATATTGGACATGGTGAGTGCACAATAATCTGGCGAGGAGGTGTAGTCTGAGTGCGAGTTAAATAGGGAGGAGAGGTGATTATGGATTGAGTACAGGTGTGCAGAGTGGAGAATGAGGCGGTGGAATGAAAGCAGTGGGGCGGAACATGGAACCGGGGTGTGCAGGTGATCATGACAGGGCTGTGGATTGGCGGGTCGTGACAGTACCCCCCCGCCTACGAACGCCACCAGGCGTTCTAACAGGTGCCTCGGGGTGGAGTCTGTGGAACTCAGTAATCAGAGATCGATCTAGTATAAATCTGGCTGGTACCCAACTTCTTTCTTCAGGGCCATAGCCCTCCCAATCCACCAAGTATTGGAGACCGCGTCCTCGGCGGCGAGCCTTTAGGAGTCGTCGAACTGTGAAGGCCTCACCCCTGTCTATGAGTCTGGGTGGTGGGGGGGACGGGAGGGTAGAGCCAAGGGACACGCGACCAACCTACGGAGCTGGAAGACATGGAAAGTGGGATTCACTCGGCGCATAGACAATGGCAGGGCCAGTCTGACCGAACATGGGTTGATGATGCGGGTGATGGTAAATGGGCCGATTAATCTTGGTGAGAGCTTCTTGGAGGTTGTCTTGAGTGGCAGGTCACGAGCAGAGAGCATGACCCGTTGGCCGACG
>QMIH01000457.1:1089557-1150954 GCA_003987875.1 Clarias batrachus | reverse complement strand
ACCTGAGCATCCCATAGTGATGTTCCCCACTCCCTTGCTTTCCCGGAGAGGAGAGTAATGACGTAAGCGACTTTTGACCGTTCTGTGGGGAATGAGGAGGCCTGCAGCTCAAGCACGAGAGAGCACTGAGAAAGAAAAGATCGACAAGTGGAGGGATCCCCGTTGTAGGTAGGCGGTGCAGGGAGATGTGGCTCATGACTAAAAGTATGCACAGAATGGGGGGGCAGACAAGGGGGTGCTGGGTGCGTTTGCTGAACCTGGTTGGTGAGCAGTGATAAGATCTCTGTGAGAGTTAGGAGAGTGTTCATGATCTGTTGAATTTCCTGCTGGTGAGTATTCAGAAGAGTTTCTTGACTCTTTATTGCCCCCTTCAGGCGAGTAGTCTCTGCTGGGTCTATGTTTGGCCAGATTATACTGTCACGGGTCGTGGCTGCCGTGGTAGACCCAAGTGCAGATGAGCAGCAAGAAGAGATCCGTTGAGGCTCATTTTGACAGGACAGGCTGGAATCCGTGCATGTGACAGTTAGATTCGAAGCCTGCTTGTGCTGACGCGTGCATCTTGAACTGAATGTGGAGGCGGGGCGCCGGCGCGATGTGGCTGAGCTCCGTGCAGAGAGCCGGCGGGTGTAACTTGAGCTCGTGTGGAATGCGGAAGCAGAGCGTCGATGCGACGTGCATGAGCTCCGTGCAGAAAGCCGGCGTGTGTACTTTGAGCTCGTGTGGAATGCGGAAGTGGAGCGCCTATGCGACGCGAACGAGCTCCGTGCAGAGAGCCGGCATGTGTACTTTGAGCTCGAGCAGGTTTGCAGGCGATGCAGACGCATGGGGATTATTCGTGGTCGTGAAACGGGCAGAGGTCGAAACCGGAGAGTGGGGGAAAAGTCCATGATCCAGGCTCGTGGTCGAGAAACAGTTCCAATGGTCAGTACCGAGAAGTTCCGAGATGGCGAGTGATCCATGACGTGAGACAAAGACGTGGTCATTGAAACGAGGCGAGGTCGAAAACGAGAAGGCAAGACGAGACAAAACGCTGGAATATTGGACATGGTGAGTGCACAATAATCTGGCGAGGAGGTGTAGTCTGAGTGCGAGTTAAATAGGGAGGAGAGGTGATTATGGATTGAGTACAGGTGTGCAGAGTGGAGAATGAGGCGGTGGAATGAAAGCAGTGGGGCGGAGCATGGAACCGGGGTGTGCAGGTGATCATGACAGGGCTGTGGCTTGGCGGGTCGTGACAGTACCCCCCCGCCTACGAACGCCACCAGGCGTTCTAACAGGTGCCTCGGGGTGGAGTCTGTGGAACTCAGTAATCAGTGATCGATCTAGTATAAATCTGGCCGGTACCCAACTTCTTTCTTCAGGGCCATAGCCCTCCCAATCCACCAAGTATTGTAGACCGCGTCCGCGGCGGCGAGCCTTTAGGAGTCGTCGAACTGTGAAGGCCTCACCCCCATCTATGAGTCGGGGTGGTGGGGGGGGACGGGAGGGTAGAGCCAAGGGACAAGCGACCAACCTACGGAGCTGGGAGACGTGGAAAGTGGGATTCACTCGGCGCATAGACAATGGCAGGGCCAGTCTGACTGAACATGGGTTGATGATGCGGGTGATGGTAAATGGGCCGATGAATCTTGGTGAGAGCTTCTTGGATGTTGTCTTGAGTGGCAGGTCACGAGCAGAGAGCATGACCCGTTGGCCGACGTGGTACCTGGGAGCAGCTAAACGATGACGGTTGGCTTTGCGCTGGAAGATGCTGACAGACTGTTTTAATCGGGCACGAGCACGTTGCCATGTCCTTCTGCAGCGGTGGACAAAGGCTTGAGCTGAGGGGACCGCGGCTTCTTCCTCCTGGGTGGGGAAGAGTGGTGGTTGGTAGCCGAGACAACACTGGAAAGGGGACATTCCAGTGGAGGAAGTGGGGAGCGAGTTATGAGCATACTCGATCCATGGGAGAAATCGGCTCCAAGAAGCTGTGTCGTGAGACGCCATGCACCTCAGCGACTTCTCAAGTTCCTGGTTCATCCGCTCAGTTTGACCATTGCTTTGAGGGTGAAAACCAGACGAGAGACTAGGTGTGGCCCCAATAAGACCACAGAAGGCCTTCCAGAATTGCGCTGAGAACTGGGGGCCTCTGTCTGAGACAATGTCCGTAGGCAGTCCGTGAAGTCGGAAAACATGGGTAATTAGAAGTTCAGCCRTCTCTTTGGCAGAGGGGAGTTTGGGTAATGGAATGAARTGTGCAGACTTTGAGAACCGGTCAACCACGGTTAAAATACAGGTGTTGTTGTTGGAGGGTGGTAATCCGGTAACAAAGTCAATGGAGATGTGAGACCAGGGACTGCGGGGAATGGGGAGGGGTCTTAGGAGACCCTCTGGGGCACGATTTGTAGTTTTATTTCTGCAGCATATGTTGCAAGATGCCACAATGTTTCCAACATCTTCCCTGATGGTGGGCCACCAGAAGCGTTGTTGCGTCAAAAACAGGGTACGGGTCACCCCTGGGTGGCAGSCTAGTCTGGAGCAGTGTGCCCAGTCCAAAACTTGGGGGCGTAGATGTGCTGGTACAAAGAGTAACCCAGGTGGGACATTGCTTGGGCCTGGTTCTTCCTTGAGGGACTGAAGGACTGCATTCTCCACTTCCAACCGTGTAGTGGCCACAAGACAGTGAGGTGGAAGAATGGWTTCTATGGAAGATGTGTCCTGAGGAGGAGGGAATTGCCGGGAGAGGGCATCGGGCTTGACATTCTTTGAACTTGGGCGATAGGACAGCGTAAAGTTGAAGCGTGAGAAGAACAATGACCAGCGTGCTTGGCGTGAGTTGAGTCTTTTGGCAGATCTTAAGTATTCGAGGTTCTTGTGGTCAGTCCAGACTAAAAACGGATGTTCCGCCCCCTCTAGCCAGTGTCTCCATTCCTCGAGGGCAAGCTTGACTGCCAGTAGTTCACGGTCTCTGATGTCATAGATGCGCTCAGGGGCCGTGAGTCGATGGGAAAAGAAGGAGCAAGGGTGGAGCTTGTTATCCTTTGTTGATCTCTGAGAAAGGACGGCCCCGACTCCTGTCTCAGAAGCGTCGACTTCAACCACAAACTGAAGCAAGRGGTCCGGAAAGGTAAGGATGGGTGCTGTGGTGAATCGGTGCTTGAGTACAGTGAGGGCTTYTTCTGCTAGGGGATTCCATTTGAAYGGGGTTTTAGTGGAGGTGAGTGTTGTGAGTGGGGCCGCCAACRCACTATAATTCCTAATGAAACGTCGATAAAAGTTGGCAAACCCCAGAAAGCGTTGAAGCTCTCGTCTAGAGGATGGCACTGGCCAGTCTGTGACTGCCTTGACCTTGGTCGGGTCCATTTGGATGCCTGCAGATGARATAAAGAACCCCAGGAARGAGGTGGAGTCACAGTGAAACTCACATTTTTCAGCCTTTACATAGAGTTTGTTCTCCAAGAGCCGTTGCAGAACCTGACGTACATGGATCTTGTGTTCTCTTAGGGAGCGAGAAAAGACCAAAATATCATCAAGATAAGCAAACACAAAGACGTTGAGGAAGTCTCTGAGGACATCATTTATGAGTGCCTGGAAAACCGCTGGTGCGTTGGTTAATCCAAATGGAACCACCAGGTATTCATAGTGACCAGTGGGGGTGTTAAAGGCGGTCTTCCACTCATCACCTTCCCTTATCCTGACCAGGTGGTAAGCATTTCTCAGGTCTAGCTTGGTGAAAATGCGAGCATCCTGGAGCAGCTCAAAGGCAGTAGTCATTAAAGGGAGTGGATAGCGATTTTTAACAGTGATATCATTTAATCCTCTGTAATCAATGCAGGGTCTGAGAGACTTGTCTTTCTTTTCCACAAAAAAGAATCCCGCACCGGCAGGGGAGGACGAGGGACGGATGATCCCTGCCGCAAGTGATTCCGTAATATATTGTTCCATGGCCTCTCTTTCTGGGCGAGATAGGGAGTAAAGTCGCCCCTTGGGTGGGGTGGAGCCGGGGAGGAGGTCAATAGTACAGTCGTAGGGTCGGTGAGGTGGGAGTGAAACAGCCCGTGACTTGCTGAAGACCTGCTGCAGATCGTGGTAATCTACCGGGACCTTGGATAAACTGGGGATCTCCTCCTGTGATTTGGAACGGGTCTGAGTTATAGCCGCTGAGCGTAGACAYGAGGAGTGACAAGTTGAGGGCCAATCGAGGATACTCATTCTTACCCAGTCGATGTGGGGGTTATGTAGCCTTAACCATGGAAGCCCCAAAATGATTGGGGCATGTGTACTTTTAACAGTGAGGAAGGTGATGGTTTCAGTATGGTTGCCAGAAAAGCATAGAGTAACAGGGGCAGTGCGGTGAGTAATMGGTGAAAGTTTGCTTCCATCAAGCGCCTGAACATTAAATGGTTGACTGACTGGTAAAAATGGAATCTCCATTTGAGAGGCCGTGGCTGAGGAGATTAGGTTCTGGTCGGCTCCAGAGTCCACTAGGGCATACGTGATATGAGACTGGTTTTCATGGGTTAGTGTGACAGCAAAGCATGATCGTTTATCTGAGGCAGAGGTMAATGTGTGGTTTCCTAGGGTCCCCAGCACTACCAGGGGGGCTCGGTCCTTTAATGGACAGTTACGTACGCCATGACCAACCCTTCCACAGTAAAAGCAGGCTCCGTCGTCCCTTCGTCGTTGCCACTCCTTTGGCGAGATGTGTATGCGGTCAACCTGCATTTGTTCAGGGGATAAATTCGGGTGCCTGAGGTGGTGGCTGGAGAGTATGGCCTGGGGGTTTGATGTTCCTCTTGTCGGGTCTGTTTACGGGCGTCTATACGGGTCACTAGGTCAACTAGCCCTTGCAGATCAGATGGAAGCTCACGGGTCGCGAGCTCATCCTTGGTTAAATCGGAAAGCCCATGAAGAAATGCATCAAAGAGTGCTCACTCACCCCAGCCACTAGAGTGAGCCAAGGTACGAAAATCAATAGCATAGTCTGAGATGGAGCGGGATCCTTGGCATAGTGGCATAGCTGGAATATTTGGCTCGCTGCCTGGGGTCCCGTGGATGAGCGGTTGAAAACTCTCCTCATTTCACCAGTGAACGCTTTGAAGGTCATACAGCAAGGAACCTGAGCATCCCATAGTGATGTTCCCCACTCCCTTGCCTTCCCGGAGAGGAGAGTAATGACGTAAGCGTCTTTGGATCGTTCTGTGGGGAATGAGGAGGCCTGCAGCTCAAGCACGAGAGAGCACTGAGAGAGAAAAGATCGACAAGTGTAGGGATCCCCATTGTAGGTCGGCGGAGCAGGGAGATGTGGCTCATGACTAAAAGTATGCACAGAAGGGGGGGGGGCAGACAAGGGTTGCTTTTGCTGAGCCTGGTGCTGGGTGCGTTTGCTGAACCTGGTTGGTGAGCAATGTCAAGATCTCTGTGAGAGTTAGGAGAGTGTTCATGATCTGTTGAATTTCCTGCTGGTGAGTATTCAGAAGAGTTTCTTGACTCTTTATTGCCCCTTCAGGCGAGTAGTCTCTACTGGGTCTATGTTTGGCCAGATTATACTGTCACGGGACGTGGCTGCCGTGGTAGACCSAAGTGCAGATGAGCAGCAAGAAGAGATGCGTTGAGGCTCATTTTGACAAGACAGGCTGGAATCTGTGCATGTGACAGTTAGATTGGAAGCCTGCTTGTGCTGGCGCGTGCATCTTGAACTGAATGCGGAGGCGGAGCGCCGGTGCGATGTGGCTGAGCTCCGTGCAGAGAGCCGGCGTGTGTAACTTGAGCTCGTGTGGAATGCGGAAGTGCAGCGCCGATGCGACGCGAATGAGCTCCGTGCAGAGAGCCGGCATGTGTACTTTGAGCTCGAGCAGGTTTGCAGGCGTTGACAGGGCTGTGGATTGGCGGGTCATGACACTATCTTTACACACCAAAATGTTTAAACTGAAAATAAATAAATAAACTTAACAATTAAACTAAAAAAAAGAAAGCTACACTCTACCTTTACACTCTAAAATGTTTATGCTAAACATCAACTTTACTCTCTAAACCGTTCATGCTAAATTCCACCTTTACAATCTAAAATATTCATGAGTAACACTACCTTTACACTCTAAAATGTCTATGCTACCTTATGCCTTCACGATACACTCACACCCATCCATTCACAATATAACATTTGCACTGAATTATACACTTTAAGCACTAAAATATTCACATGTACCTATAAAACATTTACTCTGAAATCTCACTTTACGATCTAAATTATTTATGCATGCTGTATTGTTCCTGCAATTTTATTCTCTTAAAGATTCACACAGACCATACATGGTTCTCTAAATGTATATTACACGCGTAAGAATGTGTGTTCAAATGAAGAGAAAAAATTAAATAAAGTTACTATAGCAAATACAATGTGATGTATAAACACTGAAATAATTGAACACAGGCAAGGCTGATCCTCTGTAAATTGACAGACTCTAATAAGTATTAACACCTATGCAAATGACAAGATGTAGGAAACCCAAACAACCGAAGACTTTTCTTGGAAGATTCCCTAAAAAGTTTGTCTTTTTTTGACATTACAAGGCCAAGACAATATTGGTATGCCTCGTCATTTTTATGAGCATTCTTCTTATTTACTGTGTACTACTATAATCTGAATCAATCTCTAAATTAACTTTACAGTTGAAACTGTTTATGCTGAACTCTACCTTGAGGCTCTCCTTTGTAGCTTTACTGAGTTAACTTAAAATGAAGAATCCAGCACTTATCAGAGAACAAAAGTAACTCTAGAGGTACATAATTAAACCTTAAGAAGCTTTGTTCTCCTTTAAAGGCACATTTGTTATATGTAAACCTCGGGGAACAAAAAACGCATCTGCACAATGTATTTTGTTCTAACAGTGTGTATACTGTTTATCTTACTAAGTGGTATTTCATTAACCTTACACAGAGTACTGCAACACAGCTTATTAAAAAGAAATCCAATCTACCAGTAACTGGTTTGTCACCAGAAAATCTTTATTTAAGTGACTGGGAACAATCGAAAAAAGTTCTGTTGTAAGTCTTTAAATCTGCAGTCTCTGCTCTATACAGCTTTCTGTCCCATTTTATAGCACTTAGTCATTTCTGCATATATTAGCTCATTCCTAATCCTCAAACTAAAGCCACATTTGCAGAAACAATATTTGAAAGCTTGACGCCATTCAGTGCCAATTTAAATATAAACATTACTCAATTCGTTATTAGGTCACGCTGGAGGATCATGAAGAGCTTTACGCTAATAAGGTTTCGCTTTTAATACTTAATGAAACATATATTGCTTGTTTAAGTGTATGGTAATGATGTCTGCCCTACTTACAGCTCTCAAACATGATTTCATAGTTCCAAATTGTTTGCCCTCACAGAGTATGACAAGGGAGAGAGAGAGAGAGAGAGAGAATACACAAGGGTACTTCACTAAAGCAAGAACATCAACTTCGCCTTGCTTTGATCACCTGCACCTCGATTGTTTAGCCATCACGTGATCTATTCTGAAGGGGGGACACGCCCACAGCAGCCTGTTGTAATCTTATTCCATACTCAGGGGCATTTTTATTGGAAATGGTAGAATGCAGTTCTATTAACACAGAAATTAACCCAAGCACATTATTTGTTTTTTTGTAAGAAGGCATTTACTGTACTGTACTTCAGTGGTGGGAAAACCCAAATCCTGTATTCGAGTAAAAATAGAGGTTAAGGGGTTCATCTATATCTAGGCATTTGGCAGACGCCCTTATCCAGAGCGACTGACATTTTTATTTCATTACATCTGAGCAATTGAGGGTTAAGGGCCTTGCTAAAGGGCTCAACAGTGGCAACTTAGTGGTTGTGAGGTTTGAGCCTGGGATCTTCTGAACTGTAGTCCAATGCCTTAACCACTGACCTACCCCTGCCCTGTATCGATATGCCATCTGTCGATGGATACTCCCCATGCTGAAGGAATATCCATCATTTCTGTAGCAGTTATTTATGGGTTCGGGTTGCCAGGTCAATGGTATCTGTAAAAGTACAAAAGTACTTTTTTTGAAATTTATCAAAAAACTGAATTGTAGTAGCTCATTGTAGAGTCTTTCTCTCTCTGTCTTTTCCCCTCTCTCCTCTTTTCCTTCCCAACTGTGAACACTGTTTCATTATGGTCTGCAACCATTTCCACTTCTGATTTCAAACACCTGCTACATGATTAGTTGTTTCCCCGACAGGAAGGCAAACACACAATTGCGCATAATAATCAGCAGGTGTCGATATTTCTGCTTTAAAATACAGTGCACCGGTAAAAGTACAGATATTTGTTGTAGGGCATAGTGGAGTGAAAATAAAAAGGTATCCACTAATAAAACTACTCAAGTAAAGTTCATATACATGAAATATGTAAATTAGTAAATTAACCAAGTAAATGTACTTAGTTACCTTTCACCTATGACATAGTCATTGATTAAATAATTCTAACTTTTATTAATAGGTCTCTAAAAGCACCTTAAATAATCTGTATAACAAAAACAAAAATTTTATTACAGATAGTCCCTGACTTATGAACATTCGAGTTACGAATTTGAGATACGAACAGACCTTAATTTGCAACTAACATTCCTAGATCGTAGAGTTCACGGTCCAATACAGTGGAAAATGTTAACAGGGTATCGTCCAGAATTCCCCTAGCAAACTACCACTAGCAAACTAAGGCAAAGTACAGGTTAATTAGTTTGATTTTTACTTTATATTTTCTATTAATCATTTATATATAATAATATTGTTTAGTTGTTTAATGAATCATTGTAGTTTTCATTATTTCTTATGGGGAAAGCCGCTTTGAAACAAGATGACCAAGTTCCTCTCATGATTTTAAAGGGGCAAAGACAACATTTCACTGTGAATATCTATATTATTTCCTTAGGTGCAGTAACGGATTTTGAGAAAGGGGACAGATTTAGTCAAGTGGATCCGTATGCTTTATTTTGTGTCAAAGGTGTACAAGGCTCACTTTGTCCAAGACTTACGAACAAATCCGAGTTACGAACGTGCTCCTGAAATGGAACATGTTTGTCAGTAGGGGACACCCTGTGCCTTCCAAATACCTCTAAAAGCTGGTGTGAAACATTATATATATATATTTTTTTTTTTCAATTTAGTTACCAACCAGTAAAGGGTGAAAGAAAATGCATGATTTACTGATTCAACAATTCAATTTAGAAACTATTCAAACTTTATGGATTATTTTAAACTTACGAACGTCTAAAAATGACACATATAGTCCTTGACAATATGCTTCACGTTTTTCCCAGAAAATACAAATTGAGTTTATTAGCAGTTTGTGCAATACAGACACTTACTGCACTGGAGTATAGAGCAGAAGGTTGGCTTGGAGAAAAGATGGCATGACGTTTCATACAAGGCATGACGTTTCAACAATCACAACACATCTGTACAGCATTTCAAAGTTTACCAAATACTATAATTAAATACTTTTTCTGATGTAATATTAGTGCTAATGAACTGAATCAAATTGAAATTATTCACAGCTCCAGTATTTATGCTGCGTAACAGGGGAGTGCGCATCACACTCAGAGAAAAGAGCTATCCACCCTCTTACGCATACATGATCTCAACATTTAGCTATGTCTATCTCGACAAGGGAGATAGGCTTGGCCGCTCCCATAGCTCGATTTGCTCGTTTGAACTTTAGAGGGTTTTTTTTGCAGTGTAATATAGTAATTATATCCTTCTCTAGTTTTCACCTTTGCATTTTGTGATACAGGATGGCAAAATGCCCTTATGGACAATCAAATCATGGTAAACAAGGTTTAATTATCTAACTACAATATAAACTTGTTACAGAATGGTTCCAGGTCTAGACAGTAATGTAATTCTTACTTTGTACTCACATAGTCCCTAATTAGTCTGTATACACTGCATTACATCACTAATCACTGGTTGTACTTTGTACATGTTTAAAATAAGAGATAATTCAAAAATAGTTACTTTAATAATCAACCTAACTCTCTAACTACCTTTAATGGTGAGCTTGAATGTATAGACTCTGTAACTACAGCATTGAAAGTAGCACTGTAATTTAATTAAAGATGTGAAAGGCAAGCAGCTGGTAGCACACTGAAACATTCCGCCTGAACCATACATCATGCTTGCTCGGAATTCATTCTGTTAACGCAAACTGTGCTCGTTGCCAAGTGCTCGGCTTTAAGCACAGATCCCGGGGTTCGGTTTCTGAATGTGCACTGACGTCTCAGAACTCCTTCATCCTTCTCTTCTGTTAAATACAGTTGTCACCGACGTGATAATTGAACACAAAGAAACTGTTGAGAGATTACTTCTGCTCGTGACGTGGCGTGCTACTTGAGCCCATCTTGAAATCTCGAGAAAAAAAAAAAGGAAACTCTCCGGTTTCCTTTTTAACTCGTAAACTCTTTTTCTCCGTCAGACTGCAAACGTAGTGAGAGTCTTGTATCGCTCCTGCTCTGCCTCGCAGCTGCGCTTTTCATCGCGCTCGCGATTACAGTCTCGGACTTCCGGCAAAATGAGATGGGAGTATGCTCTCTGTGTGCTGTGATGTAAAATTACTGTGGATTTAAAGCTAAAGCCTTGCAGCCTGCCGGAGCGTGCACACACACACACACACACACACACACACACAGACACACACAGAGTGTCTTGGGTAGATATACATTACAAAAGAGATGATGGTGCAAAAAAAAAAAAAAAAGGAGTATCATCGGTATGCTGAAATGCTGAAAAAAGGGACAGGGAGATGGGAAAGACGGTATTGAACACATACATGCATGTATAAAAAGAGGAAGGTGGTGAAAAATGGTGACATAGAAGAGTAAAATGAGTGATCTGTCCATGCAGAATAGCGAGAAATTTAAAGGAAAACAATGATGACTCTCTTATGATATCATTTGTTTGTTTGTTTGTTTATGTGAACATGATTGGTCTACACTAATAAAGTCTTTTACTGATCACCTTTCACCGTATGACAGCTCAGCGTCTATCCTGGTGGTGAGGCCCTGTGCTCTGTGGGCGGGGTCTCTTCCAGGATGACCCTGCCCACATCTGAAGATCACAAGGCCTCACTGAGCGCTTTGCTCAGGATGAAAATGATTTAAATTGTATGCTATAGCCTCAACACTCAGCAGATCTCAACCTCACTTAATACCTGTGGGAGATTTAGGAGGGACGTCATCAAAACCCCAACAGAATGATGTTTTTTTTTTTTTTTGAGAATGAATGACTTCTATCTGATACGATAGTTACGCTAGAACAGATCATCAGTTTACAGCAGGGGTCTCAAACTCAATTCCTACAGAGTTTTGTTCCAACTCTGCTCCAACATACATACCATGTAGTTTTCAAATAAGCCTTAATGACTTGTTTAGTTGGATTAGGTGTTTTTAATTATGGCTGGAACAAAACTCTGTGGGGCTGCGGCCCTCCAGGAACTGAGTTTGAGACCCCTGGTTTACAGTAACAGTTATAATTTAGCTTGAAACTTGACAACCTTTATGGTTGGTGGTCATGAAATTCCATAAGAAATAAAATACAATATTGATATATTTGCCCAAATTATGTCTCTGAAAAAAGAGTAATTTTTTTCTTGTTTAAAAAAATCTGCAGTATAGTTTCACAGTGCTGCTAGAGCAGGAATATTCAACTAAAATTTAATGAAGTCGATGTAGAGAAAATTTCCTCAAGCAGAGGTCCGAAACATCATTACAGTGGAACCTTGGATTGCGAGTAACCGTATTGGTTTACGAGATGCGCCTCTTATTTTTACACAGAGCGGCAAGTGATCACAACTGAGCTAATGATTTTTCTCTTTCTTGCGCTGCGGAATTGTGGGTAATCGTCTCCCCTGCTCCCCTGGGTCGTAGTGGTATAAACAACGTCTCAGTCTCTGTTTCATCCTGTTTCATATGTGTATGCACACGCGTAATTTGACACAGACACACACACACTCTCTCGCCTGTGCGTGTGCGTAATTTGACACCGACTCCAATTCGTGGAAAACCTTTTTTTTTTTTTTGCTTGTTTTTTGTATTTTTTTTTTGTTCAGTTTTAAACACATTCTGTTATTTGTTGACTGATATTCTGAAACTATCCAACATTAAAACATAAAATAAAAGACTATGACTTATATAAAATAACCTATCAATTGCATTTGTCTGATGCAGCTACACCTTTGGAAACAATATTTTTCTGGAACTCTTTTATGATAATATTGGAGATCGTATGCAAATTTGAAGGGTCTCTGAAAACATTTTTCCATTGCTGTATAATCAAGCAGTCTGAAATCAACTTAAGAAAGTACAAAGTATTTCAACACTATTTACTGACGGCCAACAATAAACTAGATATATTGTTCTTTTCCTATTAAACAAGAGAGCTTTGCATATAAAAATAAAACAGATCACGATTAAAAGTTTCAAATCTTTACTGAAATCTTCCCCCAAAAAATGTCAACACATTGTAGCAGTTATATAATTATAATTATACTGCATATGTCCGTATTCCTCCGCCTGTCTCCTGGTCACTCGTCTCTTTCTAATCTGTTTGTGAGTTTTTGCTGCCTGGAATGCACACATTTGATTGGTTGTGTAGCATCATCATGTATGAGCTGGCTTTACTCACAATCAATCGGTCTATGAGTTTACGGGTCCGCTAAACCAGACGGGAAAAGTGGCGTAGGATAAAAATGGATCGTGGAAATGGAAAAATGGATTCTCATCAAATTATTGATTATATGTCCAGATGCCAACCTGTATAGCAAATAATTAATCAATAATTTATACAAAAACAATTATTCTACATTTTGTAGTAAACTTTCTTTTTGTTTGCACTTCCTGCGTTGCGCAGAGGGAGTCCAGACTAACTAGCAGCTCGAGTCAAGAGCAATAATCAGGAAGTATCACTGATGAATGTATGTGTCTACCTTAACTGCTCACAATGAATGGCAGAAAACATCATGTTAATTTCACAACAACATAAAGATTATGTGTTCAAAAATTGAACACATAACACTCATTCGTGTGGACCATCGGCTTGTCTTCTGTCTTCTTTGGGCTGAAATAGTCTGAAGTGCGTTTGATTAATTTAGAATTTCTGAGCTAAACTACAAGCCACAAGTGTTCCTTTACTCGTTAGTAACGTTTAAGCAAATCTAAAGAGCAGGGCAACAAAAAGACTTTCATCTGATCAGAACTTGACTCTTTTACTTCGTATCATTCCTGTGGTGAATTCTCTCTTTAATATGACATCTGCTGGTGTAACAGGTCCATCCCTGCCCCCCACCCCCTCCCCTTTAGACTGCAGACCATCTGCTCTTTTACCCTCCCAACACACACACACACACAGAGGCTTGCCCCTGAATTTACCCCTATCTGTGCATTTCTAATGAAGACTGTAACTCACAAGCAGCTGCCTGAAGCTGAAAAGGGCTAAAATCTCTAGTCTGCTCCGCTCTAAATACCCCCCGGGGTGAAAAAAAAGAGAAGTAGGAGGGGCAACGTAATCTTTATAATCACTCTGCTGTGGGCCTCGGGATGAAAGAAAGAGGAAAAGAGGAGGAGGACGAGGACTAAGGAAACAAGGAAACAAAAGCAGAGAGACAGAATGAATACGTGCAGCAGAACCGAGAGCCACACAATGATCAGGTGTGTGTGTGTGTGCGTGTGTGTGTGTTCCCTGAGGGCTGTATCCGTTCAGGCTGTCTGTCCACTGGACAGTGTTTATTCTCTATGAATAACGATGCACCTGAAGCTGAACGCGACGCTGCTGCTCTGCTCGCTTACGGCGTTCTTTTTAAAAGGACTGACGACTGAAACCTGAACAAATGCTTTGAATTAAAATTTTATGAAACTGTCCGAGTTTGTTTTCCATCGGAGTGAAAAAAGAGCTCCGTCCGTTTCGGACTGGAGTGATCGCAGCAAGAGAAAAGAAAGTGATGTGTGCTGTTAAGTTATACACATTGATTTAGCTGTAAATGTTGGACACGCGAGAGAGAAACACAGGGAAGACGGATAAAGCTCAGGACCAGCAGATATTAAAGTGTGTGTGTGAGAGAGAGAGAGAGAGAGAGAGAGAGAGAGAGATAAAGACATGGGGACATAGAGAGACAGAGAGACATAAAAGTAGACAGAGAGAGACACAGAAACATAAAAAGAGACAGAGAGATGGACAGAAAGTGTTAGATAAAGACACTGAGACAAAGAGACAGAAAGACAATTAATGAGACATAAAAAGAGAAACACAGAAAGAGACATATAAAGACAGAGAGAGGGACAGAAAGACAGTGAAAAGTAGAGAAAGGGAAGGAAGGAAGAGAAAGAGAGATAAAGAGAGACACAGAGAGACAGAGAGAACGACTGAAAGAGTTAGATAAATAGATAAAGACAGATAGACATAGACAGACAAGGAAAAACAGAGAGACACATAGTGAGACATAAAAAAGACAGACATAGACAGACAGAGACAAATAGAAAAACAGTGAGAGGGACAGAAAGACAGTGAAAAGCAGAGAAAGAGCAACAAATAGGTAGAGTGAGACAGAGAGACATATAGAGAGAGAGAAGGACAGAGAAAACGACAGAAAAAGTTAGATTAAGAAAGAGAGACAAAAAGAGACAGAGTGGCACATAGTGAGACAAAAAAAGACAGAGAGATAGAGACACACATAAACACAGAGAAACAGACTCTCTGTCTCTGTGAAAAAACAGAGAAATAGAGACAAAAAGAGAGAAAGACAGAAATAAAGAAACGGAGAGTGAAACACACAGGCAGAAAGACAGAAAAAGTTAGAGAAATAGTTAGAGAAAAAAGAGAGACTGAATAGAAAGAAGAAAATATCTTGGAAAAGTCTTGTCCGAAGAAAAAGAAGGAAATTACAAAGATGCCGAAGGAGAATGGAGTGAAACGAAAGACGGCAAACAGACAGAGAGTAGGTTGGTGTAGTGGAAACATGAAAAAGGACTCAAGAATGGAGAGAGATAGAAAGTGTTAGAAGCGAAGGAAGAAAAAAGACAAACTAAAAGACAGGAAGCAGAAGATTAAAGCTAATAATGGATAAACAGATGAGTGTTTCTCTCTTTTGAAGATAACAAAACAACAACAGAACCGTAGCATACGGTGCACACACACTTTACTGAACACAGTTTATAGTTAAAAAAAAAAAAAAAACTATATTGCGCATTGTGAATCGAATGCGATGCCGCCTTTAGTGTATGAGAAAAAAAAATTAGCTGTAGCATCTCAGTGCTCCGGTAACAGATCGAGTTTGAGATTTCCAACGCGCACACACACACACACTAAGAGGAGGAGCTGTCTCTTTTCTCTCTCTCTCTCTCTCTCTGCCTTTTGACTTGAGCTCAAAGCGAATAATACAACAGCTGACCTTCGGAAAAAATAGGAAACAATGACCTTCAATGACCGCACACAAACACACACACACACACACACATAAGGCACTCCTATGACCACATTTCCTTCTCTAATCTTTAATGAGGTGATGGCGTGATCGTTTCCACGTGACATGGACAACCTGCAGCACCTTCTACAGCTTCACAACTTTGTACCGGATAAAGTGCATTGTGACATCCATCCTTACAAGCGCTATACAAATAAAACTTTTCTGTTTGTCGAACAATAAAGATGTAGCAGAACAAGTCGAAGAGAGCGGTGTGTGAATCTTGGCCCACAGTTTGTGTGAAGGAAAACATTTTAAAAAGACACTGCTTGTAAAAAACTGTAGTCTTGTAATGTGTACAATGTCCCATGGCTTTTTTGGTAGTAGATTTCCAAAATTACAGAAATTTATGTACGAATCATTTAAATGTAACATCTTCAAGACTATTTTTAACAAATGTAGGTGACTTGAATTACATATATTTACTGTATTAGTGTGTGGATGGTTTATGAGTTTTTGCATGTACTGAGGGCCTTACTTGTTATTTTTCATGATCATTGTCATCTCTAGTGGAATGTTAGATGGCTTAGATCAGCAAAAAAATCCTCCAAAGAACATATTAACACATTTTTTTTTTTTTTTGGTGAGCGTCTTGTTTTTTGGTTCTTCGATGTTCGTTGAATGCAATGAAATGAATAAAATGCTTTGTGATAATCTAACTATCTATCTATGTAATCTATCTATCTAGTATAGAGGAACTGCACCATAGTACCACCTCAAATGCAAAAATATGTAGGTTCAAATTAAATTTTTTAAAAAATCAGTGTTCACATTTTCCCTGTCTCTATCATTCTGTGTTTTTGACTTGTGTTGCTTTGTTAGTTTTCACCCTGAAGACCTGTGAAAAGATTTAAAGGCCATGTTCATTGTCTCAGGAACAGGAATAGACTGTAACTGAAATGTAAAGTCTGTGCTGATAAAGCTGCTAATGTATAACAGATAATATATCTTATAGTATGATATTGTTGTAGTATGATATTATTGACCTGACCCATGCTGTCCTTCAACGTTCATCAAAGAACTTCTCCATGGATTTGTTTCTAGATGTAGAGTAGGTAGAGGTTCCAGTCAGGAGGTTCCTGTCACCTTTGAATACAAGGGTTTTTCTTTCTCAATCACTTACTCAGGGACTGACTCACTCTCTGTACAGATGATCCTGTACAGGGTCGCAGGATGCCTGGAGCCTATACCAGGGCACTAAGGGCATGAGGCTGGACAGGATCATAACAAGACACACATTCTTACATACAATTTTTTAAACTCTAATTATCTTAAGAGGAAACTTGTGCACCTGGAGGAAACCATGGGTAGAACATGCAAACTTCACTTACACAGACCCAAGGTTCGACTCACACCCCCAACCCAGAAGGTGCAAGGCCACAGTAATAACCAACATACCACTACAATGTTCTTCTTCATTGTTTTTCCTACATTGTACAACAATGCTTAAAACCAACAGTCCATCGTTCCTTTAAGATATGCAAGTTCGTTAAAAATCCCATCAAGTGCTCTGATGGAACTGGATCTCATGAAGACCATCTCAGGAAACGAACACCAAAACTTACCTCTGCTGCAGAGGAGAAGTTCATTTAGAATTCCCAGCTTCAGTAATCACCAATGAAGGTTTTCAGAATCTCACATTAGATCCTACATGAATACTTCACAGAGCTTCAAAATCTCAGCTGTTCACATGAGATTCTTTGATATGATCAAAGTATTTAGTTGTAGAAAATAACAAACATAAAGAAAGACTTTTGAGTTAGAAGGTGTGTCCAAACCTTTGATACGGCACAGTATGTTAACTAAATAATGGTTTAGCAATGCATTTATTAATGTGCTGCCAGTTTTATTTCTCAAAAAAAAAAAAATACTTTTGTGATTTTAGGACACAAATTCCCCATTCCCAGCCGAGATCTTTCATGTTACTGTAACATCAACACCACTGAGAAAAAGACAAAACATTTTGTCAGAAGTCTTTTCAATCATTTTGACACCTCTAGAATTAAACTGCAAATGCTACGGAGGGGATTCTAGATGGTTTGAGCAACTGAGAGACATTTAAAAGCGAAGATTTTTTTGTTGTTGTTGTATAAGAAATTAAAATGGACTAAAACTGACTAGCACTGACTATATGTAAAATATAGTTTTCATTTCAGTTCAGTTTTTTTTCATTTCAGTTTTTGTATGGAGTTTTGTGTAGCATGTTAGTGTGAAACCTATGATAATGAAAGAAATGTCAACTATTTTGAATGAAAATATGATAAAAATGAAAACATTAAGAGACTAAAATCCTATATAAAGTGCAAAGCCAGAAAAATAACAAAAAAAAAGGAATGTAATCGAATTTTTCAATTGGATCATCAGATTTATTTTTTGCACCTTTTTTCAATCCTACAAAGAATTTTATGTGATTTAGTTCATGTTTAAGCTGAAAAAAAGAATGAAAAATCCAAAAATTGCCCCAAAATAGCTGAATATTTAATAAGATGAATATTCCTTTAATTAAAACAACCTAATTAAAGGAAAATGTTAATGTGAATGTAAATAAGCAAAATTATTTTAAAATAATAAAACAATTCACAGTAAAATTGACCTCTAACCAAAAATAATAGTAATTAACAAAAATGTGGTTATTAAGCTACTTTATATAAATTATGCAAATTTGGCGTCTTTGGCGACATTAAAGGTGGTGTAAGTTGCTTTTATACTATTATAATACTATTTTATTTTGATAAACATGAGAACATTAAAAGACTGTATAAAGTGCAGAAGTGATAAAATCTGAAACTAAAGTAATGGTAAAAATAAATAGTAAAAAATAAATGAAAAGTAACTTTTAGAGGTTGGCATCGGATTTACTGTTGCATTTTGTCAATCCTCCAAAGCATTTTAAGTGTCTTAAAATCACTTTAAAATTAAACTATTCAAAATAAAATTTACAAAAACTAATTAAAACTATTACAGTAGAGAACAAACATGTTATTATTATGCTATGATAGCTAAACAATCCTCATTTTATTCATTTATTTATTTGTTCGTTTGTAGGGATTGTGTGCGCCTCTAATTATGTAAATTTGACTGTCTTTGGACATTATTGTTTCATATTAATTGCTTGTTTAAGTGTTTGTGTTGTTAAGTCGTGTATTAGCTAACCGCTAAGTTACAGTAGCTTGTTACCTGTTGGCTTCCCTGCGCGCGGCGATGCTCGCGATGATGACGCTCTCGGGTCTGGGCGTGGCCACGGCTTTAAACGTTCCTCTCCAGAACTTGTCAAAGAGCTGCTTCTCCCCCTGTAGCAGACTGGCCATGTTCCCGGATGTTCCCGGACTGATAGCCTCAGCCCAAGATTTGACACCGAGCCCAGAAAACCGTTAGTCCAATACACACTGTCTCTGTTTTACACAGACACACAAACACACTCACACAGAGCTGCAGTACCACGGGAGCTGTCCAAGTTCAGCACCTCGGTCTCGCCATAAACTCTAATGTTGCCGTTATTTCATTCTTTTTTTTTTTTTTAAATAAATAACGATTTACTTTTTAAATCCTAACGGCGGTTAGAGCGTTGTCATTGGCGACGGCTCCTGATTGGTTCAGAATCCTGCTGCTTTCTTCCAGAACGCGTGCGAAACGCACGGACCTGCACGCGACTACAGACAAAGCTCAGTGCTTGGCAGCGAGTCTGAGCGCGCGCGCGTGTGAGAGAGATGGTGGGTCGCGCGACAGAGTGGGGTGTGCGCGGACTGAGCGCGAGTGAGCAGCTCCACTAAAGGTGGCTCGTTATGGGAGGCGCAGCGCGTGACGTTAAAGTGGAGACTGCCAGGACACACACAAACACTCGCTCACCCTCTCATACACACACACATTCTCTCTCTCTCAGACACACACACTCTCTCTTTCTCGCTCTCTTTCTCTCTCCCTCTCTCATACACACATGCACACTCTTCCTCTCATACACACACTTTCTCTTTTCCCTTCTCCCATAGACACGCACATACACTCTTCCTCTCATATACACACTGTCTCTCTCACGCACAAACACTCACTCTCATGCACACACACGTTCTCTCTCTCATGCACACGCACTTTCTCTCTCTCCCTCTCTCACATACACATTCCCGCTCATACACACACCCACTCTCTTTCACACACACGCGCGCGCTCTCTCTCTGTCTCCCTCTCTTTCTCTTTATTAGAGCTTAGAGATAAGTCACAAGAAAATTACAAGATCATATAGTAAAAAAAACAAAAACAATATAAAAAGAGTAATAATAAATATATATGAAATGAAATAAAATAGTACAGACATTTAGTTAAAGTCAAAGATAAAGTGACTTGTGAACATTATAAAAAAGGAAAGAATATATATAATAATGATAATAATAATAACACTGATCAGTGCGTATCTGTTTGCGCGCGCGCGCGCGCGTGTGTGTGTGTGTTATATTGTGTGGTGTGGTCATCGCTATCCTCTACTTGGTAGCAGGTGTGTGTGCATTGTGCTGCTAGTGTGCAGCTCTCCCTGTGCTCCACCAGTAGGTGGGGCAGTTTGTCGGGGTCGGGGTGGAGTTGAAGTTGGGGGTGATCTTAATGAATTTAGAGAAGAATTCTGTGTTGATATTTTGGGCGTTAAGTGAGAAAGTGCAGCTCTGTTTCCATTTTATTGAGCTGGCACAGTCTCTTCTCTCACGTCAGCCAGGTCTGTCTGTGTCGGCCGTCTCTATGGGCAGACGGTGCTTGCTGAGTCTAAACTTTGTCAGGGTGTTTCTTAGCTTTGGGTCAGTCACCTTGATCAGATAGTCTGCCACGCTGAACTGTGTGTTTAGGGCCTCACTCTGCAGTTTAGTTTCCCAATAGTTCAATAGTTACTTTTTAGTATTTGTGTAATTTGGTTTATTCTAATTGTTGTGGCTAATTTAGTTCATTTTGTCTGGTCCTGAGTGACAGCGGTGTGTTAGTGTGTAATGGCATTATGTTAGTGAGTGACCGCTGTGTTGTGGATCAGCGACTCAGGACCAGTTGGATGAGGGGACTGATGGTGTCTTTGCTTAACTCTTGGGACTGCAGAGCTTTATAATGGTGTGAGTGTAGCTCGCTCTCTTTTAGGTGTTTCCAGAATTTAATTGCCCTTTTTTGTATTTTCATCAGTAAAGGATATCGGCCTAATTCTGCCTAACATGCATTATCCGTGGTGTTTCTGTGCACCTTTAAAATAATTCTCGATTGGATGTTTGTCCCACTTGTCGAATTGCTGGTGTGTGAGTGAACCCCACACTTCACTACCATACAGGGCAATGTGTTCAATTACTGACACAAATATTTTGAGACAAATTCTAAGTGGAATTTTTACAAATGTTTGTCTTTTAATGACATAGAAGACTCCACATGTTTTTTCTCTTAGTTCATTCACTGCGAGGTTGAAGATTCCTGTAGAGCTCATTGGTAGTCCTAGGTAGGTGTAGTGTTTTGAATGTTCAGTCTCGTGTACCCAGTTTAAATGAGCGTTTTGCTTCCCAAGAGCTGGATCTTTTTCGGGAGATGAGAATTTTTGACTTGCTGAGGATGACCGTCAGGGAACAAGTCCGATACTACTGCTGCAGAAGGTCCAGGTTGTGCTGTAGACCCTGAACTGTAGACCTCTCTCTCTCTCTCTCTCTCTCACAAACACACACACACACACAGACACACACACACACACACACACACACACACACACACACACACACACATACACACACACACACGTGCGCTCCTTCCTTCTCTCTCTCTCTCTCTCACACACACACACACACTCACTCTCTCTCTCTCGCACACACACAAACACACACACACACTCCTTTCTCTTTCTCTCTGTTTCTCAGTTCAGTTCAGTTCAGTTTCTCTCTCACACACAAACATGCTCGCTCTCTCTTTAACCTTCTTTGCTCTCACTTGATCTCTTCTGCCATAATTCATCCATTTTTTTCCTTTTCTACATCACCATTCATCTCTCTCTCTCCTCTAGTTTTCTCTTTTATATTTCTGTTTCTCTCTTTTTATTTCTCACATCCTTCCTCTTCCTTTTTTCTCATAATTAACTTCCTCCTTCTCTTTTCTCTTTCCTCCAGTCTTTCTATCACTATCCTGTTTTCTTTCCTTTCAGATCTGCTCTTTTCTTCTCATCTCTTCAGTAGTGTATTATATTTATTTTTCTCTGTTCTCACACTGTACTCATTACTATTTCTCCTTTTTTCTCTTATTTTCTTTCTTTCTTTGGTCGTTTAGTCACTATTCATGTCTCTTTGTTTATTTTCCATACTCCTTCCTCTTCTTTCATCAACCCTAACATTTCCTCTCTCTCTCTCTCTCTCTCTCCCACACACACATACACTCTTTTCTCTTTTCTACATCACTATCCATCTCTCTCCCTCTCTTCTAGTTCTATATTGCTGTTTCTCTCTTTTGATATCTCATATGCTTTCTCTTCATTTTTTCTCATTATATATTTATTCCCTCTTTTCTCTTTCCTCCCTGTTTCTTTCCTTTCACATATGCTCTTTTATTCTCCTCTCTTCTCCTCTCTTCACTTTTTTGCTTTGTTTTTTCTCTGCTCTCACACTGTACTGTAAGTTTAATTTTTCCACTCTTCTTCTCTTTCCTCTCTCTCCTTTCATCATCATCCCACACATTGTCTGCTCTCTCTCTCTCTCTCTCTCTCTCTCTCTCTCAGACAAAGTGATGGTCCTTAATCAGCATAACAAAAGGGCTGCGGGTCGGAGGCAGCAGATGGACCCCTGTGTGTGTGTGTGTGTGTGTGTGCGTGTGTGTGTGCGTGTGTGTGTGTGTGTTTGATTGTCTTAAAGACCCCAGAGGCGAAAGATTTCCGTCAACTGAAACCCTGTGACCCTCTTCAGCACACCACCTGTCCCCAGGGCTCAATCCAAAATGCCTCCCTGCTCCCTACAGACGCACACTTTCACACTTCACACTACAAATATGACTGCACTTACACATTGCACCATAATGTGAAGCAGGAAATCAGTGTCCTACTACACACCATATACAAATATGTCCATGCACTAATGAGCACAGAGTGTGTAATCATTTCGACACTACGCAGTGCACAAGATATATACGTTTGGGATTGAGCCGTACTGAATGACAAGGTGCACCTGTAGGCAAAGTGGAACATAAATCACAAAGGGACTTGTGTGTGCAATTCTAGTAAAATATAAAAATAGATAGTATAACGTTATTAAATTATATGTTTATTTGAAATTTATGGAAGGAGCCTCCAGTGTAATTGCTTAGACAGAAGTTAGATAGTCTATAACTCTTACATTGCTCATACTAATGAATGGAAAGGCTGATTGAGAGAGGCAATTTCACGAAACTGTCAGGAGTATCAACATTTACCTCAGAAGTGTTGGTTAGATATGTGTCGACTCTTAGGGCATTTTCACATTAGGGACCAGGATCTTGACCAAAAAGTCTGGTTGTTTATGATCACAATCAATGGTTTCGGGTACAGTACAGCACACTAGGGCATGGATCGAAAAGATAAGGAAGTCAATCGTCCCGGAACATGGAAGTGTTTAGACGTGATGTCATCATGTCGTAGCATGTGAGCACCAGTCTCAACCTCTGACCTATGTACACAGGTAAAGTAAAAAAGACATTCGAGAGCATTTTTGATATGTTTCTAAATAATCAATAACATTATGCACAGTGCCATGGTTAGCTTCCTTATTCTCTTTTTACATTTTGTTTAATGGCAGCTCACGAACATACTAGGCGCATACAGCCACCTTCTGTATCAGAGGGTGAAAATATGCAAGTGTACCGAAGTATGGAGAGCATAATTAAAGTGAACGCTTCCTGGGTGCGGTACAAATGCCTAATGTGAAAATGCTCTTATTTACCGAGGATACTGTTGAACCTAGAAACACAGATTATTACAGAGGCTAATGATGCAGCTAGCATTTACGTATTGTTGTTGTCGAGCTGTTTTTAAAGTTCTAATAAAAGGAGCAGAACGAAAGTCTCAGTGAGCATGTAACTGAGATTGAACCATCAAGAATATCAACATTTACCTCAGAAGTGTTGGTTAAGTATGTGCCGACTATTATTTACCAAGGACACTGTTGCTAATGATGCAGCTAGCATGTGCATTCTGTAACTGTTCACTTATTTATACTAAGGCAAAGTGAGAATGGGAATGAGAGAAAATGGTCTGGGATATCAACAACAAAGTGATTGACAATTTACCAGGAACAAGACATTACACATCTATAGTTGCACTGTAATACTCATTAGCATCTTCAACTGACTGAACATCTATGAGCCCTGAAGTTTCATATTTGGCTGACCATGTATCTAGCTTATAAACAGATGTTAAGTTGTTCAGTGTAATACTGTGGTACATAGACGTACCAATTGAATCTGTTCAGGAGATGAGTTCTTAAAGCGAAACCTCTTATTGTGCAACTCATTTTCCCATAGGAAATAATGTAACTGCAGATAATTTGTTACAGTCCCCCAAAATATTACCAATATTACTAACACTATAACCATATTTTTGCACATTAAACAATCAAAACAATTAGAAAAGACATGCAAATGAAGTAAAATATGAAATGAATGGACATTAAACTTGACTTAACCTTAATTTATGATTCCTCTCGTCTCCAGCTGCTTTTTAAAACCAAACTGAAAGTGGCAACCTTTTTTTCTTGCTACCATCCTTGCTAACGTTCTCGGAACCCATGGTGCTACAGTATGTCTTCACTAAATCTTGCACATAATGCAAAAAATCCACAAAAAAAAGAAAATGTAAATTTGCACCTCTTGGGTTTATACTGAAGCGAACAAGTTTTGAGCGGCTCACGGACATACGCGCAACTTAGCCGTTGTTCGGTTCTGCTCGATTTGTTCGCTCATATGCCAAAAATGCTTTGTATGCTGAGGCTTATTCCTTGCAAAATTTCAGTTCTTAGGGTGGCAAGTTTGTAGGCCAATGTACAACTTTTCATATAAAGGCATAGAGAGAATTAAAATCATATAGAGAATACTCATCGTATATACAGCTTTACCATGTATTCAGGATCATGGAGCCTGGAGCCTCCTATCCCAGGAGACTTAGGGCATAAGGCGGGGTACACCCTGGACAGGGTGCCAATCCATCAGAAGGCACATACACATACAAACACTCACACACTCCGGGCAATTTGGGAACGCCAATTAGCCTAATCTGCAGGTCTTTGGACTGTGGGAGGAAACCGGAGTACCCAGCGGAAATCCACCAAGCACGGGGAGAACATGCAAACTCCATGCACACAGAGACGAACTCAGACCCTGGAGGTGCAAGGCGACAGTGCTAACCACTACACCACCGTGCCACCGAGAATTGAAACAAATTTTTCAAATTCTCAGCTACCAAAATTGTTGAGAATGCTGATATTTGGTTCAGGTATTTGTGTATGTTATTAAGACAAGACATCTTCTTGTAATTATACTCGGGATCCAATTGCTACCCTTCCACTGCTTTTAAAGTCTCATACAGGCAAAAACAACACTATTGCTAACTGAACTTTAACGGGGCCTTTAAAATTCTTTTGTGAAATAAAACACTGCGTCATTCTCATGGACACATGTTGAAAACACATTGAATATTTGACAAAATGGCGGCGTATGAGACACTTTTCCTCACTCTCTTTTTTACAATAACATCCTCTCCACCCTATATAGTGGACCTTTTATTAACTAAGTAACCATAAGTGCAGTGAGCCAGTGTCATTCCTGGCAGCTTAACACCCTTGGCAGCTTATTATGATGCCTAAGCCAGGGATCATTACTGCCTGTTCTACACAACAACCTCGTAAATGACTGCAGAGACCTGCTGAGAGAAATGAAGCGTGAACTCATATTTGTATTTGATTGCCGTTCTGTCTTCATGAAAATGAACATGGCGAGTCGTAGCTCCTCATCTTTACAGTAGCACCAATTCCAATTAAATCTCTGTAGCACTATAATCACCATAGCAATGTAAGGCGGTAAACCTTACACCTAGGGGTGTCCAGTCTTCTCCAGAAAGGGCCAGTGTGGGTGCATGCTTTCAGTTCAATCCAGGCAGAAGCCATCCAGCCATACAGATTTCCTCTGTTTAATTAGATGTTCTTGGCTTTCAGTGGACTGTCGTGTGTGGCTTATGCTTGGTTGGAATGAAAACCTGCACACCCACATGCAGGCCATTTCTGAAGAAGATTGGACACCGCTGCCTTACACCAAGCTTACCATTGCGTCTTGAGGCTTTCACAAGCCGTTCTACATTATTCCACGTTATGAAGGTGTTTTTTTCACTGTCAACAGCTTTAAAGCGGGCATCTTTATGCATATTTTATCCATGCAACTTTAGCGTGTAACGCCACCAAGCACTTAACGCTAAGTGGAGCCCTCATCAGCGTGCTTTGAATAACGATTACCATCAAGCTCACTCGAATTAAACCAAATGGCAACTCGGAGCCTGTTCGTCTAATCAAGCAATGTGTCTGAATTATGCTTCAGTGTTTCTCTGTGTGGAATCGGGACGGAAAGAACATTCATTGGATTATAATGAATTATAAAACAAACTAGTAAAAAAAACAATCGCAGAATATTTATGTATGAGGTACAAACTAAGCTTGTGGAATGTCTTGTCTTAAATTAATGTATTTTATTTTACAGAACGCGACTTGACTTGAATTATTTAGTTGATCGGAAAATCTCGTTATCCAGGGTCCTTTAGCATAGCATCCCTGTAGCCTGTTTATGTCACAGCCATATTACTGGAGTTTCCTTTCCTACAGTTTTATATTGTAAAAAAATATTCAAGTGGGTAAAATATTATCATAAAACTACAAAACTTTACAATACAAAGTTTAAAAGTTTAAAAGTATTAGTTTACAAGTTGAAAGACTGATACTCTGAGCAAACTCTAATAGGAACAGTAAAGAAACAGGCCTTTAGTCATATTAGGCGTTAGCGAGGCTGGAGTTTATATGTAGTTAAATATTAGATTAACCAAGCAGCATACAGTGCCTTGCAAAATTATTCATACCCTTTGAACTTTTCCACATTTTGTCATGTTACAACCACAATCATAAATTTATATTTTATTGGCATTTTATGTGATAGGCCAACACAATTTTTTTTTTTTTTTTTCTAATTTTTTATTTAAACCAGTTGGCTGGGAAGTACAGTTTTAAACCAAATTCCTCTAGCAGGCACTACTCTAAATTCTCTAAATTGTTTCATTTTTGTAACACATAAGTAACAAAATCCATACAATTTGATGGCCAGATTGTTTGTGAAAATTATTCCTCATGATCCCAGAACCACCACACACACACACACGCACGCACGCACACGCACACACACACACACACACACACACACACACACACACACACACACAGTTTGAGTCCTGGAATATGGCCATAACCTGGTGATTCAGTACATTCAGGTGGTCAGCTGACTTCATTTTATTGTCACATAACGTTGCTGAGTCTCGACCTGAGCGACTGAAGCAACCCCAGATCATAACACTGTCTCCAGAGGCTTGTACAGTGGACACTATGCATGATGGGTGCATCGCTTCATGTGCTTCCCTTCTTACCCTGACACGCTCATCACTCATCGTCACCATAGACTCAGTCTGGACTCATCAGATCACATGACCTTTTTCTATTTCTAAGTCCAATCTTTATGCTCCCTAGAAGCATTTTGTTTTTTTACAATGGCTGTAAAAATGAATTATACAAGTTATACAAACTACTTTAAACGACTACTAAATTACTTCATCTTTCAAATGCACCCTCTGAGCCTGACCGATAAACAGGAAGAGGAAACCCTCATTAGGATGTCCAGCAGTGAATTCACTAGACAGAAGCTGTCCGGATACGAGAACAAGTCTTGATTCTGTTACTGACACGTTCTCGCATTGCTTTAAACAAGCAGGTTGACCATCAACCTTTCACCGTCACATATATGCTGATCTGTCCATCATCCCAAAACAGGGCTGTTTATCATTTGACACCCAAACCAGAAGCCGGATATACAGCAACTTATTCTCTGTAATAGAGTGAAAGAGAAGTTTAATAAGGAGTATCATCAGTGTCCGATAGTGTGCATAGTGTGTATAACTGTGTATAAGTGTGTGTGACAGAAAGACAGGCAGCTGTGCCTAATAATGCAATTTAGCTGCAGTGTTTTGGTCCAGTCTGGTCTAGGTTTAGGGAGAATAATGAGCTCTAGGTATTTGACAGTGTGTGTAACTGATACCTGAAATCCCTGCCCCGGCTATTAACGTTTAAGTAAAATAATATATATATATTTTGAAATGATCAATTTTAGTACATAGTATAAAGTCTGCTCGGTATGAAACATTACATGCCGTATAACATTAAATTTACAGTTATAAAATTATAAATCAATTTACTGATTCGTTTTTCCATAGCATCAAATCTAACACTAGCACAGATTCATATTAATACCCTTGTTATCATCTCTATAGTAACAGGATATTCACAGAACTCTACATTTGTTTGTATTTTAATTATCTCTTTTTAACCTCAGGAGAAAATGAGGGCAGGATTATTTACAGCATTGATAAATTTAAGTCACTGACCTCCAAATCATTTGCAACATTTACAGAATATATTAATACAAATGTAATGTCTTTCTTGTAAATATTATTATATTAACTTTGTGCTCATGCTACCCTTACTTCTCCAGTAACTTCCTAAAACCCACCAACTCACTAGCAATCTAGCTAATGCTCGGTAAGATCATTTACTGTGTAAATAAAAAGAGTATGATGTTTTAGTAGCAAGCCGTCAGGAATGCTGACACTGGATGAACGCTGTAATTTGGTAGTCTACATTTGGGACAACGTTGTTTTGTGAAAGTTAGAATGACTTGATGAAATGGTGTTGAGATAAGGTTGAATGAACGACCCAAGCACAACGTTGCAAATATTATGCAACCTCAAAACAACATTGACACAACATCCGGTCCATTACGTATCTAACAGCGTTTAGAATTCTGATCAGAGATTAAGACGGATACGACAGCTTCCCGTGTATCTGATGTCATTCATCTTCTAGTGTTGTAATGTTGCCTCTCTGTTTCATTTTCTTTCAGCGGTGCATCATACTGTAGCTCCCAAATTCCTCTACAGTAATATGGCGTCTTATGGCGCTTGTTGTTATATATACACATTTACTAGCCTGACCAGCATGCCCCCTAGTGGCCCAGTGCTATTTTGCAACATTGTGTTAGGGTGTTGAACGTTATGTCATTGTCATGTACTCAACATTGTTCTGACATCATTTCATCAATGTAATTCTTACTTTCAAAAATAACCAATATCAACGTTGTTCTGACGACTGCAACGGCACTATAACGTTTTGAAAACCAAAAATTCCTGCTAGGAAGATAACTAGCACTACACCAGAAGCAAACTTTTTTTTTTTTTCAGAAACAAAGACTTATGCCCTCTACATGATACTATAAGATAAAATTTGCGATTGATTGATTGAACAAAATTTCTGTGCGACAAGACGTATCACAGATTAACACATACAGTACACTTATCTTATGTCCTTCAATGAGCTTGCCTGACTGTGAATAAAAAATACAAATGACAAAAGTAGAAGTCCATATCCTTGATGGTGTATTGAGTTCATACGGACTCTCATCACTCATCACTGCGCATGCATGTAACTAGCCTATTATGCCGCTTTCTGTGTAATTTCAGCAGTTAACACGTCGAGAGGCAGGTCATACATCACAGACGCCGATAAAACACCATTAACTCGTCTTTCTGCTGACGAGGGCCTGCAAAACCAAACAAACAAAAATCTAGTTTTCCATTCCTGTTTAATTTGCAAAAACATGACACGTCTTCATCCCTCTCGATTCTGGCAGCTGAAAAATTAAGGCTTTGTTTTTTTTTTTTTTTTTTTTTCAGCACTGTCCGTGCGTGCGCCTTCACGTTAACTCATTTCTCTGTCCTAAGTGATATTTATTTGTGCGTGATGTAAATCAACAGCCAGTGTAAACAGTGTCAGCAGTCCAATTTGATTTTATGCCACGCTGGATCAAGATCTATCTCCCTCTCCTCCCTGTGCAGTCGGACTGTCCAAAACGCAATTCATTTGCCGAGAATTAGTCTGGATGACAGTAATTACACCCATGATTAAATCGATGCGGGCGAGACAGAGCCGGTGTGTGTCATTGCGATGTCCTTAAACACCAGTCCGGTGCAGCTGATTCAGCTCCTAGTCACAGACAAGCCCCTGAGTTTTTCTTCTTTTTTTTTTCTTTTTAGAGGATGGATTATTAGGAATCTGTCGCCCTCGTTCTCAGCGTTAACAACGATCTCTATCAAAGTGAGCAAATGAAACTATAACTGAAGGCAGTTAGTTAATGAACTTCTTCATTTAGCCTTATAGACTCATTTTTATTTTTTAGGTCACTACATAGTAATGTTATTGCGTTTGTACTGTACCTAATTTCAATTCTGATTGGTTGATTAGTTTTCTCTAACAGCAGCTTGATATGACATGAATCACACGTTTATATTAATTGCACTAACTCTAATACTTTATCATTTCTACAGTACCAACGTGAACATACACAGCTGGAAAAGAAACATGTGATAATCATTGATAGGATGAGGTTTTCTGTTCGGAATTTACGGAAGGAGTCGCCAGTTTCAGAGGTAAGGCTGTACATGTACGCTGGATAGTTTTTCATGCTTTGCCAAAAAGCTGCATGTTTTTGACTTCGAAAGAAAGAGAGAAAAAAAAGAATGTGTGAATGGTGGGAAAATGGTACAAGTATTTACTGTATAGATGCTAAACCAACAGTGAGAATACTACTCACTGGAACTACTTTAAATATAACTATCAATTATTTATAAATATAAATATTTTCCTTTAATGAGAAAATACAGTTTGTGATCTGCATTTGTTTTCAGTAATAAGATGACATGCTTTTTTGTTTGTCTATTATCTTCAATAGGCAGAAACAAGAAAGTGTAAGTAATGACAGAAACCAACTTTGTGGATGTGTCACAACATTAACTCTAATAATAATAATAATAATAAAAATAATAATAATCATAATAATAATTTTGTTTTGAAACGTCTGGGGAATGAAGGCATAAAAGCGATTGACATTTACAGAAGACTTCAAGCACAGTACAGTGATGAGACTCTTAGCCTGAGTAAGTAATGCTGAAGTTGCTCTGCATCCACTGCAGTCGCAAACATTCAAAGATTGGAACGCCTGATCCTAGAAAATCGATAGATAACTTCTCACCAACTTGTGGAAGAGACGCATCCGTCTGTGGGAACTGTACACAAAATCATCTACAACACCACAGGAACTCGGCTGGGAGTTATCGCCACATCACTCAAACAGTCCTGCCGTCGCTCCAAGCCATTTCCACATGTTTGGGAACATTAAAGGAGTTCCTGGGAGGCCAGAATTTCAGTAGGCAGTCTGATCCGGCTCGAGCATACTGAGAAAACGTTCTACAGTGAATTACTGTAACATGCATTAGTGTAACAGTGAAATTATACAGTAGAGAAATAAAGGGAGTTTTTACTCTAATGAATGTATTCTGTTTAAAAGTCGATTAAAAGTCTACAACACAGTGTCTACAACACAGCTTGTAATAATGCATTTTTATTTATAGAGCCCTTTTCATATGGTCACAATCTCAAAGATAAATAGATAAACGTAAATGTAAATCGGCATGTACATTTACTGTGTACAAATATACAGTAAATGTAGTACACATAGTAGGTTGTTTTAAAAAAATACATTTTTCTTTACTATATCCCATATTTTATATTTTATATTCCATTCTTCTTATCTTCTCTATATTTTATTCATTTCCATTCCCTAATTTCTTTGTATTTTTATTTCTATTGATAATTTGTGTTTAAAGGTCACATGCGGTCGTATAAGCATTTGACTGACACTGTGTATGACTGTGTATGTGACAAATAAAAAGTAGAATTTGAATTTGAATGTTTGGGAGATTGTTTAAGCAAAATAAAACACTTCTGAACGTGTAACTGTAACTCTCCTTCATCACACCACCCAGCCATTGATTATTTTCTTATAACAGTGCCACACGCTGTGTTCAGCTCCTCGGGTAGTACACGTCTAAGCATTGTTCTGTATTTAAAACAAACGCTTTAAAAGTGCTCAGTTCATCCCAGAGCAGAGCGCACATATCGCATCGCTCTGCAGAGACCCATTCAGACGCTCTTAATTGTCACAGCATTTGCAGAAACGCCTCCGAGCAGAGGAAACTGTTGAAAATTTTGTTGTCTGCAGCTGTGATATTTTTTTATAGTCATCCAATTACAAATTGTTGGGCCTCATTTACTATCCCGTCTGTATAAAAGTTTCAAAATTCAATTAAAAAAAGTGCTGAACGTGACGACTTCATGGGACAACCAGGAACGGCTTACTCGTCCTCGAGTGTGTGAATTGCAAAGCGAGCACTTTTGTAGACTTCAGGGAGAAATGCTGTATTCAGGATCATTGGGTTTTAGCTGATCTGTACAAATAGAAGTGTTGTTTTTTTCTTCTTCTTCTTTTTCTGATGATAATCAACAGATGCTGATGCTGAGTCAAGATTACTGAGTTTGGTTTTAGTGTTCGTATAATTATGCATATGTTTCCCTGAGGTGATATCTCATCTCAATGTGCTGTTCATTAGTTTTGTGTGTAAAAAAAAAAAGTACTGAATGCAGGAGCATCTTTCTGAAAATTTTATTCCTTGCACTCAGCTAAATTATTAGGTTAAAGTTCTTGTGAAATTAAGTAGCATTTTTTCATTTACTTGCAATTTTCAATAACTTAAACTACCCCCGCGGTTATGCACTGATGTCTTATCTAATCTCTAGAATGCTTAGATCTTACTCTAATAAACAATGTATAAGCATATGGTATTAAACCCGCGGACAGAAAGGAAAATAGGAAAAATCAATTATGGTTATAAATCCTGACAATTCTGCCTTTTTCACTACAGTATATACAGTAGTACTGAATACGTAAGGAATAAACCCTTGTCTGTCAAATAACATGGTGGTGTGATAAAATAGAGTTTGTGTCCCATCCATCCATCTAGGAACCTCTGTAGTCCAACTAGGGACCGTGGACGCCAATGGTGACCATTATATTTATCTCCAGTTTATCCAGCTGTTCTGGAACAGTTTTTTTCAAGAACAGTATTGTGTCAAGTGCATTTGTAAAACCCATCAAGCACCATGATTAAACTGTCTCTCAGGAAAGCAAGACCAAAAAAGTCTTTGCACTTTTTTTGCACTGATCCGCAGGCTGCTACCCAGCGGAGTTCTGAACAGGCAAAGGCGCGGCCATTTATACACACGGTTGCCAGGCAACGCAACCTCACCTAGCGGTGTGTTTATTTAAGGGTCCTGATACCTCCGCACTTCATGCGATCATTTAGGTAGCACCGGTAAGGTATTATGGCCAAAGAAAAGAAAAGAAAAAGATAGAGAAGCGCGCAGAAAGACGAGAGACAGAGGCAAAGACCCAAGAGCAAGAGAAAGAGAGAGAAAGGAAGAGAGCGACATGCATTCGTTTAGCGTGCGCTTTTACCTTAAAGGATAAGTACAAAAAAAGACAAAACACCTCTCTTTCAAATAAATCCTCAGTAAGGGCATAAGTCACGAGAGGATGCAAGTTTTAGTTTTTGTTTCCAGAGCCCCGTCTGTTCTCCTGTAGATGGCAGAGTTCTGTTTATGTTGTGTTTTCAGTTTTCTTTTGTTTCCTTTTAAGTTCCTTAATTAATAATCCCATGCCATTTCCAAACAGGAAGGTCTTGCCTGTCATAAGCACTCTCACTACCTCCTATTTCACACGCCCTCTAAAGCCCTGCGTTAGGGCTTTTATAATATTATAACATCTTGTGCTCCATACCGCATCACATAACAGTGCTTGGTGGGTTTCCTCCTGGGGTTCTGGTTTCCTCCCAAAGTTGCAGATTAGGATAATTACACTTCCCAAATTTCCCATAATGTGTGAATGCGAAAGTGCGTGCGCGCGTGTGTGTGTGTGTGTGTGTGTGTGTGTGTGTGTGTGTGTGTGTGTGTGTGTGTGTGTATGTGTGTGTCGATACATACAGTTAAACATCCCAGCGGTGTTACCGTCCATTATCATCACTCGTGGGATGCCTCTCGTCCAATCAGATTGCTCGGTCAGGACTAACTCTTGTATAATATCTAATAAGAAAGTTTCTGGATAAATGTAGTAGATTTTGCCAGACACATCAATTCTGATGTAATGTTTATGAGCCTGTGTGTTGGCAGTACAATAAATCACGCTGAGCAGATTAAACAAAGATTAAACCTTCTACTACTACTACACACACTTACACACACATTTATTCTCAACACATTGTCTTCAGCTTATTAGACAGAGAAGCACACAGTTTTCTCAGCAATGTCGTTAATGCCACTGGCCTCGTCCGCTCCTGTCTGACTCTGAGCCACATCGCTATTGTGTCTTGTTTGTGGTGACTTGCTTTTAGCACTATTATTTGTCAATTAAAGCTACTGCCAGCTTTTTACTGCATGGCTCTCAAAGACAATGAACAAAAATAGTGTTTGAATAGAGATTTCGGGTCTCTTAAATATATTCTTACCACAAAATGTCGCCAAGTTGACACCATAGATATTGTGTAGGTTGTGTATTATCAGTGGCTCTCAAAACCCAGCGGATTTTATCCAGTTTTGCTGTGTCTTTTTTTTTTTTTATAAATATATACTGTACTGTATAGAGCTCAGGATTGTGCAGTAAAGAGTGACATATTTTATTTTTATTTTTAAGTACAGCATAGGCAATATGATGAACTGAATTTTATTTCATTTTAAGCAGCAATACAAACATGACAAAGGAAAAGCACAGATGCACATGATCACATGTTTTTTTTTTTTTTTTGGTTGTTTCTATGACCAATAATAATTATTATTATTATAACAATAATAATAATTATATTCTCATGTTGAATATGCTCCCATATTCCAGTTGAGGGAAAAGTGTACATTTATTTATTTATTTATTTGTTTGTTTGTTTGTTTGTTTGTTTGTTTGTTTTTTTCAATTATCATCATTGACCTTGCTGTGTTGCCGACATGAATCATATTCACATAGGAGCAATATAACATAATGTGCCTACTGGAGATCCAGGAGGAAACCCACACAGATAGTGTGGAAACTTCCACACAGACAGTAACCCAAACTCAAGATCAACCCAAGATCAAAATCAAGATATATATATTCTTTTCTTGCGTAGTGGACATTTTTTTACATTCAATCCCATATATCCTACAACAAATATCTGTACTTTCTACTTCGCTACATTTCTGCAAGGAGGTGCATTACATAACAGCACTCGTTTGTGGCGTTTGAAACAGTAGCCATCTACAAACTAATTTGTGTAATTGCACGAGTCTTTCAGTATGACTTAAAATATACAGTGAGCAAATACAAGCTCAGTACTTTTGAAGGTAAATACATTTGTACTTTTTCTCAAATAGAAAGGTAAATTGAGTACTTCTATATTTACAGAAGTAATATTTAATCTAGGGTATTTCTACTTTTAGTCATGTACAGCATTTGTGTACTTTGTCCACCACTATTCACTGTGTAACAAAATATTTTGTGCCACATTATGTTCGACAACAATAACAGTTGTCATTTCTTCATTTCTTAAATCTAAAGGTGAAATTAAACGCATACTCTGGTTGTGTACTTATACACAAATTTATACACTTTCATGCCCTATTTGGATAGCATTAGATTAAAATTTTGTGTACTTCGGTCTTTACTGGTGTTATGCTAAAAAAAATATTTCCATCCACTTTATCCATGGCAGTGTTTTTTTTTCCTTTTCCTCAGGGAATATACCTTGTGCTTTTTCACCAGCTGTGAAACACTGTAATTTTTAGGTAGATGCTGTCAGTGGTGCTACCTGCTCTGTTTAGTTGTCTAGCACGTGTGCAGATATTTTAAAGAGAGGAGAGAGAGAGACAGAGAGAGAGAGAGAGAGAGAGAGAGAGAGAGAACAGTCTGATCTTGCAGGGTGTTGAAGGTGCTGATGGTTACATGGATTAAAACCACTTTATATGTAGATTTACCACAATATTATGCCATGTTTAGATTTGCTAAAAGTGAAATGACAGTACAATTGCTGTCAGCTTCTCAATCATTTAATCTTTTCAAATAAATCATCATAAATGATCTATAAATGTTCTCATTATTCAATCTGCTAATGCACATAAAACATAGAAGTATACAGTATGTGATGTCATGAGAAGCTATTAAAACTCATCCTGTATGTGCTTAAAAGTAAGTAGAAAGATTCCAAAAAAAGAAAGAAAAACTATTAAACCTAGAACCCATGAGATTTATGTCATTGTGCTTCCAGCCATTAGGGAATATTTACGAAGCTAGGAATCCATAATTATCATAAGAACTTATAAAAAGGTTTATAAAAGCTTATTAGTTCATACTATTAAGAAAGAAAGAAAGAAAGAAAGAAAGAAAGAAAAAAGTGTTTGCACAAATGTATTATTTTACTATTGTTAAACTTACTATTGTAACACACATGAACATTAAATCTAGAATACTTCGGAGTCATTAGATGTCCCTTTGGGCAAAGGCTAAAACTGAGTGTTCTAAGTAAACCCTATTTAGAAAGCTTGGAATCCATAATTATCCCTATAACCCTTACAAGTGTTTATGCAACCTTCTTATTTCATACTTATTTCATTTCAGACAAAAAATATTAAACAAAATCTAGAACACTTATGAATTGTTGGTTGTCCCTATGGGGGAGCCCTAACACTGGGTGTTTTAAATAGAACCTATTTAGGAAGTTAAGGACCCAAAACTAACCCAAGAACCCTTCGAAGTGTTTACCTTATAGGTATATACTAAGTAGAACCCATTCAGCAAGCTAGGTGTCAGTAACTATCCCAAGAACCCTTCTAAGTGTTCATATAATATATCTTATGCTATTTTGATTTCAGCCAAAAAACTATTGGATCTATAGTTTGGTTGTCTCACTGGAGGAATAATAAAACCGAATGTTCTAAGTAGAACCCATTTGGCAAGCTGAGTTTCCATAATTATGCTACCATTCAATGTGAACTTTCATTCAAATGTATACAATCTCATTATTTTTTTAAAGTGCTCAGGCCATGTCCACATGGTCCACATGTATTTTTAAAAACTATAATTCAGTTATATCTGTGATTTTGGTCTTTTGTCCACATGCAAATGCAGTTTTGGAAAAAACAAAGTGAAAATTTTGCAACACTCCGTTTTTTGGTGGTATTCTGTAGACAGGGGAAAAAGAGACTTTGGCTTGATGTAACATCACCTTCTGTGCCGATGATGTCAATGTCTGTGTGCTAGTCTCCTTGATTTGACGTTAGCTTTGTTTATGAAGATATTTGTGCAATTTTGTAAAGTAAACTAGTGACTTCTTGTGTTAAAGTTGCTTACTATGTTCATACACACGCAGTTATTCAGTTAACTTCAACAAAGCGCAACCAGTAATGTTTTGTCTAGCCCTCTGATTAGCTAACATGTTTACTAACGTGTTATTAGCTTTCCTCTGGTCAAGCCACACTACCGCACAGTCTTGAGTCTCTCTTTGCCTATTTAAATTAGATCTCTAGCATTTGGGATCCACCTCTGGTCTACTTCCGTCCTGATATGACTGATCATTTTTCCTGTATGGTCACAGCTCTAAAAGAGAGCAGTTAGAAAGGACAAGGTTATGAGAGACAGTCATGTCCTTTCTCATTAGCGTCCTGTCAGTCTGATTGTGTTTGAGGATTTCCAGAATGAGACTGAGAAAGATGGAACTGACGATCCCTGCCTGGAGGACACTACATAATGTTCATCAGTAATGATGGTAGCATCTCTAAGTTACGCTAATGGCTGCACTTTACTTGATTCAGAGAGACAGTGGATGGGTTTAAGGTCACGGTGCGGGTTATTATATAACAGTCTGCATGAAACAGAGTATGAGGTTCAGAGAAATAAAGAAAGACAAAAAGGAATTAGAGAAGTTGCTCAACTTAAATGTAGAACACAAAGTTGCAGCCTGAATTCCTAAGGTTTCTTGTTATTTTTCTGGAGCCTATCGTGGGGGAATAAAGCCACAGGACAGGGGACACTTGGATCGGGAGCCAAGTAGACCATGTGAGCAGAGTGGTGAAAATTTCCACTCCTCGCCCATGGCACATGGCACTACGTCTGCTCCACCCCCCCACTCAAAGCCACAACGGGCCGCTCATTATCGCTTAGCACTCAACTTCAGCTCCATTCAAATCGTTAACTAAAGTGTTGGATGGCATGCTCAGGCTCATGGACCGAAATTGAAACGGGATATAGGGTGATGCTCCCACATTAAAAAATATATATTAAAAAAATGCACTGTCCAAAACTTGCCAACTAGCACAAGCTGGGAAGTCAGTAGTCTTAAAAGGCGTAATGTGAAATTTATATGTTTTAATTAAAATCTCTGCTACAATGATCTGAAGTCAACCAATGATGATGATTAACTTGTTCAACAGCGTGGAAGCATAAACAAAACATGTTAATGGATGGGACACTCCCCTTATTACCTCAAGTTGACTTAAGTTTATGTGAGCCTGTTTTCTGAACGATGCCAGCTGAACGATGATGTAGCAATTTTCTTTAGAAGCAGGTCTGTCGTTACAGTTAAAGGATTTTCAGCAAATAATCTGACACCTCTACCACACGTACTAGACATAAGAGAGCTAGACAGAGTTGGACAACTAATAATGTTTAAGCCAGTTTAAATCTCATGGTTTATATTTCTGAGGTAAAAAATTAAGCAGAAGCTAACTAGCAAGGAAAGCTAACTACCTAGCAAAAGTTAATTATTCTGAAAGAAAAGCAAAAAACAAACAAACAAAAAGATTTAGGACAAGAGTATTATCAACTGAGGAAAATAAAAGCAAATCACTTTAAAAAATAAACAAACGTAAACTAGAGAACACACTCTAAAATAGTTAGCAAAAGCAAAGTAGCAAAAAGAAATTAGCACTTAGAAACAGACTGTCATTTTGCTGCTAGTAAGTCAGCGTTTGTCAGAGAAATCTTTAATAATTGTTCAAGTTTCAGCTGTATGTATACGTGTGTGTGTGTGTGTGTGTGTGTGTGTGTGTGTTTTGTGGAGAACAGATTGTGAGCACTGACTGTTTCAGTTAAAAGACACACACACACACACACTCACAGCATTGATTTTTTAACTTATTAAGACAAACTCAAAAACAACATCTTACTCTGTGACTCCTGATCACTTCTAACACTTTGCTGCTGTTTGAGCTTTTTTTTCTTCAATTATGTGTGTGTGTGTGTGTGTGTGTGTGTGTGTGTGTGTGTGTGTTCTATGCCCATATGTATTTTACACAAAAAAATATGTAGATAGATAGATAGATAGATAGATAGATAGATAGATAGATAGATAGATAGATAGATAGATAGATGACGGACAGAGGGAGAGGGTTTTTTTCTTTACCAGAAGTAAGTTAAGTTGTTTTTCAGAAGCAGACACACTGGGAGAGGAGGTGATGATCATCTTGTTCAATCTGGCCAAGGTAAATAGACTCTGTGAGGTCAATTGTCCAAAAACACACACACACACACACACGCACGCACACACACACACACACACACACACACACACACACACACACACACACACACACTTTTGAAACCCCTACAGAGTGAACACAGATGACACTCAGCTCCTCGTGAGGATGTCGACTCCTGAACGTGTTCATTTAACATTTAACACTGCGCTCACGTCAATCCAGTCCTGTGATGCCTCGTCAACACACATTTCTTTCACAACATCTGTGCTGTGTCACACTTTTGACTCAATTCTGGGTTTCAATTTTTGTCTAAGAATAAATCTTGTTGATGCAAAAATACTGTATATAATATATAAAAAGTCTACACACCCCTGTTAAAATGGCAGGTTTTTGTGATGTAAAAAAAAAACATTTAAATGCCACATTATTTCAGAACTTTTTATACCTGTGACCTATAATCTGCATAACTCAATTGAAAAACAAACTGAAATCTCTTGGGGGTCGAAGGGGGTAAAAATAAAAAACTAAAATAATGTGGTTGCATAATGTGTGCACACCCTACTATAACTCGTGACGTCGCTGTGTTCCGAATTAAGCTATCACATTAAAACTCATGTTAAATAGGAGCCATGACACACCTGTCATCATTTAAAGTGGCTCTGATTAACCCCAAATAAAGTTCAGCTGTTCTGGCTTTTCCTGACATTGTCTTAGTTGCAAATGCCTGACAAAAGTAAAAGCTCTGGTCCACAGAGAGCTTCCAAAGCATCAGAGGGTTCTCATTGTTAAATTGTATCAGTTAGGAGAAGGCTACAAAAGAATTTCCAAGGCATTAGATATACCATGGAACACAGTGAAGACAGTCATCATCAAGTGGGGAAAATATGGTGCAACAATGACATTACAGTCCAAAAATTGGACGTCCCTTCAAATTTTATGAAAAGACAAAAACAGGTCAGGGAGGCTGCCAAGACACCTCCAGCACCATTAAAGGAGCTGCAGGATTTTCTGGCAAGTACTGGCTGTTTGGTACATTTGACACTCTTGTATTTTTCATATGTCTAGGCTATCCAAACCCAGCTAAATTTAGCAACCAAAAAAAAAAAAACACACACACACATTTAAAGTCTCCCCAAACAACATGAGAAAATATATTATGGTCTGATGAAACCGATGTTGAACTTTTTGGCCATAATTCCAAAAGGTATCTTTGGCACAAAAACAACACATCACATCACCAAAAGAACACCATATACATAGTGAAGCGTGGTGGTGGCAGCATCATGCTTTGGGACCGTTTTCCTTCAACAGGAACTGGGGCCTTAGCCGAAGTGGCGGGAATTAAGAACAGTTCCAAATACAAGTCAGTGTTGGCACAAAACCTTCAGGAGAAAGCTGATGATAAAGAGGAACTTCATCTTTCAGCATGACAATGACTCAAAGCATACATCCAAAGAGGCCTGTGCAAAGGAGATGCCCACGCAATCTGAAAGATTTGGAAAACGTTTTTTCAAAGAAGAATGGTCAAATATAATGTCATGATGTACCATGCTGATAGAGTCCTATCCAGAAAAGCCAAAAAGACTGAGTACTGTAACAAAATCAAAAGGTACTTTAACAAAGTATTAGTTTAAGGTAGTTTAAGGGCATACATATTTATGCAACAACATAATTTCAGTTTTGTTTTGTTTTTTACTTCCCCCCAAAAAATAAAAGTTTATTACTCAATTGAGTTGGACAGGCTATACTGTAGGTCACATAAAAAGTGGAAAATGTTCTGAAATGATTTATCTTGGTCTCAGTTTTTTTACATCACAAAAACCTGGCATTTTAACAGGGATGTGTAGACTTTTTATATCCACTGTGTATAAAGGGAAAAAAACAGTGATGCGCTGTTATAAGTAAATAATCAATGAGGGGGTGATGTGATTAAGTAGAGTTACTGATTCTTTTCCAATAACAGCCTGTCCTGGAGTGCTTTATTCCTCCATAAAACCATGGCAATTTGCCCAGAATTACAATTTTCAGCCTACATTTCATCCATCATGTGCAAGTCGTTACTATAGAAACAATATTGTCCTGTATAATGAGCGCATTAATATAAACCTGTGATTTATAAAGATATCAAGCTGTTCTGAAAAATGATTCAGCGCCTTCTGACTAATCAGAAATGAGAATTTTACAGCACCGTGGTATAAATTTAGATATGTTCCTTAGAAGAATGTCTACCCAAAGTCCAAAACAGCACTGCAGCCTCTGAACAGAAAGAAAGTGAAAAAGCCAATCTACGTCAGCGAAGCTGTTGAGCTAGAAGTGGTTATTTTTCCTGCACCAAGGCCATTTCTGTGATTTCATTCTGTTCTCTATTCATCTTTGTAACTATGCTCAGTCTGTGACTCTGTCACATTGTAGTACAGTATGTTAGGTGTAATTCTGGAATGAAGACATCCTGTTTCCAATTCAGTGCTTTTGAAAATATATATGACTTTTCATTTCTTTTCTTTTTTTTTTCTTTTAGGTCAACGCACTCCGTCCTGACTCAAGCCTGCCTCGCTTAAATCTTTTTTGTCCTGATGGAAAAGAACAAGGGCAATGAGTGCCTCATCTCTCTCTCTCTCGCTCCCGCTCTCTGAATGCAGACGAGGGCATGAAAGACATTCACTCTGCTTTCATTGGTGGAAAACGAGTGCAATAAAAGAGCATGCCATCATTACCTTATTTGCTGCTGCACCACCGACTGTGGAGCCGGTGGGGGAATAGTAGGAATTTTCAGTCTCTGGAGAGAAACAGATGTGGACCGAAAGGAAGAGACAATGTCTCAGAAACAAAACAAAAAAAAGAAAGAAATAGAAAAAAAAACAGAGAGATACTGTAGACATTTGCTTTTAAAAGCCCTTTAGTCACATTATTTCGGAACATGCGGAGCACAGTTAAAACAATTAAAAGCTCAGAGTCACAATGAGGAATGATGGAGCAAGACAGAAATATATTTTTGCTCTTTGTTAAACTAAAGCAATTTCAGAAGCATTAAACAGTCAGAAGAATTAAAGTGCAGCTTATTGACAGACACTTCATTTACTTGTTTATATTATGTTGAGTGTGAAAGAGAAAGATACAGTAGATGGACAGAGAGAGAGAGAGAGAGAGAGAGATCAATATTTATTGAGTGTTTAGTTCCTGCATGTCACACCTTGTCTCATTTTGTAGCTCTCACTATAATTGCCTATGTTAATAGGTACATTAAGCAGTGACGATGGGGATGGATACAGTGACCAGGACATTATTGCTGTATCCATGGAAACCAGAGTCACTAAGCAATCATTAAAATTAGATTCTGATATAATTTCAGATAAATGCATTATTTTATAAGTGCCTTTAACAAAATTGATCTTAATTAATTTAGGAAGTAATAGTCATGTTAATGCCACACTACCAGTGAAAGGGGTTGACACTCCTACTAATTCAATGGTCCATAAAATTCCATGAATTACAAGAGCGTCCAAAATACCCAGTAATCTCCTTTGAACAGTTGATATTCTTTTGAACAGTAAACTAAAAAAAACTTGTGTCTATTTTCCTCAGCAAATAAAAAAACCTGGTAATCAGTTTTACATGTATTAACTTATAATATAAACATAGTCGACATTTTAGAAAAGTTTTCTCTCATAACAAATAGGCATGGAGCTAAAATGCACAATTTGCTGAAGTTACTGCTGTGGATCCGACAGCGAGAAAAGAAAAGCTCCCTAATCCTAATGAGGATCTTAATTAGAAGCTCTGTTCGTGCGAACATCTTTGCACAGCAGAAACTGATGAGGTGACCAAGTGAAAAGTGGGGGAAAAAACTTGTCAGTGTGTCTCCTTTTCCTCTTATGAGACAGCAGAGAGTTAATTAGGGCTTAAAATGTGTCTTTTTGAAGATTCAAACACTGGCAGCAATTGCTGATGGTGAAATGATTTTGCTCTGTCTCTCAAGTCAATGTCAGGCTTCACTCCCTCAATCAGTATATAGGTGTATTTTGACCCAATGAATATTCTGGTATATACTGTACATGTACACTGAACACAGGAAAATTATCAACAAATTGGATTTAGATATACGTAACTTGGTGACTAAAGCTTATTATATATAGGAATAGAAGTAAAATGTACTGTTATATGAATTAATATGAATGAAGACTGTTATTTAGTAGATAATTTATAAAATATTGTCTGAAACCTATATAAATAACAGAGTTTTTTTTTTAAAGTTTTGTCTGTACATTAGTCAGAGCTCACTCTTTCAATGATATCTTTATGTTTAATACATACAAGAACCAGAAACCAGACTAGGGGGGAAAAATCAGTTTGTATGTCTGTCTTTCTTTATTTCTGTATATCTGTATGTCTGTCCAGATGATTTTTTCACAGCATCATGCAAAACTGGCTGGACAGTATGTAATAATACTTTGCTAGTCTTTCTGTATTTGCCTAAATTTAAACCTGCCCCTTAAACCTGAACTTAATTCAAACTGTTGAGTATAAAAGAATTTATGAGCAGTTTTGTGCCAGATGATGTCACAGCATCCAGAGCTTATTTTGGATAAATACCGTGGTTTTTCACACAAGGACGTGCAAAACAGCATGGATTACTTCAAAAAAGGCAAGCACAATATGAAAATTGAACCGTCAAAAATGAATGGACAGGTCATTGAATGTTTATTTTTCCTGCAGGAAGTTTAAAAACCAGTTTGTCTCATATTTTCCGAAACCATGGTGCTAATAAAAAGTGGCCATGTGAAGCACCACTATGAGATAAAACACAGAGAGCAAACATATCAGGAGTCAGAGGTGAAAAATGTGTGTAAAATTCCCTGAAATGTGAACCCAGTCTTCTCAAAATATTGAATAAAAATGATGTCATGGACAGATATCTGAATAGTAGAATTACTAATCTACTTTAAACAGGGAGAGTATGTGGCTGATAACGAAAAAAGTACAATTTAGCATAAAACAAAGCGTAAGATACTCAACCTTACAAAATGTTATTTCTTTATATTAATAAGTTACCCGTCAACAACGGGTATTACTGCTAGTTTAATATAAAATGTCCATTTATGAAAACTGATTTTACTTTTAAATTTTCCCTTTCATTCCATCAATTCATACTAATCATAATTTCAAAAACAGAATGTCCTGAAATATTTTCATTGTTTTCATATTATGTAACATAAAAGAAGAAACAACACAATAATAATAATAATAATAACATAATAATAATAATAATAAGACTAATGTCAACAATAAAAATAATAATGATATTGCTATTGTTGGATATTAAATGATTCATATTGATTCTAAATTGATTTATTGATTTTGAACAGTTTTTGTATTAACAAAAGGCTCATAGTATTAAAAAGTAAAGCTTTCATAAAGGCAATTATATATATATATATAATATTATATTATATTTTTATTAGGCGCTTTAATATATATATATGGGTGTCCCTTGATTCCAATAAAAGGTCATCCTAGAGAAGGACATGAGGACACATTACACAGATAAAATCAGTCATTCTGACAGGATGAAATTATATTCATCCTCTTGAGAATAAGAAAACTTAGTGCAGGAAAAACAGACAGGATAAAATATACCAGCTTGTCAGTTAAAACTGAACCTTTTAAAAGGTCATCATTATTAAACTTAAATAAGTGTTTTACTAAAAACATAACACAATTACAGAACCATATGCTAGAAAAAAGTGAAATATTCGTACTGCAATGATAAGTTTTGGCTTATTTTAATCTTGTTCATTAAAAATGTCTGGCATTTGATAACCCTAAGTAACTCTGTTGTCTCGGGATTATTTATTTTAATCCTCACAAATATGAATAGGAAAATTATTGGGCGTTTTAAATGACATATTATAATAGGATTACTATGAAATCTAAAGAGATGGCCTTAGGTAACGGACAGAACAATCAGCCAGGCATGAAAAACCAGTGAACCATGTACAGCATCTTCTCTTTTCACTTCCACCCAACACACCAGAATGTCAATAAACAAATACTTGTAGCTAATAACCTATAACTAGAGCTAGTAATGGGATAACCAGATAGGAAATAATTAGCAGCTAGCGGAATTTAAAGTTACTTTTTAATTTAGGGTAACAAATGTGAATAATATTTTGCAGCAGTAAACATAGGGTAATTGTTGCTTAAATATAAAGGTAACAACATTTATGTGGTAAATACTGTACATGGCAAATATGAGATAACTGAAATAAATATTGGGTAACTATAGACTAACCATGGGGTAGATAAAGAGTAACTGTGGTATAAATCTAGGCTACTACATGGTAATAATGGAATAAATAGTAACTGTGTGGTAACTATAAGGTCAAACTTAAAAAATGGGATAACTATGTGGTAAATGGAGATCAAATGTGAGATAACTGAGATTAGGTAAATATGGTTTAACTATAAGATAAATATAGTGTAACTATGGGGTAAGCATGGACTAAACATAGGGTAACTATGGGGTACATATTGTCATTTTTTTATTTTTAATTTACAATTTCCCCTTTTGATTAATAAAATAATCGATTTATTTATCTATAATGGGGCAATAAAAATAAAAATGGGATAAATAACTATGGAGTAACCAGAAGGTCAATAAAAGATAAATGGAGGGAGATAAATTATTGGACAATTATTGTGAAATCATGGCATAACTTTATGGTAAACAAAGTGTAACTGTATAGTGAGAAATCCAGAATAACTATTAGTTGATATAGGGTAACAATATGAGGTAACTATGTGATACATATTGGGTAACTATGAGAAACTAAGGGGTAAATAGGAGATTAATTACTGAAGGAGAAAAACAGGTTTGCAAAACCACCTTTAATATAAAAGCGAGAGGAAAAAGAACAATTTGATCGTAACAGGAACACATTTCCAAATAAGGAAAGTGGAGCACAAGAAACAGGTGCATCTAATCAAACAGAGATTTAATTATTTACTAGTACACTAATGTCATGCCCTTCTTTTTCAGTCGTTATATCAGCAACAATGTGTGTAAATGAACTTTAGAAAGACTCATTATACCAACATTATCATGAGCACATGATGAAAAAATTAAAATGAATCATTCATCACTTTTTACCTCATAGCGTGAAGAAATCAATAAGCAGAGGGACGAAATCTTAACATTTGTTATGATTATGATCGTAATCTACAGCATCCTCTCTGATTGTTTGAAATCTGTACTGATGACATTCACCTGTTTTTTACTTCCTGTCTGTTAAGTATGAGTTAAGTATCTGACATAAAGTCGTGTTCATGTCATTAACCAATGCAGTGTCCTCAGGTCCCATACATCGGCTTTCATTTAACTCAGGAGTGACACGTAAAGGTCCGTTATAGAGCCACAATAATGCAGGCAAAAATTTTACACATGAAAGTAACCAGCTGATGAGTGGATTCAGGTGGCAGCAGAGATTTGGTTCAATTTACGAGGAAATGAAAAGATGTAGTCGACCTAGATGCATTCTAAAAACATTAGGCTCTGTCAGACATCTTAAAGTCATGGTTAAAATCATGGTGTGTTCCTCAGTTATGAGTTCTTGGTTTTTCTTGCTCAACATCCATTTCTATTATCCAACTGTAATCAATAACTCCATGATTGTGGCATATATTAGATTTACCAAATTTGAGACATCAAACTAACATCTGAGGTTACTGAAAAATAAATATGGAGGAGGGTATCATTGGAATCATTATTGCATACCTACAGGGCAACAATAAAATTTTAAAAAGTATGACTGGCTTGGAGTGAGGTCAGGTTGGTACAGGAGATGAAACAATAACTCCCAGCCACATTCATGTAATGTGCAAGTAGTGTTGATGAATGATTGTGTGTACAGTTCTCACAGACAGATACATCTCTCTTTCAGAAGTTAAAGTTGTAGTAAGTACAAGTAAATAAAACTTTCTTTCAGCTGCTCCTGTCAAGGGGTCACCACAGCTGACAACTTTGGTCCATGTTTTACGCCGGATGCACTTCCTTGACACAACCTTCCCATTTTTTATCCGGGGTTGGTTCCGAAATTGCATGTAGTGACTGAGGTAGTATGGGGCGTTGTAACCCACAGAGAGTGAGGCTCAAGCCCAGATCCTCAGATCCCCAAATCAACAACCTAGAGCCTCAGCCACCACTCACTTGAAGTCTTCCTTAAATATGAATCACTTTTACATTTCACATTCACCAGAAAATTAATCCCCAGTGCATTTGACTTTAATGTCCTTTGTATCGTCCTACTAATTACATTGTGTCTAAGAGTAACATACTGTATAATGGGTAAAACAATATACAGTACTACTATTAAAATGAACAGAACCCTTTTTACATACCATAACTCAGTTCACACCTGATTCTGTTTCGATTTTAAATCTTCTAATTATGGAAAATTCTATGCGTTTGTGCATTTAAAAAGTTAAATGAGGGCCCAGAAAATTGACTTGAGTAGCTACTGTACATAGGCGAAACTTTAAATTCATGGAACTTCCCTGCATAAAAATATTAAACATAACTTTCGAGCTAAGATTGCTGCTTTTAAAAAGTAGCACTTATTTTACCATCCCATCCCACTATGGCTATACTACTTATATGCCGATAATCACTTTTTTATTTCTATCTTCTTTTCTATTATTATTATCCACTTTGCTGGAGGTTGAATCCGAGTGCCTTAAGTCTCTCCTTATGGCACATTTATCATTATAAAATCTTCACTTTACCATGAGCGGTGCGCTAACTAAGAGGCATCGTCACAGTAAACCCTGGTTTTGACTTCAGCAGATTTAAATTTAGATTTAGCGCTTGCAATTAAAAAGTTCTTCACAGTCGTGTGATATGGAGCTGTGGAGCTGTGAAAACACAGACGTTGTTCAGTCTAGCACATGCATTTATGTATCATTAGTAGATTTACAGTAAGATCCAAATATCTTAGTGCACTACAATTTATTGTGTGTTTTTATTATGATTCTTATTTTATCAGATAAAAAAAATAACAATGCATATTTCTGAAACAGATCTCCAGCATTCTTTACTAATTGAAGTACAGCACTAATTACATCCTTCCTGACAGAAAGCAAATACAATAAGTCATAAAACTCATAAGAAACACAAGCCAATAGTATTTTATTTAGACAAAAATCATGTCACAATTCATCTTTTCCAAGTAAGATATATGTTCAGATTCATACATCATATACAGTACTGTGCAAAAGTCTTGAAACCACCACCATTACTTCATATTTTGCTTCCAAAGAGCCAAACCATCTTGTATTTTTAATATAATCTAAGTAAAAGTTCTCCAGGTTTCCTAAGAGCCTGTTTTTATGTCACACAAACAATCAACTTTTAAATTGTATCTTCAGGCACTTGTTACAGTAAAAAAATAAATAAGTAAAAAAAAAATCTTATTTCTTTAACTCAATCTACATCATTTCATTTAATTTAATGTGAAGAAATGGGAGGGCGGGGGAGATGTCTGCACAGTACTGCATGCATGTACAGATAATTTAAGATGAATTTAATTATTAAAATTCATATTCAAGATACTCTGGAGCGAACGATTTTTCCCATAATGTTTCCTGGAAAATTGTTCTTTATTGTTCAACCTATGAACCTATGAAAAATGTACAGCCTATTGTATTTTATTGTTGTTGTTGTTTTCTTCTTAATCATTTTTCAGTTTAAAATGACATTACAAATCAAAAGTCTAGACACCTCTTCTACTTCCTTGGCTTTTATTTCTTTCTACAAGAACAATAAAATAAAACAGCCTGTAGTTTTTCATAGGTTGAACAATAAGAAAAATATTTTCAAGCAAATGTTATGGGGAAAATATTTCTCTCCAGAGTATCTTCAATGTAAATGTAATAAATAAATTATATCATTATCTTATTTCTGAGGCTGGCAACTCTGATTGAACTTCTCCTCTGCAATGGTCTTCATTTCCTGAGAAGATCTTCATGGGAGCCAGTGTCATCATGGTGCTTGAGGGGTTTTTGCAAATGAACTTGACAATACTGTTCTTGCGAGACCTGTTCCAGAACAACTGACCTTCATGTCTTAAAATAATAACTAACTTGTTGTTGTTGTTGTTGTTGTTGTTGTTGTTGTTACTTAATTACAGAATGTCATATGTGTTTATTTATAGTTTTGAAAAAAAAATCCAGTATTGTTCAAGATTACAAAAGTCAAGTCATTGTTCACGTCACAAAACAAAAAAAAACATTTAATTAGAAGGTGTGTCCAAACATTTGTTTTGTTCTGCTGAAATATCCTTCTTCTTAGGAATAGAAATGAATCCTTAACATTTTATAACTGCTGCATCTTAATATGAAAATATATATATTTTTAAAAAAATAATTTAAAAAAACCTTACCATAAGATTTTAAAATGGATAGTCTGCTATGTTGTCTATAAGGATTTTGAAGGAAATTTAAACGAATCTCTGACATGTGGTGATGACAACTGGGCACTTCTTCAAAGTGGCTAAGGTACAGACAATTTATGGGAATTTTTTCCTGAAAGGTTTTGATACTTTGTATTACTACAGTTTAAACAAAGACATGATGCAGACACAATTTATTTACAACAAAAGATATGAATAACTTATTTAAAAATTAAGTATATCCTTTTTTCCTGCTAAAAATACTATTTTGTCATAAATTAAATAATAAGTCAGATTAAATTGTTATTGAATGAGATGCTGAGATAGATTAAAATTTCATATAAAAATTCAATTCAATTTTCAATTCAATTTTATTTCTATAGCACATTTAACAATGGTCATTGTCTCAAAGCAGCTTCACAGAAATTAAAATTTCATTTTTTTTTATTTAAAAAAATTCATTTTTTAAATTAAAACAAGATCAACAAAGTTTTTTTTTTAACAAAGTAATCTAAAGAGAAATTATTTCTGCAGTAATTTCTCTTATTTGTTCAATGCCAGACACGTTCCTTTGGTCTTCTTCATAGTTTTTTAAAATGGTTTCTGTCTCTCTATGTTTGGAACTCGTTCAAACAGATCGGCATTTCCTGTCCATTGGCTTCTACGCAGGTATCTCTCTGGACAAATGCTCTTTATGGTCTATAAGTTCTAAACGATGTGTGGCGATTGCAGCGAAACACCTGCAGGCCGCAAAGGAAATTAGACACATAGTAATACGCACTTTAGAGAAAATAACCATCATGGTTTATTACAATTGTAAGTGCTAATAAGCCTCTTTCATTCCAAAATGCCTCATAGAGTTGATATGATTGCATTCATATAAAATACATTCAGTGAAATTGATTTTCAAAGTACTGACATTAATGACATGCACTTGTTAATCATAAGAACAATAAAATATAAATGTTGGTGGTGTTGTAAGAAAAAATCTAGCTCAAAAATAACCCTAAATTTTTAACGAAAGAACAATCAAATTCAGGATTCAGAAGTTAATCTTAAAGGGACATCTCATTGCATTTTTGTTTAGAGTCAGTGTTAAGCTACAGTTTATTACCTTTCGTCCAGCTTCAAAAACCTTCCTGAGATCTACATTAAAACTATGGCATTTTGTGATGCAGCTTAAGGTTTGAAAATAACTAATAAAGTCACAATAAGACTCATCAAAAGAAAAAAATATATACACATTAATCAGTGGAAACAAGAAACGTGCTCACACAATCAGGAGGTTAGTACAATAATAAAGTAAGGATTTATATTGTGAATTTACATTATCAAAAATTAACATTATTGTACTCACTTACATTAGGATTTAAGCTAATATGATAGTTATACAAGAGATGTTCAAGTCAAAGAGGGACTTTTGATTTCTTTTGATTTTTATTTCTTTAAACAATCCCCTGCTATACTAGTGCACTTATACCTTATTCACTAGTGCTTGGACACCATCAAGTTTGATGTCTGAAACTCTGGCCTCCTTGGAATTCCTAGGAAAGGGAAACAACTGCAGTGGGCTCATAGCCTGAACTCGGCTGGGGTGGTCATTCACGTTTTTTAAAACTGCCTCTAAGAATCTCATCACCGTACTGTGCTTAAAATATTCTGTAAATGTCAATAGCTTTTATTGACTCGAAGGCATCAATTGTACTTTGATATTTGTATGCAATGAGCACTTAATGAAAACATACACATAGCTAGTAATTAAGTAATTTATTTATCTGTTCAGAGTAACCTCGGCATTAGTTGATGTTTTCCTGATCTTCAGTCATTTGTGTTATGATACCAAGCTAAATAAGTTGAGCTTTCTAGCTAGCTAATCAACACCATGATGTGTCTTAACTATTTTAGAATTAAAGTTGAATGATTTTAGCTATGATAATTTGCTAAATAAGATCTAGCAATTTGGATTGCTGCATAGATTTATCAGAAAAGCATTTAAATAAGTCAATGTGACAGTCATACATTGATTATTATACAAATTCATTCATGTGTTTCAACATAAAATTTTATTAGTAATTTAAAAAATGTCATTTGAAGGAAATTTTTTTCCACACCGATACAACAGATTACAATCAGGGAGGAGTGAAAGGAAAATACGCATATGTCTTTTACTGTGAAAAAGAAAAGATGATCTGAAGCGATACTGAATAATGAATAATAGATACAGGTGTCACTGTGATGTGTCGATATGACAAACACGAAGCGAATTCACGAGAAAATCTCTCTCTCTCTCTCACTCTCTCTCTCTCACTCTCTCTCTCTCTCGCTCGCTTGCTCTTTTCTTTCTTTCTCTCAGAAGTGCTGTAATGAAATGTCAGAGTTTGGATGTGATTCCATTTTACCTGTGAGCTCCTGAATAATTGAAACAGCTTTCTGTCCATTCGGTCTTTCACTTTTTACTGCTACACCCAGACAGACGCTCGTCTATTTATGCGTTTCATCTGCAACTATCGCAGAGTGATAATATAATTATAGCTATATGTTTGGTGTCACGGCAACTTAAGAAGCTTGAATTCTTTAAAAAGGTAAAATTGGAACTTTTGTTTTCAACAGTTAAAATTTCCAGGATCAGCGGATCAGACCAAGAATTCTAACTAATAAGAAAAGTATTCATTATATAGACGAGAGAGAGAGAGAGAGAGAGAGAGAGAGAGAGAGAGAGAATCAAAGCCAAGGAGATGGAAAGATAGATAACCAAATGATTTATAGCTTTTTTAAAAATGAGACGGATAAGACAAAACAGCAAAGAGAGAATAAGAGAAACAGTACAATAAGAAGGATAAAAAGAATACAAAAAACAGTGAGAGGCACAAAAGAAGACGGAGATAGGAAGAGGAGAGGGAGAGAAATATAACATAAAAGGGTGAAAGATAATGTCCAATTGAAAGAGAGAGAGAGAGAGAGAGAGAGAGAGTAAAAGACAGACAGAAAAAAGAAAAGAGACAAGAATAGCTGAGCAAAAGGAACCAGGGAAATATAAATCTTGTATCTAAAGAGAGAGAGAGAGAGAGAGAGAGAGAGGCAGACAGAAATAGTGACAGGGATACTGAGAGAGACCGAAAGAGACATGAAGCAAGAGAAAGCAAGAGAAAGGGATAGAGAAAAAGAGAGATAAAGGGAAAAGGGAAAAGAGATTTAAATGGAGGATAGAATAAAGAGGAAGGCCCGAAAGGCAAACATAGAGAAGGTCAGAGAGCGAGAGAGAGAGAGAGAGAGAGAGAGAGAGAGAGAGAGAGAGAGAGAGAAATGAAAAGATCATGAAAGAAAGATAGTGAGGCAGAGAGAAAGACAGAGAACAAAAAGAGACGGTAAATGAAATAAAGGAAGAAGGACGAAGAGACCGTGGATATTAAAGAAAGTAATAGAGATGAGAAAAAGAAAAGGGAGTGTAAAAAGCAGACAGGTGGAGGAAATGATACAGGAACAGGCAGGTGAAAAAAATAGGAAAAGAGAAAGAAATATACAGTAGATAGAAAAACAGCAGAAAGAGAGTATGGCAGAAAGACAAATAGAAACGTCTATTTATTTTTCCTCTTTCTACAAGGATCTTTTCCTTCTCTTACTTATTGGTATCTCTCCTCTCTCTTCCTACTTCTCCTTATGGATCTCTCTCTCTCTCTCTCTCTCTCTCTCTCTCTCTCTCTCTCTTTCTCTCCTGTAAGGACGACTCTCCTCTTCCTCACAGGTGTTTCATCTTTTTTCCCCATTAAGTTTTCATCCTGTTTATGTTGATCCTGCTCTTGATCATGTTTCTTCTCCTCCACCGAATATAATTCTCTCATCTTCCTCACAGGTGTTTCTTCTTTTTCTTATGAAAGTCTCTCCTCTTCCTCACGGGTGTTTTGCCTCCTCTTCCTCACAGGCGTTTCTCCTCCTCTTCCTCACAGGTGTTTCTCTCTCTCTCCTCCACCTCCTCTTCTGTATCTCTCTCCTTATCCTCACACATGCTTCTCCTCCTCTTGGGTGTTTTTCCTCTTCCTTAGGAGTAGGTGTCTCTCCATCTCTTCCACTCAAGTGTTTCTCCTCCTTCTTCGCCTCCTTTTTCCTGGAAAAGCAGCATCCTTGCCCAGCACTGTTCTTTTTTTTAATCTTCAGCCTCCATATGTCTCTCATCTCTCTCTCCATCCTTATCAGTTCACTCAGATACACACTGCTCCAAGCGAGAGGGCTTTACGTCTCTCCCTCTCTCTCTCTCAACACCTTGACCCACCAAGCTGTCAATCACACAGTCCCGAGCGACCCCAGGCTGTGCTCTGTGTGTGTGTGTGTGTGTGTGTGTGTGTGTGTGCGTGCGTGCGTGCGTGCGTGTGTGTGTGTGTCCAAAAGTGACTACGGTGTGACAGCTGTCCTGTTATTAAGCACAAAAATCTGACTGGCATCATAATTTAAGTTCAGACTTTTCATTTGAATAAAATTTCTTACAATCATATGTGTATCTTTATTTCATGGAGTGTAAAATTCATATTGTTCAATCTATTTATAGGTTTCAACATGAAAATCACATCACATAATATAATAATATAATAATTAGCTCTTGTTATTATATAAAAGTAATAATACCTTTCACAGATGGTAGACCATTATATTATATCTACATTTATTACTGATTAAATATATTATCATTTTGCTGCAGTTTTTACAGAAACCTATTATTATTATTATTATTATTATTATTATTATTATTACATATAGTACCATTATTTAAAATATTGTTTTTAATATTTGTTTTAATATTGTTAATCATAGTCCTGATTTGCACTTTATTGATCACTTCACCAATAAAGGTTAATTCCAGCTGTTAATCAGTAGGTCATGTGACCCCTTCATGAAAAGATATAAGTTGAATGTTTTTTAAAAGCAGCACATTTCCCTTCCTGTAATTTATAGCTGGCAAACTCTGAGCCAGACTTTTCCTCTTTTCTCCCCAAAGTTAAATAAAGAGTGTGATGTTGCTAATTCTGCACTGAGGAATCTCATGTTCCCAGTGAAGCTTCTGCATCTGCTCACGACGTGTGAAAGACATGAAAGTGTTTTCACACGTGCTGCAACAGGAAAGACCATATGGTTCATCTGTGAGCCACCAACTACGGTCCTCATCATCTCTAGAGAGAGAGAGAGAAAGATGGGGTGTGAAACAGAAAGACTGAGAAATAGGGTGAGAAACAGCTGAGAGAGAGAGAGAGGGATGGAGAGAGGGGGGTGGAGAGAGACATGTTGCTGTCCGTGGTGCTGAATTACAGTACATATGCAGCAACATATGGTACGTATACATGGCATTGTGTTAATGTGACTAAAACCTGACTTTTACCTCAAATGTAAACATGTAAACTGAAATTGTACTAAATTGATCTAAGTTGGATTAGGATAACCAAATAATGCCTTGGAGAGTCAAGCTACTCCTCTCTTGCATACCTCAATTAGAAACAGAGATTGCCAATGCGCTCTACACATGCTCCACAGTTCCTGTCTGAGGGTTTGACATGGAAGCCATAGAAAATGTGTACCATTGGAAAATAATAACAATACGGTGGTTTCATCTGCCGTCAGATAACATCAGGATTACAAGGGAGAGTGTGCATCTCATTTGTAGAAAAGGTAAAGTCCATATTTTCTCTGCTTGACATTCTGGTTTGCCGCTGGCTAACTTGTTGGTTGATTGTTTTGGTCTCTAACGTAATAGGACACCAAGGAATACAATATTAACAAGCTGAAAGATGCCATATTGTAGAGGTGTCTGTCAAATTTCCCTAAAATTCTTGTGTAATAGCAGGACAGCAGTCCAATTAAACGGCCTAGTGAAGCTATAACCGTAGGTCTAATTAGCTGTACATATAAAAACATGAAAATGGACATATAAAAACATGGATGTAAACACAGACACAGATATTATATTATATTATATTATATTATATTATATTATATTATATTATCTCCATCACTCCTCATTCTGTTGGACTTAACCTCGGCCTTTGATACTGTTGATCACAACATTCTTCTTCACATATTGTAGGTCTCTCTGACTCTATTTACAACTGGCTCTCATCTTATCTTACCGGAAAAACGGAGCATGTTGCCCTGGGAGCCGCTAAATCCGCTACACTGTGGTGTTCCTCAGGGCTCAATGCTCGGTCCTATGTTGTTTATATTGTATATGCGTCCACTGGGCTGTGTCATCAGCCGGCACAAAATTTTATTTCATTGCTATGTTGATGATACTCAGCTTTACCTCAGGATAAACTCAACCTCTTCATCTACTCCGCCATCACCCACTTTGACTCTCTGTTTGGAGGAGGTAAAGTCATGTATGAAGCAAAATTTCCTGCAGCTGAACAGTTCTAAGACTGAAACTATTTTAGTAGGTACCCCACTTAAGACATCCAACATCACTAGCATCACCTTTTCCGGTCAGAATATCCCACTGTCGACATCTGTTATTAACCTCGGARTTAAAATGGACTCTCATTTGACATATGAGGCCCATATCAAATATCTGTGTAAGACATCTTTTTTTCACCTCAGGAACATTGCTAAACTGCATCTAGCACTTACATTTGCAGATGCGGAAAAGTTAGTCCATGCGTTTGTCTCCTCCAGGCTGGACTTCTGCAATGCTCTCCTTATTGGGGCGTCTGGAAAAAGCCTCCAAAAGCTGCAATATATTCAAAACTGCACTGCTAGGATCCTGATGCGGGCACGTAAATATGATCATATTACGTCCATCCTCAAATCTCTTTATTGGCTGCCTGTTTCATTCAGAATTGAATACAAGGTTGCCCTTCTTACCCACCAGTGCATCTATGGTGATGCCCCTCCCTATCTCAAAGAACTTATCACTTCACATACATCTTCACGAAACCTCCGCTCTGTCTCAGGTCATCATCTGAAACCTTCGAAGACCAAGCTTCATACCTTGGGAGATCGGGCTTTTTGCTCGGCGGCACCTAGACTGTGGAATGCYCTCCCTGAGTATCTGAGGATGCCACAGACTGTTGATGATTTTAAATCTGGTCTTAAAACTTACCTTTTTATTAGAGCTTTTGAGTAGAAATAATTTGTAGCACTTTGAGATTTGCCTCAAATATAAAGTGCATTATAAATAAAATGTATTATTATATTATATTATATTATTAAAAACACAAAATGTATTCACTACAAGCAAGCACAAGAGCAAATCTCTTTTCTATGCTTATCGGAAAAGTTTACTTCACTCTATACTCTGAGGTCTCCGGGGACATGAAGGTAGCGCTGCTGAATATTCAGGAGTTCATAAAGCAGATGCCTCAGAGGTAATATGTCTGCAGACATCCAGTTAATTACCATTAATGCACACAATGTGGGAATTGTAGAATGAACTGCATTAAAAGAATGATAGACTTCCCTCACATGTATCCTGTAAGGCTCTACACACACACACACACACACACACACACACACACACACATTTTTTACAAGTCCCAGGCACTAATTTACAATGAATCTGATTAATCATGCAAAGTTTGACCTGGAGACTGGGATGTGACTTACCTGATGGGATTAAGGTATGATTATTTGATTAATTTAATGAATGGCTTTTTGAATAACAATATTTAATGCATGACTTGACTGAACAAGTAAGGAAAGCCTCAATTTGTTGAAACTCAAAATGGCTGTTGCAGAATTTTTATTTTAACTTTTAATATTACACTATTAATTAATACTATTAAATAGCATACTTTCTACTGTTTTTACTATTTCAACAAGGTTTTACATTTAGTCAAAAAAGTCATTATTGTAAATACTAGATGTTTATTTCTAAGATTCACCAATGTGCTGTAGACCAGGTTTTGACCACAATTGTCTTTTTAATAATTCCTGCCAACTTACAGTATATCAAAGACTTCTTATAGTCTACAAACTCCAAAACAGTATAGATATATGATTTGTTTCTTTATTTAACCAGTTATTTTGCATATATCCTTCTTAGACTAGTGGATGTTATTAACAGAGACTGGCAGAGCTGCCCACTGACAATTAGTGTAATTAACCAGGGTTAAATTAGTTTTAAATTCTTACCGTTATTATGTAGCCAAATTTTGATGAGAATAAACAATGGAGGTGGTGAACAATCCTGAGTAACTCCTGAGATTTACTTTATATTTCCACTTATTCCACTATACAGTAAGAGGAAAAATAATATCAGGAATTTCCGGGTTCTGTGATTAAATCCCAAATAGTGTTAAATGGAAAGCCAGTGCACTATGTAGTGTGTACAATCGCTTGTTCTACACACCACTAAGTAGTGGTTAGTAGGGTTTAGAGAGGGATTTGGGATTCAGCCTTGTGTTAAAAGCTAGTTAGCTTTGTAGCTCGAGTTGAACAGAGCCATGAACAGAACAATGGAATAATGTATGCTTCCAAACAACTTAGAAGCAATTACTAAGTGTTGTTTAAGATGAAATAATGTTATCAGATGTATGTTCTTGTTGATAGCGTTTCTGTGACTGGTTGTGAATGTGGGTTTTGGCAGGCAACTGCCCTCTCTTCAGTACTGCAGACTGTAGAGACCTTCACCCATGCTGCGACTCCTACTGTAGTTACTGTTACTGTAATTAACCACTGTACAACACCTGTGATGTGGAGTGATACATATAAATTAAACATCCCAGTGCTGTTATACTCCATATCACCACTCGTGCAATGCCTCTCGTCCAGTGTACTTGGCCATAATTTGCAAGAGTTGCAACAAGAGTTCAATAGCAAGATAAGCGGAGGAGCATTGGCCATAAAAATAAAATTTGTATTAAACTAAGCGCCTCATGACACTGGCGCCTTTTTCCCTACTTCTTAATATTTCATCTCTGGAATTAGAGACACACCTGAAGCGAATTACTGCAAAATTGAATTAATTTTAAATGTCTTCATGAGCAGCACTGGGCTCAGCTTCATTATTTTAGAGAAGAGGAAACTCCTTATAAATCACAAGTAGGACCTTAGCTTTATCAAAGTGAGTCAATTCAAGCTTCAGAGATTTGTTCTGTCATTACACTCTCCTAACAGAAGAACTGTGCTTCTTGCAAAATCAGACAGTTCATACAAACCTCAGGTGAAGGAAATGTTTTCTGGGAAAAATGGGAGCATGACTCTTCACCACAAGATGTCAAGGATCTGGTGGACAAATTCTGGACTTGCAGAATGGCAAACAAATTGATTTCAGTACTTCTTTATTTTCAGTGACTACATCTCCATGGGCTTATAATGTGTACGAATGCATCACTTTTCCTGGACAAATCCAGAAAGGGTACTTCTGCATCTTAACCAAATATAAGGACTGTGATATCTTAAAATAGAGGTAGTTCCCAACTTACGAATGAGTTCCATTCCGGGAGCATTTATAAGTCGGATTTGTTTTTAAGTCTGACAGAGTGAGGCTTATTCGCCTTTGACACAAATATACAATGTAAGGCATACCAACCACTCGACTAATTCTCTGTCCCCTTTCCCCACACTGCCATCATATGGCCAAAAATAACCGTAACCTCGACTAAGAAAATGAATCTCGCGCATGTCAAATGTAACAGTGTTGCCTCTGCGGCTTTAAATCACCATTTTGTCTCAGAGCTGTTTTCCACTGTATTGGTCTCTGAAATTTGTTTTGTTGAGGATTTTCTGAAATTAGGATTATTGACCATCAGGACAGCTTTACAGGACAGATATTTTCTATCATCATGGCTCTGGACTAATTAATTGAAACCGTTGAGGCCGACTCATTTCTCTTACACCTTCCTCCTCCTCCACACACACATACAATGTACTGGACTTTAGACATTTTATACATTTACATACACACTTAAAATTTATATATAAAAGTCAACGTGTCCATGTATGTATGTACGTGTATGTATGTTCCATATAGGCTGCTCCACGCTTTGAGGGATCTGGGCCAAACGTGGCACATATATTTGTCCTTCCACTGGTCAAAATATTGCTATGGTTTCATCCCCTAATACTCACTCATTTCAAGAAAATACTGATTTTATTCCATATTACACACTCATTTTCATGGCGGACGAGGTATCTTTCACTGCATAATAGATTGCTTTTCCAAGGCCAAAGACTTTACCACAACATATTGCCGCATGCACGTTGAATATCACTGCTCATTTTCAAAATGGCGGATTGCCGAGTAGTTAGGAAGCAAAATAAAAAAAACCTCCCAGGGGACATAATCAGTTTTTCAGTGAGTGATAAATGGAGCATTCTGATTGCAAGATCCAAGTGTTATTTTTTTTTTAATTGACAGAATTTAATTAATCTGAGGTCTCCCTGTTTTTCTCACGGGCAATTTTATGTTGCATGCTCAAGGATGGGTTCTCCGAAGAATTTGTTTATTTTTGCAACAGTTGGCCAAACAAAGGATATAACATATCATCAATATATCATCAGTAGGAATTGTAACCACAGCCCTTGAAGCCCTTATCTAAAATTAAATGGTAAATTAGTAATAAAAGTATGAAAAATACAAGGAAATACTTTACCTTACGACCTCAAGGTTTCAACTATGAAATGCCCAGGCAATGCCGGATACTTCGACTAGTATTGTATATAATTGTAAATATTGGTATCTGGTGCACTGCAGTGTTTATTTTTGTACAATTAACATGAGCTATTTCTGCGATTTTTTTTTTTTTTTTTTTTGCATCTACGAATGTTCATAGAACTGCGGTCTGTTCGCATCTGTGGAAATTTGTACTACCTGTACTTGGAATGCAGCCAGCAACCTGGAAATCTTCAATGTCTGCATTGAAACAAGACATCTGTACTTCAGTTGCCCTGATCACAAAGTAATAAAAAAAAAAGGCTGACAGCAGTTTTAAGAAAAAGAAGAACAAGCAACATGACAGACATGAGCCAGAAAGCAGACAGACACATAGAATGATGGAAAACCAACCCAGATCATCCATCTGCGCCTTCCATGCGAAGGCGCAGAGAGAGAATGACATGCTAAGCAGCGAGACCCAGAACAGCAACACAGATAAATAAACAGGTGAAATAAATGGTACAAGCAATTTTATAGAATAATCTTAACTGTAAATCTTACCCTTGGTTTTGTTTGTATAGCGCATTGAACAATGCACATCGGCACAAAGCAGCTTACAGGGATAAAAATACAGGATAAAAATGCATTTCTAACCCTAAATTCCCTAGTCGACCTCCAGAAACCTTGGTTGATTCATTATTAGCTCTTGACCCTCAACAAAAGCGATTAATCTCCAACATTTATAGCCGTATTAATTCAGCAACTGATAGCCCAACACTCATTCTCAAAAATTCTTGGGAGCAAGAGCTTGGAATCTCGCTGTCTGATGAATATTGGCAACATGTCTTACAACTGGTTCATTCCTCCTCAATCTGTGCGAGGCACGGTCTCCTACAATGTAAAGTTGTAAATAAAGTTCACTATACAAATTCGAGGCTGGCACGGATTTTTCCTAATGTGACTGACTCATGTAACAGATGCAAACAGTCTCCAGCCAACCACTCTCACATGTTTTGGTTCTGCCCCAGACTAGCCACATTTTGGACTGAAATCTTTAAAACTATTAGTAAGGCATACAACACAGTTATCCCCCCCGACCCACTTTTAGCTATGTTTGGCACCGCCCTACATCCAGGTACCTCCAAAATCCTGCAATCTGTTCTTGCCTTTGCCACCCTTTTGGCCAGGCGATTGGTACTTCT
>QMIH01000457.1:1042996-1089320 GCA_003987875.1 Clarias batrachus | reverse complement strand
TTATTATTATTATTATTATTATTTTGTTGCTGTTGTTTTTGTTTTACACTTTCGTCGTTAATTAGTTTGTCTGTCTAATCAGAACTGTGGGATGTGTGAACACAAGGGATTGGAAGAGGGWTAYWTTAGGGTAAACAAAAAGCAAAATGGAAGTTATGTCTGCTGTATTGAAATATTATGTTATCTGTGAAATAACTTCTAATAAAGAAAGTTAATAAAAAAAATTAAAAAAAAATGCATTTCTAGCTTTATCAGTTAATCCCTAATGAGCAAGCCAGAGGCAACAGAGGCAAGAAAAATCCACCTTAGATGACATGAGGATGAAACCTTCAGAGAAGGGTTTGCTACCTGAAATGTAACAAAAGCACAAGGACATTGAACAAGTGGCTAAAAGCCAACACAGAAACAAAGAGGATATCTCTATTGTAGACTTCCCAAGTGGCGCATAACCGAGACACAATCACAAATTAGAAGAGAAAGAAAAACATCCACCTGGATGGGAAAATAAAATAAATAAAAAATAAAAAAATTGTTCATCCTAGAGATTGAAACTTTACATAGTTATAATATATGTAGTGTTGTGTTCAATTTTTTTATACAAACTTTCCTATTGATTTTTTTAATTATTATTTTAGGACTTTATTATTGACATCAGTATTCCACTTCAATATCCACAAAATTCTAAGTAAAAAAATATATATATTTGTATGCCAGAAAAGAAAGCAGCACATTATACTGAATAAGTGACAACTTTTTAGACAAAAAAAAAAAAAAAAACGAAGCTGCTGGATTTTGCTGCAAAAAAAAAAAAAAAAGAAGAACTGTGAAAGTGTGGGTGGTTCTGCAGAATGTTCATTAAAACTAGCTTATTTCTTCATAAAGCTGCACACATTGTACAAGAGACTACAAGGTCCTCAAAGCGTTGTCATGCCAAATCTTGCTTTTGTTTCATTAATTACTGTTTCCTGGGCTTTTGTTTTTTTTTTATTCTGTTTTCGTTCAAGACAAGACATTCTTGTTCTACTTGCCTATAAATGCTTGGACCACCAGCCTAATATTAAGTAGGTTCCCCCTCTGACAGTAATCATCTGTGTGTTCTGACACATTTTTTTTTTTTATTGCTACACTAGTTTTCTATTGGATCGGACTACACGAGCCAGTCTTCACTCCCCATGTGCATCAGTGAGCCTTGGCCGCCCATGACCTTGTCGCCAGTTCACTGGTTTTCCTTCTATAAGGAAGGATCACTTGTGGTATGTCCTGACCACTGCAGACAGGGAACATCCCACAAGAGCTGCAGTTTTGCTCTGATCCATTCGTCTAGCCATCACAATTTGGCCCTTCTCACAGTAGCTACAGTTACAACATCTCATTACCATGGCGGCTGGAAGTGGGTGAGATATATTAGACAGCAGGTGAACCTTTTTTTTCTGAAGTTCATGTGTTGGAAGCAGAAGCAGAAGGATTTGAGTGACTTTGATGAGGGACAAATTGTGATGTCTAGAGGATAGAAGTACAGAGTCGGAGCAACTCCAAAACTTCAGCTCTTGTGGGATGTTCCTGATCTGCAGCGATCAGGTCCTAGCTAAAGGTGACTGTTGACAGGGTCATGGGTGGCCAAGGGTTACTGGTGCACATGGGGAGCGAAGGCTGGCCCATGTAGTCTGATGTAAAAGAAGAGCTATTGTAGTTTAAATTGATGAAAAAGTTTAACGCTGGTTCCAATAGAAAGGTGTCAGAACACACAATGAATCATTGTTATGGTGGGAAAAACAGGGACCTATTCAATATTAGGCAGGTGGTTATAATATTATGGCTCAAACTGGCAACTGTGAACAATAGCTATCAACTATTCACCAATTTCACAACTTCTGCTTAAGTTCAACGTATAAGCTGATATGTTGAAATTATTTTCTCTCCTTATACTGGATTGGACCCCTCTAGTGCTCCTGCTGTGCTATTAATGATGTGGACAGTAGACATATCAGTCCTGACTGCCAGAGTAAGCAGACCCAGATGCCTGGATATAATACTGATCACATATCTCCATATAAAATAAGCACATTAAAATGTAAGTTATATTATAATATCACAATCACAGCTCTTTTATTTGATTATCGGGTATATATAACCCCTTGTATTATAATCTATGTGGAAATGAGACGAGAGACAGGCTTGAAGAAAAACTGAACCGGCATTTTATTTTCCTTCACCACTTCTCAATCACTTCTCAAATTATTTGAATAGGAATATCTGTAGTCTCTCTCTCTTTCTCTCTTTTGCAGCTCACCTTTCTACACTTTCTTTATCCTTTTCGTCACTTGCTGAAACTCAGATCACTCATTAGGTGCACATTCACAACACTATTAAACCATATAAAATGTGAGTATAATCTATTACAATGCTCATAACCATAGAGGTTACTTGTTATTTAAGAATGTAAGTTGACAGAACCGCCATTGGATACTATTTATTTATTATTTATTATTTATACTTATTGTCAAAAGTTTCCAATTATATTTCATGTCTGAAACTTTTTATTCGTGTTGGATCAATAAATCACTACTAATCACCCATTCTTCCTCTGTTCATCAGCAGGAAGCCCATACAATATTTTGCAATCCTTGAACATCCCTGTACCAAACAGGTGTACGGAACTGTAAAACTATTACTACGATCTCTGTACAATTTAGTACCTGTGCATTGCATTCTGGAGCTGTAACATCTATAAAAATTTTTGGTATTTTGGTTCGTTCACGTTTCATCTGGCCATCCAGAGACGGGTACTCCCCACACACTGCAGACAATTTGGGAACAGCAATTAGCCTAATCTGCTTGTCTTTGTACTATGGGAGGAAATTGTCGAACCCGGAGGAAAACCACCAAGCACGGGGAGAACATGCACACTCCATGCACATGAAACTGTGGGTTGCAAGGCAACAGTGCTAACCACTAAGCCATCATGCCGCCTATATACATAATATCGTATATAGATATACAGTACAATTATTATAATTTCTATTAATCAAGGAGGTGAAAAAAAATGGAACATAACTTTTTAAAACATAAAAATATAATCTGAAATATAAGTGCACAAGAATTAAGATGAACAAGTTTAGAAGCTACAGTATAAATGAAACTTAAAAAAAAAATAAAAAAATATCTAACTAACTAACACCCAGAATCTTAGTTACATTTATAGGTGATAACAAGGCAAATGGAAAAATAGATGAGTACAGATAGACAGGAATAGAAAGTGCTATAAAATAATCTCCTAAACATCAGATGTACCATGGAACACCATGAAGGCCATTGTCAACAAGTGGAAAAAATGGGCCACTACAGTGACATTTACCAAGAACAGGATGTTCCAGGACAAGAAGAAAACTTATCACTGAGGCTGGCAAGAGACCTACAGCACTAAATGAGCTGCAGGAAAAGCTGGAAAGTACAGCTGTCTCCTTTCAACAATCTCTTGTATCTAAAAAAAATCTTCACATTTCTGTTTGGCGTTAAGGAAGCCCTCAATACCACAAACCATGTGACACATGCTGTGGTCGGACCCAGGTAGACCTTTTTTGGCATAATTATATAAAACAAAAATATGTTTGGTATAAAAGCAAGACAGCATATCATCCAAAGAACACTATACTCATGGTGAAGAATGGTAGTGGCACTATCATGCTGTGGTGATGTTCGTCTTCACCTGGGACTGGGGCTTGATTCAAGATAATAATATATTTGAGCAGGTTGATTGCAAAACAAGATAAATCCATTTGGGCATCGTCCCCCCCCCTAAAAAGTAACAATTATTACAGATGGTTATAGAATATTTTGTGCATACACAAATAGTTTTAAAAAGCAGAAATGCACAATTATCTTAGGAGAATTGTTTGGTTAAATTAGTGTGAATTTTGTAACTCCACCATCTTACCACAGTTTTACCACAATGGAAAATCCAGCCTGAGGTTGCATTTGTGGCATTGTAAATATGCAATTTAGTCTCATTATTAAGTTTTGGGACGGCACGGTGGTGTAGTGGTTAGCACTGTCGCCTTGCACCTCCACGGTCTGGGTTCGATTCCCGTCCAGTTTCAATTCCCGTCTCTGTGTGCATGGAGTTTGCATGTTCTCCCCGTGCTTGGTGGGTTTCTTTGGGTACTCCGGTTTCCTCCCACAGTCCAAAGACATGTAGGTTAGGTTAATTGGTGTTCCCAAATTGGCCATATTGTGTGAATGAGCATGTGAGTGTGTGTGCCCTGCCTTGTTCCCCCTATCTCCTGGGATAGGCTCCAGGCCCCCGTGACCCTGAATACAGGATTAAGCGCTATACTGTAGATGATGAGAGAGTGAGTAATAAGTTTTGATTCATGAAATATTGCAAACTCATGTTTTGATGGTGTTTTATTAGTGAGCCTTAAAGTAAATTGGAACGATGAAAAAAAGGAGAACGCCTAACAATTTGAACGATCTGGAGCAATTTTGCAAGGAATTGCAGAATATAATCGTTAGTTTACTAGAAGTTGACTAGCCTGTCATCCAAAAACAGTGAATGCTGAAAAAAGGCTTATCTACTTACACTCTCATACTTTTGTACCAATGTTTTTTTTTTACACCAGCTCAATTCTAAATGTATCGTTGCTTCCCAAGTGTTGTTCTGTATGTGCGTTCTCTATGTTATTCTGTATGTGTAAGTGTATACGCAGTATTGATCTTTCCTCGTGCGTTTGTGTCGAATGAGGAGATCAGGATGGAGGGATGTGATGAATGTAGAGGTGATTAAAGGACGACAGGATAAGCAGACTCCTCACAGTACACCGCCCCAGCCATGCTGTGTGTGAGCTCCTCTGCATGTCGCCTGCATTATCACAAGCTGCCAGCTGAAAACCATCTCTTCTGTTGATTTTGTTGTTTCTCTGATTATGTCTTTGTATATTTACCTTTTTTTGGGAGGGAGACCCTCACTGTGCTTATCATTTTTCTCTACAACTTGTTGGCTAATGCAGTGTCCATCAGTGTGAGGCATGATACACCTAGTCATGTGCTGGTATAGTAAGAATTAACAATATGTACAAATTTAGTGTAAATAGTATTGAGTTCTTAATCCATTTTCCATCCATGTGATTAATGTCTAGGAAAGGTTTCTAAATGCATAGTAAAATTTTGCATAGTAAAGATTATATATTTATTGTGGTAGCATAAATTATTATTATAGAGATCATCATTCATACTCCAGATTTGTTCATAATATATAGTATGGTTTGATTATTGTGCATATAGTATGGATGTATAATTGTGTTATTGTGAAGTTGTATTTATGTATTGTGTAATTAAGCTTAGATATTATAGTCATGCTCATGTATAGTAAAATTTTATTGATGTATGATATACTGTATATTACACAATATGTACTGTAGAAATAATGCTAATGTCATGTTAACACTGTCTCCATGCTTCATCCGCTTCATCATGCTTCCGGTTGTCTTTCCGTGCTTTACATTTATGTTAAAGGATTTTGTTGTTTTTGATTAAGTCAGTTTGTTATACCATATTTCCGTATGTTTACTACAGCAAAGGAGCAGATGGCAAAAACATGGGGAGCGTCATTTTCCCCGCAGCCTGTTAGCTGGATGCTGCAGGAACAAATGAAGCCTAAATCATTTTACTTTATGAGATGGAGCTGGATTTTACCCTTCTTCTCCTATTTTATTCCTACCCCTCCTCTATTCCTACTCCTCCTTACAGCAATCACACTTCAAACACTCACGATCATCATCCGCTAAAGCTGAAAATGTGAAAAAGGATCCCAGACCTGAGTGTTCCGTTCACCCACTGGTGATGAGGGGTGTTCTACTATTAACTGCGTGGTAATGTTTTTGTCACGATCTGATTCTTAGAGATGTTAAAAGTATTTAGCAGGTGTTAATATTAACAAATTTATATATATACTAGAGGTTACTCAAGGCTCCGCTCACGTGCGTATCCTGACGTCTGCAGGCTACCATTACCTGCGAATGGAGTGCAAGGAGAACTCAAGGGATTAGGAATAAACAGTTGTGTAGCCTTAAGAAAACCATTTATCAGTGAGGCTAAGTGGAAAAAGGGCTTTGGTTTACTAGAGAGCATAAAGAATGGTGCGTGGAGCATTGGGAAAAAGTCATGTGGTCTGATGAGCGAGGTCAAGATTTACCCTGTGTCACGGCTGGTCCGTGTGAGGCAGGCTTGGAGGACCCAAAAGCAGACACAATAGGTTGGAGTCAAAATAACGGAGTTTATTTCAAAATGAGCAGGTGAAACAGAGAGAGAGAGATGATCAAAAAGAAACCAGTACTTGGGGTGCTGTCTGAAAAGAGCTGTGGCGTGGCTTGGTTGTAGAGGTGGATGAGAGGCATAGAGCACTGAATGCACAGGTTGAGCAAGCACGGCAGAGGAGTGAGCGTGGCTGTGTGGAGAGCTGAGGGCTGTGGTGCACGTGTAAAATCCGATGTGCAGTTTGMTGGAGAGATTGGAGTTTCAGCAATCCTGAGGATAAAGGCAGGGCCAGAGTCAAAAACAGAAGCAAAGGTTCAAAGCCGGGTTATCAATCAACGTGGTGAACAGTTCCAACTCGTGAAGCTGAGGGTGTAACCAGAAGAGAAAAGAGRGTCAATAACATGAAAGGTAACAAGGTAACATTTTTTATTATTTTTGGTTGGCTATTGTCAGTTAAATGGCTGTAAATGGATCACAAAACAATGAGCATAATTCGTTCAGGAACGGGATCATATTCCAAAACACTCGTAAGCCAAATCGAATTTCCCCATAAGAAATAATGAAAATTCAAATTATTCATTCCACAGCCCAAAAAAAGAAATACATAAAAATAATTAATACAATATATAAAGTAAAAATAAAACAAACTAACCTGCACTTTACCTTTAAAAAAAGTGTGTGTGTGTGTGTGTGTGTGTGTGTGTGTGTGTGTGTGTGTGTGGAATTAGCCCCTTCACCTCGCCTCATCTTAACCAGTAAAAGTCCTCGTCCCTCCCCCCACCTCGCTTTTTAAGTTTCACAACAAACACACACAACAGAAACACTATTTTAACAATGAAAAAAAGAAATCTCTCTAATGACACTCGCGTGAGCGCATACTAATGGAATCACTGCTGTAAAGTAAAAAAAAAAATGAACCAGCACTTACCTTTGAAAAGAATCGAGATTTCTGTGTAGAGCAGACAATGTGTGTCTGTATGTGTGTGTGAAGCCAGGGAGGGGGGTGTAAAGGTGAGAGTGTGTGTGTGTGTGTGTGTGTGTGTGTGTGTGTGTGTGTGTGTGTGTGTTGGTTTGTGTGTCTGGGTGAAATTAAGCATGCGCACACACGTAGGAGGCACACTGAAACAGAGAGGGAGATGTTGATTATACCAGTAAGAAACGAGCACTAAGACCCAGCTGCGAAGACTATTACCCACAATTCCGCAGCGCAAGAGAGAGAAAAACCATTGGCTCAGCTGTGATCATGTGACGCTCGGTTTCAAAACAAGAGTGCATGTGTAATATGTGATATTCAGCACTCGTAAACCAAGACTTGCTCGTTTTTCAAGACAATTTTTTTTTTAATCTTTGCTCATTTTGCAGAACACTCGCAAACCGTGTTACTCGCAATCCGAGGTTCCACTGTATATACAAGCAAATTTGCATGTTAAACATTACTTTCATCATATGATATGGCCAGAGACATGGCTATCCTTTTTGCCAATAAAGAGAAATTTTCAAAACATAAGGCTGTACTGAGAGGTGTGTGATTTTGCATCTGTTATTCTATAACATTAATCTGACATCTATATAAAAGAAGGTTTTGGAAACCTCTAAGGGTTCTCTTTCATCAGAGATCAAGATTATGACTGTAGTTGAAGAGGTGTGTAAGTAGTAAGCCATTGATCTTCAACATGTTGTTGTTTTTGGGGTGCTCAAATGGAACCCACTAGAATATTTTTATACTTGTGTGATAACTTTTTGACTACAGCAGATTAGAAATTGTGGCTGTATTTAGGTTGTACTGTATGTATAAGGTGAATTAGCTAACCTAAATGAATAGAGGAATGTTACTATGTGTCAGTGATTTATACAAATATAATTTTAGAAACAAACTTTTGTAACCTTTTTTAATGAGGCTGAGGTCAACGTATGTGGGAACAGTGCTCCTTAAAAAAACTTTTAGTTAACAGGTGGAAGTTAGCTTTCACTTTCGTAGGATGGCTTAGGTTAGCTTTCACTCAACATGTTTACCTTGTGTACTTTACACGGCATGTTGTTGCAACAAGAGCAACATTACCTTAAAAATCTGCCAATAAATAAATCAAAGGTGTTCAAACAAAAAAGTTGAATTTTCTTGACAAGTCAATCACAGAACATGAACTAAATATAAATCTTTGACAGCAGACAGAAAATCAACAAAGCTGTGTCATAAAGACCGTTCTGTCTGTCTGTCTGTCAAAAGCTGTGTGAATTCTCACATTCAGACCTACTTCTTGTCACACCTTTCCAACATCACAGGCTTCAAACAGGGTGTCTTTCTTCTAAGACTTTTGCGTGCATGCGTGTGTGTGTGTGTGCTTTCTGATTTCCCAGATTTGTTAGAAAAGAGAAGAAAGCTAGTGAGTGAACCAGACAATCTACAACAGATCAAAATCAATGTAGGGACCGGCAAACCTCAAAGCGCTTGTACCTTTTATGGAAAACAGCCGAGGGCGAGCAGAAGACAAGTGTTTCAGGATCTGGCTTCAGTTACCAGCGCTACAAAATCATTTTTCAGCGTTAACCAGTAATCGTGATAAATAAGAGCTCGACCCAATGCTCTTAGCCCTTCGAAGGCAGAACAGTCTTAGTAAGTAAGGTCAGCTTGAAATTGGTGTGTTTTTTTCCTTAAGACCTCTGACATCATCATCCACATCCATATTATTCAAAACTTCTGGCCTTTCAACTTTTCAATCCAATCATTAACAACCAACAGAGATAACCATCTGTGTGTATGCGTAGATAGCTGTGAGCTGTCTGAATCATTATCATCAACTGATGAATCATCTTGCTTTTTTGTTTTTGAAAAAGTGTGACAGTTTGTTTCATGGCGGATATCACTTACACTTTTTGGTGAATGTTGATCACTTGACAGTGTGTGCTGGGGGGTGGAAGGTAAGACGTAAGATGTATGTTGATAGATGTTTAGTATTACATGTTGGTGTTTGATTTAAATGGTTTCAGTGTAAATGTCAATGCTTAACAAAGTTTTTTGACAGTAAAGGTTGGTATTTGATGGTTCTTACCACCGATTTTTGATGCCAAATATTAGTGGTCAGAACCGGTTCTAATCATCCTTGGTCCCTCAGCAAATTCCCCTAAGGACCTGTACCGATAGACATTTTTTACTGCCATACAGCAACACATGACACCCCGGTCTGACCGCTACAAACCTCCCTCCTATGAAACAGCTTGCTCAATCTGTCAGTGAATAAACAGACCAATACTAAGCAGAATGGGGTATGAATAAACATATATTGTAACTAACATGCAGACCTAAAAGTTGGGGTCTGTTTCTGAAAATGTTGGGGTTTCAAAGTGAATGATGGCATTTGTTACTAAAAATAGTAAATGTTGGGGTTTTATGGTAAATCTTTGGGGATTGATAGTAATGTTGATGTTTGATATAGTTGAGGTAAGTGTTAGTATTTAATAGTAAATGCTGGTGTTTGTTAATAAATGCCGGTGTTTGTTAATAAATGCTGGTGTTTGATAGTAAATGTTAGGGTTTTATTGATTTCATGGTGATTGCTGATGCATGAGAATGGTGTTTGGCAGTAAAGGTTGGTATTTGATAGAGAATGTTGGTGTTGATGCTGAGTGTTTTAAGAAGAATGTTAGTGATTCTTAATGTTAGTTGATTCTTGAGAAGTGGGTGTTGATGCTTTAATAGAGAGTGTTGTTTGTCAATGTTGTTGTTTGATAGTGAATGATGAAGTTTGATGGTGTCTGTTGGTGTGTGCTTGAGAACATTGGTATTTGAGAAGAAATATGTAAACTTAAATGAAAAGGTTTTAAACACTGGTGTTTAATATTAAATGCTGGAGTTTGTCAGTGTGTGCTTACATTTAAATTATATTTACATTTAGGCATTTGGTAGACACTCTTATCCAGACTACCTACAAAAAGTGCTTTGTAGTTTCTGTCATTGGATAGAATGTTGGGGATTTAACAGTAAATGTTGTTGTTTCATTATGAACGTTGATGTTTGATGTAGCAGGAAGGTGTTTGCGAATCTAAGTGTTTAATTATGAATGCTAATGGAGTAGGTGGGTTTGTGTTTGCAAATGTTGGTTTTAATTATGAATGTTAATGATTGGTAGTAAATGTTTAATTAGTAATGTTGGTGTTTGATGATGAATATTGGGGTTTGACAGTGGATGTTTGATGACAACGTTGATAGAGCTGGTGTTTGTTTTATAGCAAATGTTTAATTATTAATATTGGTGTTAGATGGAGAAAGTTGCTGAGCGGAGGAGAAAGTTGGTGTTTAATGGAGAATCTTGGTGTTACACCCCAGAGAAATCTTTGTAGAAATCTTAGATCTGATTAACATACAGTAGGTATTGTTTTTATTGATTTCATGGCAAAGGATGTTTAGGAATGCTTGGTGTTTAATAGTCAATATCAATGCAACACAAGCAGACAAGTGTTATAGAGGAACACCTGAAAAAACAGCTTAATAGCTGCGAATAATTTTATGTTATCTTGGGTTAGAGTTTTGTTAATTAGCTAGTAAGTATTTATTAAAATAAGTATTTCTAAGTATTTATTGAAATAAATTCCAAAAACAAATTCTGTCGTATTAAGCGTGTTATTATGTCAGATACCGATGCAACCGATCATAATTAATCCTTTCAGCCTTGTGACTTAAACTGATGAAGTATTGCTTAATACTGTACAGGAAGTTGACAAAACCACATTGAAAACAATATTTTTTTACCCAGCTTTTGTTTCTAATACGCAAGTTTGACTTATTAGCAAAACTTTCAAAATCTCATTATGAAACTTGAGGATAAAGTTGTTGTTGCGACTGAAATAAGATCTATGGGTTTGCTATAATAACTCCACTCTAAATACAATCTCTAATTTGCATATTTGTTTCATTTCCAAATAAGTAAGCCTGCAAAGAACAATCATAAAGATGTAAACACCGCATTAACCTCCGGGGTTTAACATTTTATTGCCTGATACGCAGAGATTCTCAAGGCCGTTATTAATTTCCTGCTTTAGATCGAGAAATTATTGAATCAGTATTCCCAGCGATCGTTCCCTGGATGCCACGCAAATGATCACATAAATCATAAAATGTAATTAGACGTGCTCCATCTGCTGGAATAATTCCCCGTGAGGGGAATGCAGATCTAATATCTGAACTGCAGCAACAGTTGAATGTTGTCATTTTGAATCGCTTTGCTCTGAAAAGAGAGTTGCTGGAGATCATCAAGTTTTAAGATTCAGTAAACCCCTTCCTAAATCCCACGATAAGATAAACCACTGGCTAATGTTCATTCTGCTGTTTTATGAAGACAGAAAAACAATATGTGTCCGAGGAATTACTTAAATTAATCAATTATACATATGCAAATATTATGTGTAGAACAGAAAGAAATGTTTTCTCAAGAGTTCCCAATGTAGACCCTGGTGTGTGTGTGTATGTGTGTGTGTGTGTGTGTGTGTGTGTGTGTGTGTGTGTGTGTGTGTGTGTGTGTAAGAGCATTCTAAGGCAACTTTTATGGAGCTTTAAGTTTGTTTTGATTTTGCTTCTTTTCTGTTTCATTACACTTTCATATAGTGCAAACACTTTTCTGTGTGCTTCTTATCCACTTCATGAAAAAAAAAGTCTTTTGGGACTAAGTTTAAGTTCAAGTTCTAGATAGAGTGTGTATTTCTTCAGTTCCACCCACTCAGTTACAGTGTATACTGTTTGTAGGCTGCTGGTAATAACACACAGGTAAGAACATTCAAACATTACCTCCTGGTTGAACTCACCTCTACTCCCTGTCCACAGGTAATGCTCGACCACACTCACCCATTCTGCTGCAGTAATCGTGAAAGGAAACAGACTCTGAGCTGTAGGGAATTTAGAAAAAAAAAACTATTCCACAATTCCCACTGAATCATTTGGATTTTAGTTGTTTTACATGATAATGAGAAGATCAAATGATACACTGGAAAGATGGAATGAGCTAAAGGTCAGTGGTGTTTGATAGAGTGTACAGTCTTATGCAAAAGTTTAGGCACCCCTTGATAAATAACAGTATAATATTGTTTAAAATACCATACACCATAATAATGTTTTTATTTTTTATTTACATGTACCATCAGTATGGTACATGTAAATAATTTTTTTTTTTTTTTCAGTGTTTGCTGAAAATATTGTGCATTTTTTCCATTTCCAAGAGAGACTGCGTTAACATCTTTTCAATTAAAAAATCACCAAAATCTGTTATTTATCAAGGGGTGCCTAAACTTTTGCATACGACTGAATGTATTATAGTGTGATAGAGAATGTTGGTGTTTTGTTTTAAATAATGGTGTCTGATGGTGAATTTTGGTGTCTGATAGTGAATGCATATGTCTGATAAATGTTGTTGTCTGATGGTGAATGCTAATGTCTGATGGTGAATCTTGGTGTGTGATGTTAAATGTTGGTGTCTGATGGTGAATGATGGTGTCTGATATTAAATTCTGGTGTCTAATGAATGTTGTCCGATAGTGAATGCTAGTTTCTGTGGATGAATGCTGATGTCTAGTCGATGTTGGTTTCTGAATGCTCGTGTCTGATGTTGCATATTGGTCTCTGATGGTTAATGGTGTCTGATGGTGAATGCTCATGTTTGTTGGTGAATCTTGGTGCTTGATGTGAAATGTTGGTGTCTGGTGGTGAATCTTGGTGTTTGATTGTGAATCTCTGTGCCTGATGGTGGATCTTAGTGTCTGATGGTCAACCTTGGTGTCTGATCATAAATACTGTTTGATAGTAAATGATGGTATTTTATGGTGAAGGTTGTTTTTTGATTGAAGAGATTTTTGGGTTCTGATGGTGAATTTTTGTGTTTGATGGTGATCGTTGGTGTTTTATATTAAATGATGGTGTCTGGTGAAGAACCTTGGTGACTGATGCACTGTATGATGGCAAATGCTGTGTTTTTTTTAGAAAGTTGTTTGATGAAGAATATAAATGGTTGTACCTGGATGTTGGTGTTTGATGCTCGTATATAATAGGTCAAAGTTGGTGTTTGTTCCTGGTTGTTGGTGTTTGAAAGTAAATGTTAGGGTTTGATGGTAAGTGTTTGCATTTGATAGAGAATATTGATGGTGAACACTGAGTGTTATTGTTTGATGAATATTGGTGATTGTTATTATAGTATAGTATAATATGCCTGTATGCATGGATAATAGAGCAAATATTCAGATATAACAGACATGAATAGGAAATATTCAGATATAACAAAACAGCATAGAAGACTTTGCTAACTTTTAATGAGGATAAAAATTCCATTTCAGTTCCACTGTTTCTTCCTAATTATCACAGCTGCATCGTGTTTCGAGTTGACATTTTAGTTCTCAGTTTCATAAAAAATACATGGAAAGAAAAGAGATAGAGAGCAAGACAGAGAGAGAGAGAGAGAGAGAGAGAGAGAGAGAGAGAGAGAGTCAGTTTGGAAAACAGAAGACTAAAAGTAGAAATGAGCAAGAAATCAACAAAAAAAAAAGCACAAAAAATATTTCTCACATCTCCAGCTTGATCTGACTTTCGTTGACATGAAGAGACGATGTGAGAGCACAAGTGAACAAAAACAGGTCATTAAGAAGCAGCTAATTCCACTTGAATGACCCAGTTGCAAGCCAATAAAGGAAATGTGTAGTGGGTTTTTTTTTATTATTAGAGCCAAATTCTCAGACTATGAACCTAGTGTCCGTCTCTCGTGATTATCATCCAGATGAAAAAATATTTCAGCAACACATCCACAGAGGTCAGCGATTACATCATCAGCACTGACCCCTGATTAGCAGAGCAGTGTCCAGACAGTGGCCTGAATAAAAAGGCATTTTCTTTACATGACCTGCAGCCTAATAACCCATTAGTAAGAGCTCAGTCACTCGAGAAGTGTTCATGTGTGAGACGAATCCAAATGGAATTTCTGTCTAATCGGAGGAGGTGGGTAACCCTTTTAATAGGAATAAAAGCAGTGAATAACATTTTGTGCAAGAGCTTGCATATTAGTAGATCTAGTGCACTTTATTGTATTCTTAAGCACTACACTTGAACATTTCTTTCATCTAGTCAAATGCATTATTATAAGGTTACAATAAAATCGACTGAGTAGTATGATTGGACGAGAGTCATTCCACAAGTGGTGATAGAGAGCTCTGAGATGTTTAACCATATGAATCACTCTACATCTCCGGTGTTCTACGATCATTAATTACACTTACTGACAGTCGCAGCATGGGGAAGTCAGTATCGTCAGTACTGGATAGAGGAGAGAGCAGCTGCATGCCAAAACCCACATTCAAGGAACAAGGGATTGTACGCCCTACAAAGTGCGCTAGATTTCCCCTTTAACGCTATTTGGGATTCAATCGTAGAACTCCGAAGTAACTTAGTTTCGCCAGGTCGCTCAAGGATATGAGTTGAAGGAGAGAAAGAACTGGTTAAATAAACAAACAAATCATAATCTGTTGGTAAAAAATGGAATTTACGGAACTTTAGTAAACAAGCAATATCGCTCTCAAGGTCGTGCAACAGAACGACCTTGAGAGTAACATTCCTTCAATATAGGATCATTAAGTCTATTTCTATGTTCATATTTGTAATATATTTGAGCTAATGCTATTGCTATATTTTGCCAATTTCAAGGATTGCTTTTTATTTTAAAAAAATACAAAAAGCTTGTTAAAAAAATAAAGCTTAAAAGTAGAAGAAAATATGTCCAGAAATAGATTTTATACCTCAATATTTGACTAATTGTAATCTTATAATATAAAATAGTATGTACATTTTGCTACATTTATGGGCTAAAATGTCATCTAGGTGCTTTAAATCCCATTATTTGATTATTATTGCTATATCTTTAAAATGATGTGGACCGTTCCTCATATAACCCCCTGCCCACAAACCCACACACACACACACACACACACACACACACACAGGTCATCTTATAACTGTGCTGAACTGGTAAAGGAATGAAGCAGATGTTCAAGCAAGCAGTGAGGAGAATTAGAGCACAACAAAGTGCAGACTCATTTTCTCACCTGTGAACTAACTGTTATTGAACTATGCATGGACAAGCTAGACACTGGATTGGAATAAGAACAGGCTATCTGAGTAAATACACACACACACACACACACACACACACACACACACACACACACACACACACATGCCTGAAATGCTTGTTCTTATTTTCATTATGTGTTACACCCAATGCGCCACGGCATAAAAATCAATTTAAACGTAATATCCATTTTCCAATATACATTTCTGTGCAACAACATAAGCAGTCCATCTTTAAATCACAAGCATTCACCAGGAGAAGATTATGAGAGGGGGGAAAAATAGAAAAATGAGTGAATTACATCTTGTCGGTTCCCTGCAGGGAGTGCAGACGGTATTTCTTCAAAAATAACACACAGGAAGGACAAGGCTATATTACACCTATCTGTCACAAGAAAAGGTTTTGTGGATAATGTTGTTGGATGTGAAATAAATAAGGTTTGAGACAAATACAGAGTGAGCGTGCTAATATTTTGAAAAGAGAGACGATCAAACAAAAATAGTAAGTCGCACACACTCGGAGTTCTACTTTATGCTTGGCATTTGAGAGCAGAAATATGAATTTCAGGAGAACAGGTCGATTTTATCTTTCGTATTCTTATAATAAAGTTTAATTTGTTGTACCACTATACCGTGCTGTGAAAAAGTATTTGCCCCTTCCTGATTGTGGCTGAAATATGGCTGAATTGAAACAATTATGCAAAGAAGAGCGGGCCAAAATTCCTCCACAGCCATGTGAAAGACTCTTTGCCAGGTATCGCAAACGCCTTAGTGCAGTTGTGGCAGCACAGGTTGGCACAACCAGTTTTAGGGGCAATTACTTTTTCACACAGGGGCCAGGCAGGTTTGTTGAGCTTTTTTCAAAGAATGAGATCATCATTTAAAAACTCACTCACTCATCGTTGTCTATACTGCTTTATCCTGTATTCAGGGTCACGGTGGCCCGGAGCCTATCCCAGGAGATTCATCGCAGGGCACACACACCCACAAACTCACACACACTCCAGGCAATTTGGGAACGGCAATTAGCCTAATCTGCATGTTTTTGCACTGTGGGAGGAAACCGGGTACCCGGAAGAAACCCACTAAGCACAGGAAGAACATGCAAACCCCATGCACATAGAGACGGGAATCGAACCTGGCTGGGAATCAAACCCTAGAGGTGCAAAGCGACCGTGCTAACCACTACACCGCCGTGCCATCCATTTAAAAACTGCATTTAGTGTTTATCTTTGTGTAATTAAAAAAAAAAAAAAAAAGAAACAGGAAGGGGCACATACTTTTTCACAGCACTGCAAAAAGGTTCAAAAATGCTAATTTTAACCAGATTTGGACTATGCACATTATCAAAGAATGATGTGGTACTTTGGAAAACATGAACTAGATAAATAAGCAAATGTATATGTCATATACTTTACACATGTTTATGATACAGTATATTTTGAAAAGTATGCATACTACATCGAACTGTCTAGCTGTGTTTACTAGAACAGGAGAGTTTTTCCAACTCTATATTACACAATATCATACATACTCACAGACCTGGAGGATATCTCACAGGTGTAGTGCTCTTCCTTTATATCCATTAGATTATTTCCATGGTTTAGAGTGACACGTCTAAGGGATACGCGCGGCCCAAGTTTGGGCCCCTGGTGGTGAAACTGCTGAGCTGAGGAGGAGAAATACGGCTCTGTGACTTTCAAAGATGTGTTCGCACACCTTGAAGGACTCCTGTCTACACGGCAATGAATCACGAATGCATTACATCCCTAAAGTCAGCCTACCTTGAGAAAGCAGCCAGACGGACGGACTGGCATCACTAAGCCGAGTCATGACGATAAGACGCGGGGCACATGTGCGACATCACTCCTTTCAAGCAAGGTAATAAACAAACAAATAAATAAATAAATATTAAAAGAGAAGAAAAGATGAATGGTGTGACCGGGCATTTCATTTAGGACTGAAATGAAGCTTGACCTCATTTTGGCCCGGCGCTAAATTCAACACATCAGTCTTCATCCGAAAGGCGGTAAGCAACCCGATTAAAAGCCACTGAAGCAGAAAGCAGACGCTGGTGGATTTGTATGATGGATATTTCTGCGCTCTGTGCTACATGCTGAAATCCAGGTCTACGAAGTTTGCCGTCGGTGTTGAAAAGGTCACATTTTAAGAAATGTCTCAAACACCTGAACGGTAGCCGTTCATTTTTTTATTCTTAGACTTATTAGCTTAAAATGAAATGAAATCAAGGCGAAAGTTAGCTATGTTTCCTCTAAGTGGTAAGCATGATGTGAACTCTGTTGCTAGGCAACTGGGAAACATGGACACTGAACATAAGCTACCTAATGAAGCTGATGATTTCACTAGATAGCACATACGGAGCTGTTAAGTATTTCATATCAACAATGGAAATACAGAAAGAGAGAATTTTAAAAAAGCTAGGAATATAAACAATTTGTGTAAATTATCAAGAAGAGACTTTATACTGATTAAATTATACTGTATTTACACTTAGTATCACCTGCTAATTAAATGTTGTTGGGTTGAGAGTTACACACTGAGAGAAGTTCAGCTTCATGTCACAACATGTGAATGTGAAGTAGACTCGCTGTTTACGATATTAAATGGCTGATGATTTCTAAAAAACACATATTTTGTGACATTTCTGTATGTCTTGGGTGGGTGTTCAAGTCAAACCGGGACTTTGATTGCACAGAATAACAGAGCACAGTCCTGAGAGTAAATGTTTCTATATACAGTGGACCCTTGGATTATGAGCATAATTTGTTCCGGAAACGGGCTTGTATTCCAAAACACTCGTAAACCAAATAGACTTTTCCCATAAGAAATAATCAAAACTCAAATTATTTGTTCTACAGCCCAAAACAATAAATACATAAAAATAATTAATACAACATATAAAGTAAAAATAAAACAAATTAACCTGCACTTAACATTAAAAAAAAGTTAAAAACATTAAAAATAAATCCAGACAGTTAAGTGTTTCTGTTTGTGCACGCAGGCACCGTGTATTTGTGTGTGTGTGTGTGTGTGTGTGTGTGTGTGTGGAATTAGCCCCTCAACTCGTCTTAAACAGTAAAACTCCTTCTCCCTCCCACACCTCGCTTTTTAAGTTTCACAACTAACATACACAATGCAAACACTGTTTTAACGAGGAAAATATAAATCTCTCTAATGATACTCGTGTGAGCATACTAACGGAATCACTGCTGTAAAGTAAAAAATAAAAAATAACAAATGAACAAGCACCTTACCTTTGAAAAGAAAAACTCAGAGCTGAGTTTTCTGTGTAAATAAAGCGCGTTTGCAGATCTGTGTGTGTCCGTGTCAAATAACTGTCCGTGCGCACAGAAGAGAGAGGGAGATGTTGATTATAAGAGACGAGCGTATACTTTCACATAACTATGTTTTGTTTGAAGTATTGTAATTCGCTACATTTTAAATCATATGCGTTACTGAGTAAAACAAATGAATGAAAATGCAGAAAATATTCAGCTTTGTATAAATGCTTGGTTGCGCTCGCGTGTGTGTATCGTGTCCTGGTCGCGTGCCGCTTCAGACTCCACTCCAGGTTTTCTGACTGTCCCCACATCAACATCTACCTGACCTTCCACACGGTCGCTTCCGCCCGGAGAGTGACGTCATCAACCAGCGCCACCATATATAAACCGGAGACAGACGCGGGAAAGAGGAAAGAAATTGTGATTTTGATATTTGGTTGTGTTTTCTGGTTTTGACTTTTTGCCTCCATTGACTTTGTTGCTTTGCCCTTTTGGTTTGGTTGGTCTTTGTATATACTGTATTTGTAGAGTAAAGGTGTGGCTGCCATTTATTTTGGGAAGAGGGAATTTATTCACTTTTTTGGTTTAGAGAGTCAGGGAAGTTACCTGTATTTTTATTTGTGTTGTTTTTTTGTTTTTTGCAGGTAATCTAGCTACTAAATATAAATACCATTTAGTTTATTATTTTGGACTGGGTCCACCCTGAATCTGGTCCTCCTCCTCCTGTGTGTGTGTTTTTGTAAAGCAATACAAACCTCATTATTTCATCACTTAATGACTGAATCTAGTTCTTTCTGCGATATACCACCATTTCCATACAGTTTAAAATAGAATCCTGAACCATTCTTTTGCTGTATGGCCGACACTAGACTGGGACGTAACGCCATATTTAAGTGACCATTTTGATTTTCAGGCACAAGAAAGACAACAGCTTTATTATGCAAAGGTGTTCCTTCAGTTAAAAACAACAAGTTTGAGATTTATATCTGCTCATCTTTTTTGAACTATGCTAGAATGCCTCGTCCAATCCCCGCTGAAAAAAAAGTTACTAAGTAATGTTTACTTAGAGTAAATGTTTTATGAGCTACTTTCTACTTTTACTTGAGTAGATTTTTATAATGGTAACTTTACTTGTACTTCAGTAAAATTTCACTTAAGTAACAGTACTTTTATTGAGTACAGAATTTTAGTACTCTTTCCACCTCTGAATTCCTTTTAGTAAATAAACCAACAGAGAATCATATAAACTGTAACACGACCAGTATAAAATGTAATAAAACATAAAGACGAAATGTGTTTATAAACATAATATCATATATTTAATATAGAAGATGAATATACACACTTATGGAAGTTTTTTTTCTCTTTTTAACACTATGCTCCAAACTTTTGTTTATAAATAAATAAATAAATAAATAAATGTAGAGTCTCGCCAAAACAGAAACTTGTTTTTTTCCGCCCCATCATTTCCCATTCTAGACCTTTCACTGCTGCCCTTAATGAAATTTAATCCTGTTAACTTTTAAGGGGGAGCGAGTGTTGCGCCCCTAAACAATGGGGAGAAATAAACACTAGGGTGATATATGGTGTTTCCTCAACAGTAGGTTTACTGCAATGGGGAAAATAGTGGAATTCCACCAAGATATGTGAGAGAAGACCAAAGCAATCGATCCCAGGCTAACAGATTGAGATAACTTTGTAGATCTCTGATAAAACTTATCAGTTTAAAATAAACAATAAAAAAATAATTAAATCACAGACTTGATGCTATGACAGATTGTGACACTTATAATGCAATCTGGATTTACAGTGCCTCTATAATTTGTTTAAAAAAAAATATATATATATATATGAGCACGTTTCAACCTGCCACACGAGCTGATATAAAATGAAAGATGCACTTAACAGAATATAACAAATAAATAATGCTCTTTGTAACTCAAATTTACACTCAGGTTAAAAAGATTTCTGTTATGTTTTATGCAGTTATCTTTGTAACAAGACAAACTGTGATTTCTCTCTTTATCATTTACAAATATTAAATTTATAAATAAAATTTCATTATATATTTTATTTATATATTTCATTTATAAATAAAAATTAAATAAAACATTTGTGGTAGATGTAATAAAAAAGCTGGTTTCTGAAGGTCTATGTGTTTAAGGTCATTTGTACATTATTTAACAAAAAGCATCTTTGCAGCTAAAAAAATATTTTAAATCTAGTCAGATGTTTGTAGTGAGATTACAATAAACCGAATATCTCATTATTTAACCTATTTCTAGACATCTTTTCTTTTCAATTATCAAGATTTCTTTCTAGAAGCCAAATAATCAGTCACTAGAATAACATTTAAAGCCTGAAATTAGTAAAAGTGTTTAAAAACGGTCAGAATAATCTGATTATAATATTCTCCTAATGAAGAAATATTCCCTTATTTTAGAGAGGGTTTTTTTCTTCTGTTGCTAAGATATACTTGGTATACTTGGATGCTGGTGTGATTTCAGACACAGCAATAGCAGTTTCAGTGTGGTTCCTTAGACCTAATTATATGCTTTGATTAAAACTGTAATTCATTTTGCATCCAGCAGAGGGCATTACAAAACATGACAAACTGCTCCTTTAACATGAACAGCTGAAGGCCTTTCAATAATGGAAATGGAAATGAACTAGAAAACTGCATTTCACTATAATTATCCTCTGGAATACACACACAGTTTTGTGAATCTTACATAATTTAAAATATATAACAATGCAGTGTTGTAAAAATGTGTTTTATCCGAAAGCAAACAATTGTTTTAAACTGATGAATTTTTTAAGTGCACTTTGATGTTGGAGATTAGAGAAAAAATGTTGGGTTTTTCACAAACATCCACAATATTTATTTTACACACACACACACACACACACACACATACACACACACACATACACAAACAGCATACATTACCAATAGCGTCAGCACACACACTTGCCAGCAGCTGAATTCTTTTTTAATGATTAACCATTTTAAACATAAATGAATTATTAAAAAGGATTTTGTTGTGTTATTGAGACCAATATTCTTTTAGAAACACAATATAAACAGATAAGCAGTGTAGATTTCAAAACATTATAAGGTCAACATTTAAAACTCCAGTTATTTAATTTTTGTAAATTTCTCTCTCTCTCTCTCTCTCTATATATATATATATATATACTCTGAACTTCAGAAATACAGTGTGATATATGTTTTTTTTTTCTCCCTGAAGTTCAGCCCATTTACAAAGTTTATTCTGGGGTTTAATAATTTATGAATGTTTCCGTAACACTAGAAGAGTGTAAAGCGTGTAATCCAGTAATCCATTTTAAAGCGCTTTATAAATAAAAAGCAAACACTGCGTTTCCATTAGTGAGGTACAGTACAATGTTGAAAATTATTACAGTGATATATGAAAGGTGACTGTAGCAATAAAACAAGCGACAGTGTAATATACAGCATGCTGGTGGCTTTAAACATGAATTCATTGCAGGAATAAAACTCATAAAATTCAGTCACAGTTTTAAACAGAGCTAGAGATAGTTACCTAGCTAGATATCCGCTAGCTATCGCATCTGATAATGAGAAAATGTTGATAATTATGCTACTTGAGAATAGTGTTAGTGCTTCACTGCTGCTTTTTGCTTACTTTTTTAAAAATATTAAAACATGTTGCATGAGAAGATTGAGACATTTGATAAATCCACATGGAAAGACATTTCTCAGTACGGACAAATCCTTCATGGATGTTTGAGTATACTATATGTAAACATACCATTATTCATATATTATACAGGTAGTCCCAAGTTCCGAACATTTGAGTTAAGAATTCCCGTAGATATGAACGGACTGCAGTTCGCAACTAGAAGCAAACAAATCCAGAAATAGCTCACAGGTATTGTACAACAACAGTCACTGCAGTGCACCAGATACCAATATTTACAATAATATAAAATATTTTCAGTGTGCAAGTCTAAAATGTGTGCATGACCTGGTAGACAATATTTAACTGTGATTCATTTTCTTAGGTGCGGTTATGGTTTTTGGCCACATGATGGCAGTGTTGGGAAAGGGGCCAGATTTTGTTGAGTGGATTGGTATGCTTTATATTGTATATTTGTGTTAAAGGCATATAAGAGTCACATTGTCTGACTTACAAACAAATCCGACTTGCGGATGTGCTACTGGAATGGAACTCGTTCGTAAGTAGGGGACTACCTGTGTATAGCCCACTGCTGTTGTTCCTGTGAACATTCAGTGAGTGGAACGCGTGATCCTTGAAAATCCATGTCACCAACTTGCCAAAGAGACGCATCTGTCTGTGTGAACTTTAGACACAATCATTCACCAGCACCACTTGCACATTACAGGAACTCGGCTAGGAATTATTGCCATGTCCCCTGTACAGGCCTGACCTCGCGCCAAGACATTTCCAAATGTTTGAGTCAATAAAGAAGTTCTGGGAAGACCAGCGTTTCAGACATGAAGCAGGCAGTCCAATCGTGGCTCAGACGTACTGAGAAAACTTTCTACCTTGATGATATCCAAGCACTAATGAAAGAGTTTCTATTCTCAGAAATGTGGTCTGTTATTCAGCTCAATCAAAAGTCCCGGTTTGACTTGAATGTATAACAACAGCTCAGTATAATAATAGCACTGTGTCAGTGCGTAGTAATGTCGCAGGTTCGTTCTAATGCACTCATTCTAATACTACTAATTGTTTCTACAGTATAGTTCTATTTAATTGTTCATATTTTATGATGAGAGTTTACGGAACATTTATGGCAGGAGTCTCCAATGTCAGTGTAACTAAATGTAACCTGTTATTAAATAAGAAAAAATATGATACGGTGTAAGAATGATAAAACATTTCAGAACCTGTTGTTACAGGAAAAAAAAATCAACCTCAGGATAGTTATTCGGCTTCATCACACACTCCTGTTATTGATTAATTTCCTATGCCAACATAAAAATATGTTACTAGATTAGATTCTAATGTCATCACGTAACTGCAGCTTTTTCTACCGTATACATGTTTTACCGAACACCTCACGGGAAAAGTAATGCATGGACCCGAGGTCAGCTTTTGTTTTCTGGAGCATTCTTCCCCCGGACTTGTCCTGCAGCAGAATTGCAAGATCGATTTTTATTCCCGATTAAGCAAGTAAACAAAACCAGCTGGCTCGCTGTCAGACTTTTCTTCATCAACTTATTGATTTCATTTTTCAGGACCTGAGGAACATGAAACATGGACACGTCTTTTTCAGTTATGCTCTCTGTAATCACTCGACTGGGTAAAGGCTGCGTGTGACCTCCAGAGCTCGAAACGAGTCACGTGCAGGACCGCTTGAATACACAGAACTCCATTCATCTTCTTGTATATTTATTTCAAAGGAGAAAAATTAAGATTAAGATTATACAAATAAGATTATTAGATATTTTTTATGTAACTTTAAATAAGAACAGTGACCTTAAATAGAAGAGCCAAATAAAAAGATTGAAAAATTAAAAGATTAAAAGATACACATTGATGCATTAAAAATAATAATAATTTAAAATTTTTTAAAAATAAATAAATAAATACTGTTTTCACATATATACATATAATTTACACTGATCAGCCTGATGAACTGACGCTCCTTGTGCCACCGGGGCAGCTGTGTCTTCACACGGCCTCTGGGGTGCGCTGTGCTGTCTGGCACCAGCATGTTGGTAGCAGGTCCTCCATCTGATTGAGATCTGGGGAATTTGAAGATAACAACCTTAAACGACCTTGCCTGCTACGTTGCATACGCAGCAGACTGTGTTGCAGTGGAGAGTGTTCTGATACCATTCTTTCATGGCCAGCGTTGAATTTTTTTTTTTGTAATTTCTGCTACATTGGCTTATCTGTGAGATCGGACTGGACCTCTGCTCCCCACAGGTATAGATGAGGCTTGGGTGTCTATGATCCTGCCATCAAATTACTTGTATATAATTGACAATCAGTGTTAATTAATTCATCTAACGGCCGTGTTCATGTTGTGGTGGATAGGTGTGTATATCCAAAAACTACATGTAATGCTCTGTCAACGACTGAAGTCACAAGAAGCAGAAGACACAAATTAAAAAGTCTGGTATATTGAACGTGCGTGTGGGGGTGCAGGAGAAATGATTCAGCCTCATCGGTTTCAATGGATCAGTCCGGGAGCACGATGATAGAAAATGTCTGTCCTGAAAAACCACAACAAGATGGAGTTCACAGTCTGAAACAGATCCCAGATGGCGTCCGTTCAAGCGCAGTAAACACCATGTGTGTTGGCCCTCGCTCCAGGTTGAATTAAAACGAGGTCAGCTGACTTGTTAGACAAGACCTTTTAAAAGGCTTAAATGTGGTTACGACTTTTGGCCACATGATGGCAGTGTGGAGAAAGGGGACAGATGTACCGCTGAGATTTAGCGGTAGTGGATTTACATGGTATATGTGTTAAAGGTGTATGAGACCCACTTTGTCGGACTTAAGAACAAATCCGACTTATGAACGTGCTCCCAGGACGGAATTCGTTCGTAAGTCGGGGACTTACTGTAATAATAATAATAATAATAATAATAATAATAATAGACCTTACAGCAGAGTGAAATTACTTTTTTGTATATCCATGTTAGGAAGCTGGGGTCAGAAAACAGCATCAGCCAGAATGCAGTGCCCCGGGAGCAGAATAGGGTTAAGGGCCTTGCTCAAGGCCCAACAGCTGCAACTTTCCAATGCTTGAACCCCAGACCTTCTGATCAGTAACCCAGTAACTCACAGCCTTAAACCTTTGAGCCACTAACGCAGTGAAATGTTCATACGACTACACGTGACCTAAAAAGAAGGGAATACTGCAAAGTTTCTGAGCATGTACAAAAAAATGTTAGCAAAACGCTAGCTGCAGATCACTCCAGGTCTTCCTGATACATCACAATAAGCCACAATCTCAGTGGTTAAGGCATTGGACTACAGTCCGGAAGGTCCCAGGTTCAAACCCCACGATCGCCAAGTTACCACTGTTGAGCAAGGCCCTTAACCTTAGTGTCAGATGTATAATGAGAAAATTATAATTAAGATAATGTGCCTAAAAGTATATTAACATGGTAAGAGGCAGCATATACATCTCTAGCCAGCATTTTACAGACACAGACTACATGAAAATTGCATTCTTCTTAACTGTACACTTTAACTGCGTCTGAATAGTCCATCACCTCTGACAGTCTCCCGCTAAGTATTACTAAGTATTATTAGCATATCCATGCTGCAGACAGTTGTTCTCCCAGACTAGACGGCTCACACAGATCAGGCTATTTTTTTTCTTTCTTTCTTGTTTTTGGTTTTAACCTCTCAATCCGTCAATCACGTCGACACCTTGACAAAATCAACAACCAAAAGTCAGAGACGTTTACAAAATATATTTCTGCAGTGGTCCACCTGACACCTGTGCTATGTGTACAACGCCACTGCTAACGTCTGTCCTTCAACACCTTTTCATTTTCACACACACACACACACGCACACACACGCACACACACGCACACACACGCACACACACGCACACACACACCCTTAACCATCTGTTTCTGTTCTGCCTGGTTTTTGCTCACCTTGATAAACACAAGACGGGATAATAATTCATCATCACCCTGACATCTTTCTGTCCTCCTGACCTTCTGTCTCCCCTCATTACTTTTTCCTTTTCTCTCTCTACATCAGTCTCTCAGCCCTCAACCACTCACCTCACTTTAATTCCCCCTTCTCTGTATCCTCCTACAGAACCCTTTCTTTCTTCCTCTCTCTTTCTTGTCCTCTCTTTCTGTCTCCCTTTTCTTTCTCGCTCTTTTCTCCCGCCTTTCTAAACTCTGCCTTTCTCTCTGTCTCTTTCTCCATCATCATTTGCCTCTTTCCTTCTCTCGCTCTCCCTTTATTTTATCAGTCTATTATTTTTCCATCCCAATCCTCAATTTCTTCTTTTCTTGTTTCACTCGATCTTTTTCTTCTTTTTTTGTCCCTGTCTTTGATTAACTCCCTTTCCTTCTCTCTTTTTCCCTTTCTCTGTCTCTCCCTTTCCCTCAGTCACTTATTTTCCATTTTATCCCCAAACGTCCTGCCCATCCCCTCGTTCTTGCCATATCTTATCTCCCTCTATTTTTCTATCGCTGTCTTTTCTTTTCACTTTCTCTCTCATTCCTTTTTGTCTTCTTCTTCTTTTGCTCTATTCATATCGTTGCATTTGAAAGCTGGAGTAAAAAAAAAGCTTAAATGTAATTTGTAAATAACACATTTATTATAAAAGTCAAAGTGAAGTAATTATCTGTGTAAATTCCATTTTTCTTTATTTATAGGAGATTCTGGACCTTTCATTCAGACTTTTTTTTTTTCAAGTCGCACCACATATATATTTTTTCAGCCGATTCAAAACACTGCTTCACTTCCGAGCAATTCCACTCTGAAAGGTTGACATTAACTGCTTTTTCTTTCTTTGTCTAAGAGAGCTGGGAGCTTTTCTAATGCAAGAGTCATTTTGCAATTTTGTTCTTTGTTCAAAGTTTCTCTCTCAGTTTTGTTCTTTGTGCAAAGTTTTTTTTTTTTTTATTGGGGGTTTGAGAAACAGCCGCACTTATTCTTTGAGTCATGAAGAATTGAGACCTTGATGACTTTCAGCACGACACAAAGTGATCTTTCGAGGACGGTAAAAAACACGCTATAATACAATGATGTCATTATAAAACGCACTTCTTATTTATTACCTTTTGTCTTACCTTTTGCTTTGTTTTTTTCCCCCTCCTTATTTTTGAAGAGTCTCTCTAACATGGCTTTTGGTTCGCTGACCTTTAGGAGACGTTTTTTTGATTTTATGTCTATATGATGGAGAGAACATCCATTAAGGCTCTCTATCTTTCTCTCTCTCTCTTTCTCTCTCTGAAGGACAACGTGAAAAGGCGGCTCGTTCTTTTTCTTCCGTGGCTCAAGGGCTTTCAGAAATAAACACACACTCACAGTGAAGTGGGGAAAAGTTCAGTTAAACCGCCCACATGAGTAACTTCCATCAGAGAAACAAAGAAAAATACCATTAAGTGGTTTTTAGCCTGCAGATGTTAACACGTTATTAAGTTTGCATTTGCATTGTTGTTTTACAATTATATAAATTATAGACATTTCAAATCTAACATCTTTTTTTTTCAAGTTTCTGTTTCTGTTTTTGTTATGCCATGATTAAAAATTCTGAAGCTGTTAAATAAAGCCTTTTTTAAAGGTTAAAGATCTTAAAATTGTCACAAAGTAACCAAATTTGGGGGCGGGGGGGGGGATTACATCAAATTGGGATATTTATAAAATCATGATACTTACAGAATCGCAATATAAATTGAGAATTGTGGGAGAAATTAGTCGGCCCCATTGGTTTCAATGAATCTGGAAACACGATGATAGAAAATGCCTATCCTGTTAAGATGTCCTGATGGTCAATAATCCTAATTTCGGAGAACCCTCTACAAAACATATTTTACAGTCCTGTTTTTCTGTGGAAAACAGATCTGAGACAAAATGGTGCCCGGGATTCCCCTTGCGATTTAAGCGTGCACAGACAACACTCTTACATTGTGAGATTTTCTTAGGTGCAATTACAGTATTTGCCCACATGATGGCAGTGCGAGGAAAGGGAAGGGGACAGATTTAGTCAAGTGGATTGGTACTGTATGCTTTACATTGTATATTCGTGTTAATAACATATAGAACTCACTTTGTCAGACTTGAGAACAAATCAGATTGTACGAACGTGCTCCCGGAACGGAACTTGTTTGTACGTCAGAGAAATCCCTGATGACTCCGCCCCTACAGTCTTGTCTAGGTAGTGTTTGTGTGGTGGGATCAGTTGCTAATTCCAATTCCTCACTATTATACCAATAGTGCTTACTGGCTTGTAAATCATCTTTGACATAATTTTACACCCTATTCCCTATTACCCTATTGAGCTGCGAGTGCATTTTAATGCTGGTTCCCACAGAAAGGTGACAGAACACAGAGTTTTTGTGGCAAAATGGGTCCTACTCATTGTTGGTGGTCCTAATCAGTCTAGATACAGTACTGTGCAAAGAGCAAGAGGTCTTTTCTTCACATTTAGCTTCCAAAGATCCAGACTGTATTGTATTTTTCTAAAGTAGTCTTGAGGAATAGTTCTGGTATACAGTACAACTATCTAAATTATGGACATTTAAAATTCCTACCAGCTTTGCACAATCATCGAGAGGGATTTCACTCATTCTTCCTGACAGATGCACTCCAAGTACTTCACATTGGTTTGACTCCAATACTTGAGTCACCAATACTGACTCCCATATTTGTTGACTCTAGGACATCACCTTGTTGTTTTTCAGCCCTGTTCCTTTGACCTTGTGTTTGAAACCATCATCCGGCTAAAAAAAAAAATCTCCCAAGCTGTATTATTTTTAGATTGTCTTGCAATATATCCCTGTACTGTATATTGCTCCATCCATTCTCGCTTCAATTTTGACATGAAGCCCAGGTTCTGAGGATGAAAAGTGTCCCCTGACCATGATGCTGCAACCAGCATATTTCACTCTATAGCTCTTTGAAATTCAGACAAATCATGGAGATCATGACCATGGTCCTGACCTACAAAACCCCCTACCAAAAAAAAAATAAAATAAAAATCATCTTCCCCCTGTCAGTCTCATGCTGTCAGATGGGTTTTCTTGAGGAATGGTTTCTTTCTATAACATTACTCCTATACAATAATTCAGAGCTTTTAAAATGGGTATCTGCTGCATCTTCATTTCACTCCAATCTTGGTCACTGAGCTCTGTAACGCCTTCAAAGTGACTGTTGGCCCTCTGGCTTCCCTCGTAATTTCATTATTATTTCATCTTATTTTCATCTTATTTTCATTCAGGAGTGATTTATTTGCTAAATTTGTTCATAAATAAGAAATATGATAGATGACATAACAGATACGTGCTGCTCAGTAAAAATGTAGCTTTTCTATTGAATTAATTTTAAGCTAAATGTTAAACTTTTGTATTTGAAGTTAGTTTTCATTGTTTAAATTATGCACTTGTTTTTTTTTTATTTGTTTTTTTTTTATTGGTATTTAACAACAACAAAAAAGTAGAGCAAGATCAATATACAGTCAACACCCACAGCAAACATTTAAAAACAAACACTAATCTGTTAATATAAGAGTGAACATGGAAAAACCCAAGGGCAAAACAGTGCAGTAAAAGAAAACATAAAAGAAAGAGTCATGACTGTTCAAGTAGGTCCCACAGAGGGGCCCGTATCCGCCAGAATAGATCAGATTTGTTCTGTAAATCGCAAGTAAGTTTTTCTTACACAAAAGTTTTCACACATCTTTAAACACATCTTTAAAGTTGGTACACGAGAAGATGACCATAAGATAAATATACATTTCTTTGGCAAGTAAGTAATGAAATTTAATAAACAATTTAAATCAGAAGGTAGATCTAGTGATATTTTACAATTTAACAGGTATRTAGTTGGAGACATAGTRARTTTTCTARCCAGTATTTTCTCAACCAAATCATGCACTTCATACCAAAAAGTTTAAATTTTCTTACACTCTCAGAATAAACGTATCAATGTTCCCGTTTCTGAATGACAATTAAAACACAGCTGAGATACATTTGGATACATTTTGTGTAGGCGTACAGGGGTGAGATATGTTCTATATATGAATTTGAAGTTTTGCTCATGCACAGAAATTGAAGGTGATTTGTGAAAGCCTCCTCACATATAGAGAGCCATTCGTCATCAGTGAATGATCGGCCCATATTCTTTTCCCTTTCTAAGAGGATTCAAAAGTGAAGGGGTTTCTGATAAAAGGGAGCCGTACAGATAGGAAATCTGACCCTTCAACGCCGCTGGAAGAAGGAGACGATTTTCAATATCAGACATTTCAAAACCAATTTTGCCCTGTCTCATTTCAGATTGAATAAAATGGTGTAGCTGAAGAAATTTTTTAAAAAATCTGTTCTAGGAAGTTGATAATCCCTTCTAAGTGTCTCGAAAGATTTGACAACATTATCTGTAAATAAACTGGCTAAAGTAAAAATACCTTTCTCTACCCAGGTCCGAAGGCCAATATTAGCTAACGAAGTCGGGGTTCAAAATGATTGGGGATTGCATGGTTAAATTCCTTGGGAGATGGAGATATTTTTTCACATCTTTCCAAGCCAAAAGGGTATTATGCACTTGGTTTTTAAGTGAGAAATGAATGGGCTGTTTTTAATTGCTCTTTATCATTTTTAATTCAATACAGTTGCGAAGCTGCTAAATAAATAAAAAACCATAATATTTTCAAGTATGATTTCTTTCTAAGTACTGTCAATCTATACCTGTTATGGGAGAGCCTTTTGAGAGAATTTTGTTAGATTGTGTTGGGCCCCTTCCTCAAACTAAATCTGGTAATGTGTATCTGCTAACCCTGATGTGTGCTGCCAGTAGATATCCTGAAGCCATACCTCTGCATAGCATCAAATCACGTGCCATCATTCAAAATATGCCCAAATATGTTCAGTCAGACCATGGTTAAGGGTCCGAAAATGTGATGACTGACATCTCATTGCTATGATTCAAATTGTGAACAAGATGTTCACTCTTAAGGGAGGGGGTGTTACGATACTGAGTTTATTTGTTTTTTTGTGTTTGTTTTGTCTCTGCTGGTGGAGGGATGGGGGTGTATCTTCCCTTGTGTGTTGCAGGTCCCACCTTCAGTGTGCCTGCAATCTATTGGTTGCTGCCCTGCCTGTCCTTTGTTGGTCCCGCCTCCTGATGGATGATTGGGTGTCCAGGCGACCCAGAGGCCTACTTAAGTCCTTCAGACAACTTTACTTCAGACCATGTCTTTGCTTACTGTTTTTCTTTTGATCATTTGTAAAATTATATTGTGTATGACCTCGTGCTACGTTTCCGACTACGTTTTTATGTATGCCCTTCGTTGGTTCTGGGTGCCCGACTGTAAATACGTTTTGTATATATTTGTACATAGTTTTGTAATTGGTGGCTTAGTAGGGAGTCGACGCCATTTTGTTTACACCCTGTTTTCTCTTGGTTTGTGGTTAGCAAGGGAGTAAGGGAAGAACTTTGTATTTCTTTTTCTTTAGTTTCGGTGCAGGTTAGTTATTTCACTTTGGTACTAGGTAGAGGGATTTTGTTTATTGTTTTGGCCTTGTCGGCTTCTGAAGCTCATGGCCACCTTTTGGGGATTTGCTTGTTCACTGTTTGTAAATAAACACTAAGCAAACGCACTTTTGGTCTCACCCCTTTTTCCTCTTTTTTTCTTTTCTTTTCTTTTTCATTCCTGTTACGTCCCGACCTAGACCGGGGCATAACACCTTAATAATATATGTTCCCTTCATTTATACATATAGGTGTATATTATTATTATTATTATTATAGAAGATGTTAGAATTAGTACAGGACACTGGCTTAGCACAATGTGACTGTGATACTGACTGCCAGCGCTTGTTGTTTTCTACTTTCCTCATGCTGTGTCACAGTGAGAACTATCAGAGAACAATCAGTTTGTGCTCATATCGGAGGGAAAAAAAACATTCCCGAAATAGCTGGAAGCCAAATTTTATTTGACGCTAACACCAAATGAGGCCGTTTAAGCCTTCAGGTTTGCATTAGCATTTTTATAACAGCACAGAATTTTCTACCTCTGTCATTGGCTGACTGAATATATTTAGCAATAAATGAGAAAGTTACGTACACATAATGTGTTCAAAAGTTCTTCATAAAACAAATTTGTGATTTGCTAAACTTTCAAACTGATATATTTGTTAATTCATTGTAAAATGTGGGTCACAGCATGAGGTGCATGGGTAAGTTTTTGGGGTTGTTTTAGGGTTTGGAGTCTTCACCACTAACATAACATTAATATGTATTTCCCCTTTAAGGCAGAAGTTCTCAAACCTAAAAAAAAAAAAAAAAAAAAAAACTTTCTTCTTTCTTGTTTCTAATTCCATTTCCTTTTGTTACAATTGTCATTACATTGAAGGTGAATTACATTACTCATTTAGACATAACAAATATTTATGTTTGATTATAGAAAAATAAAAATTAAATGGGAACTTAAAAATGTTATTTAAAGTATGATGTGCACAGAAAACTCAATGGACTCAGAGAGATGATGTCCTTCAACATACCGTACAGTATTCATGAAAATGCAAGGCATTTTAAATTATGTTATTGCATTAAAACCTGGAATTCGATTCCGAGGTTTCAATTTATTCTCAGTCTTTCTGCCGGTCTCTTTCTCCTGATAGCTCCAGCATCTTGGGCCTGTTTATGTTGTCCTCCTGCTTTATCTGTCCTGTGCAGGCATTTTTATACTCCCTCCACTCACTAACACTCCACGTAAACATATACACATTACACACAGAACTACATATAGAATTAAAATCATTAATACTATATTCTAAAATTTGTGTTGATTGGCACATTTTTTACTATTTGAATCATTTCATCTGACCTTCAATTACCTTTACACGCCATTCAGATTTACATTTATTTATTTGGTAGATTTTGAGGGGCACCAGTTCCAGCTATCTGATAATTATGAAGCCGAGGAAGTACATACACTCTATTACTTTTTCTTATCAGAAATGCAAGTGATTTAGTCAGAGCTTGTAAATGTTAAGTTCTGAGTGTCTACAGAGGCTAATTGCATGTCTATGTATGGACCTAGTGGTTTACTATGTACATTCAGGTGGTCAGCCGACCTCATTTTGTTGCTGCGCAACTGAACCTGAGCAACTCCAGATCATAACACTGTCTCCAGAGGCTTGTACAGTGGACACTATGCATGATGGGTACATCGCTTCATGCGCTTCCCTTCTTACCCTGACACGCCCATCACTCTGGAATAGGCTCAGACTGGAATCATCAGGTCACATGACCTTTTTTCATCGCTCCAAAGTCCGATCTTCATGCTCCCTAGTAAACTGAAGCCTTTTTGTCCTGATGAGTCTCATTAACAAGTGATTTTTCCTATGTACACACAGCTGTTTAGTCCCAATCCTATGAGTTTTCATCACATTGTGTGGGTGGAAATGTTCTTACTTTCAATACTAATTATAGCTCTGATTTCTTTTGATTTTTCTTAATGATGCAACTTCAACAAGCGTTTAAGAAATCCTCATTCAGGATGTTTTTCTATACCATCCAGTATTTCTTCCACACACTTGACAGTTAGGCATTATCCCTACAAGTATTAACAATGTATTGGACAGTTCTTAACCCAGCTCCAGTAATTTCAATTCTCTTTATTTGTTTTTTTGTTTTTTCTTTTGCTTGATGCAGTTTATAACGTGGTGATTTTTTTGTTAAGGTAGTGTACTACTACTACTGAGGAAGAAGAAGTGCATGCAGTCTGTAGTTTTGTTGCCGCACAGCTGACGTGTAAAGTTCCTGAAATTATAATTCATTATTGTATTTTATAATAATTTTATAAAATTTTATAATAATAAATTAATTAATTGATGGAAAAAAATTAACTAAACTAAAAATGCTTCTTATACTGTTTATGATACTAAAAGATGCTAAACTTTTTTTTAAAGCAACTTGGAACTATGTTTAATCTAGACTAAAATTAATAAAATAAAAAGCTAATAAATTTGTTGTTGTTTTTTCCCCCCAAAATAAACTTGAGTTTATTGACTGTGTCAATATTTTATTGTTAAATAGATTTTTTTAAAACAAAAAGCTTTACATTTTACTGTTTACAATTTGTACCTAGTATAAAAGTACAAAAAAAGAAACCTAATTTAAATTCCCTATAAAAAACTAAACTTAACTACCTTGTGTGTAAAAATCCATTACAATTTACTTATATATACTTTATAGTATATAAGTATATTAGTATATAAAATATATATAGTATATAAAATATATAATTATAACTATTGCGTAGTTTTAAAACTACCCATAAGTCAGTTACTTAACTGTTTAAGTAACAGTGAACTGATGTTGTTTGGCATATAGATTAAATAAAAAGTGTCATATTTATGAGAATATAGACAGTTTGTAAAGGGTGCTAGAAAATGTTTTGAGGTTATTTTTTTAAAAAAACATAACAATTTGATTTGTATATACTGTATAGCTGATATACCATAAGCATTTAATTTCTGAATATATTTTCCCCAAGTGAGACTGTCACGCATAGCATTTTTTTTGTAGCAAACCGCCTGTGGTCTTTGCCACATTAAACTCAGCGTTGGTGTAAATTATGCCGTCAGTGGGGGATTCTCCACAGATAATCCCTGTTCATGCAGGGAGTCTGCTTAATGTGTGTTTGCAAAATTGGCCCATAGTGTTTTTCCCCTCCATTAAATTATCTGTACAGTCGTATCATTTCCTGATCTGTGTCTCAAGATCATCATTACTTTGAAGGCAATATATGAAAATACCCACCGTTTACAACATTCATCCTTGGAAAGTAATAAGTTTTTTTTTTTTAGCAGGAATGTTTCAAAACAAATGATCTTTGCATGTTCATACAGTATGTATCCTGTACATACACTACCAGTCAAAAGTTTATACACCCCTTCTAATTCCATGGTCTTTTCTGACTTTTTTTTCTACACTGTTAAACAGTACTGAAGGCATTTATTCAAAATACACAATAATCCCATTTAAACAGTTGATATTGAGATGTATCTGCTACTTCTGCTCTGTAAAGCTTCATAACGACTCTATTCTGAGGTGCTGGTTGTTAATTGGTGTTTTTGCTCTTGCTTTCTGTGAAGGTCTTCATGAGATACAGTTTCATCATGGATCTTGATGGGTTTTGCAAATACACTCGACACAATACTGTTTTTGCAAGAAATGTTCCAGAACAGCCGACCTTCATGTCTTAAAATAATAACTGACTCTTGTTATTGTTACTTCATTACATCATTCCATATGTGTTATTTAATAGATTTTCTTCAAATCTTCAGTATTGTCCTAGAATGTAGAAAATAAATCACAAAACAAAAAAAAAACATGGAATTAATACAGTAGGTGTGCCCAAACCTTTATGTGGTACTGTACCTGATTACACTGTTCTCATATTCAATAAGCACTTTATTCTGAAAAAGCTAGGTGTACGGCACAAATACAGCCTGGGTAAAAAGTCATTTCATTGCAGGTCGCCAATAGACATTTAACACACTGATTCAGACCCGATTCAGAGGGAAACTTTGACCTTCTCAATTTTTCATAAGGTTCAAAAAATAATTTTAAAAACTCATATTAATTTAGATTAAATCTCAGTCTAGTGGAGTGTCAATCAGTTAGGAATTCGTCAGCAGTTTACAGATGTGACCTTATATTAAAAAAAATAACAAAGTTCTAGCTCACAAAACACTCATTAGTCTGTTATCAAGAAAGTAAACAAGCATTGTTTAACATTAATGAGCCGCTTGTATATCATGAACACAAACTCTCAAACCCAAAGATAATCTGATATGAGGTGAATTGAAGGTCACATACTGTTAAGTAGACGTTAAATAAAAAAAAAAAAGCCTAAAGTTGGTTAACTTGCTAATAAGTACTGTAACTAACATTAGAAAAGTAACTAGCATTACAACAAGGGCACTATCAATCAAGCAGATAGCTGTTTATAAATACTGTATATGTTTATAAATAACTGATAGCTAGCTTTAATTTGGTATTTTGCTATTATCAATAAATAAAAAATATAAAATATATATATAATTTATGTAATAGAAGAGTAACTCAGTAGTTAGCTTCTGATGGTGAATTTTTTTTAGCATCACTTGATTTGTAAAATATGATGAAAGGGATGCTTTGTTTTGTTTTTAAAATGATCTGGGATAAAAGCTAATACTTCATTATATATAAATAATTAAATAGTAAAAAATATTTTTGCCAAGAAATGGTTATTATTCTTTTACACTAATAATAAAAAATAATAATTTGATATTTATTAATTAAAAATGTATTATTTTTTATTTATTAATTCATTTATAAAAAAAAATATAATAATAATAAAAAGTATATTAAACATAGTCCCTCAAATACATAAAACAAATGAAGAAGTTACAATATATAATGAATTGTTTTGTCTCTAAATGTTTTAGCTGTCACTTAATGATACAGGACAAGATTGTTTTTTTTTTTCTTTTAACCTCTTTCCAGTTCACTATTAGACAGAAACACAGCCACTTAACTAAATAAGCACAAGTTGCTGCAGTTCTGAGCATCTCGCTGTGACAGAAGACGGTCTATTTTTCCCTCCTGGTCTTTGATAAAATTTATACTATGGTGACAAATTGAATTTGTGTTTACGGGCCGGACTGAGGCTCTGCTCTTCGTCTATATTCTGCCCAGGACAGATCGATAAAGCAAAGCACATTTTGTGTGACAGTAAAAACCCGAACCATAAAAAAAAAAAAAAAAGAAAAGCAGACTTGCTTGTATAGTTTCTTTAGGTGGGTGATTCATCAGTGGAGCTGGCACTTTACCAGACCCTGTATGAATGTGTGTGTGTGTGTGTGTGTGTGTGTGTGTGTGTGTGTGTGTGTGTGTGTGTGTGTGTGTGGAAAAAATAATGGAGAGAGTTTTACTCAAGAGCAGCATAGTAATTTCCACACTATAAATTGTAATTATATTTTACATAGCACCAAGTACCATTCGTACTGAAGTATGTAAGCAAATTTAGGTACGAGTTTTCTTTTTTATTAAGGACAATTTTGCTCTGTTCTTGTTTTTACTTAAATTGCACAAACAAACCAAGCAAGTATTTTTTTTTTGCCTGTGCTTTTAAGAAAATCTTACTCCTCTACTTCATGCAAGAGACCAGACTGAGAAACATGAAGAATTTCAACCAAGAAAACCTTACTGAAAAAAGTTTTTGCTTTTTCAAAACTTTTTCATAATACAATAGTCTTAGACCTTTAATCCAACACAAAAAAGGAAATACTCAGAAAAACACATCCATATTGTTGAAAAGTAAATCCATTTAAAGAAATGCATCTGCAAATCCATGTAAAAAAATCCCCATCAGTACAAGGACACGTATTGTTTTCTAGTGGTTTGTGACACTGCTCCCCAAATGGCACATGGGAAAGCGAATTGGCACACAATCAAAGGGCGCGGCAGAGCGGCAGGCACTGACCCTTCAGAGAGACGCCTAGGCATAATAAAGGGCTGCTGCAACCTAGAGCAGGCACAGGAGTTAGTCTGTCTAGTTTATGAAGCTCAAAGGCCCTGCTTTGCCCTAACTATAGAAGAAGCCATGATTACAAACAACTTAAGTTCAAGGTATTCACTCACTCTGACTCTCCTCCTGCTCCACCACTATGTTCCATTGGACAAGTTTCTGTAGGCCTTGCTACTGAACAACAGAAGGCTGTTTGCATATGGGGTTCCTCCTCTATTAAGTAGAGAATGGCATCTTGATGCTTTGCCAGTCCATGGCAGGCCAATGTTCTCGCTCACAGGAAAGATACACCCTGTGGCCTGACCAATCTGTCTGAGGCAGCAGGATGAACCTATGCTGACAGAGCCAAAAGCTGCACCTTCACCCCTACCAAGGAAACACTGGCTGACCACCCTGGTCGTCCCTTCATCTGCATCCAAGTCAAAGCTGCTTTCCAGACAGCCTGAATAGCACCCCGGTCCTGGCCATGGTTTATATGGGAAGTAAGGTCACAATAACTTGCCAACAGTGTAGGACTTCAACAGTTTCTTTGATTTTCTTAGGTTATCCAGAAGGTCCCTGAGACAGACATGAGGGTCGGCTGCTGTCAGGGAGAATGGCCTTTTTTTGGTTGGCATAGTCCTTTATCTCCCTGTGCCCCTGACACTAAAGAGACCGGCCCTGCTTCTCCACAGAGGGTCAAACACACTCCAAGCCCAGTGCCCCAATTGTGCCATGCTATGCCTGTTTAGCCCACAAGGAAAAGTGAAAATGAGTCATACCAGCCCTCTAACATTCTCTCCTCTGTATCCCAACTCAGAGGGCAACTTTGACCAGGAGCAAAAGCAGAACCAGCAAAAACATTGTTCATACTTCATTGTCAAAATGAGGCTCCTGTACTATCACACACAGCATTGGGAACAGGAGACTGTCACCTCCTGGTCATACCCCATAGCTAAGTACTGTAGATACCATTATGCATCTGGCCCATGCCCATCTGCTAGGCAGCCACCTGAGTATCAAAAACCTGGAGAAAAATCTCTGGGATCACTTTCACTGGATCACCAGTTCTGGAAGAAAAGGTGAGAAATTCTTGTCAGTACTGAACCAGTCCAGCTCATCATAGTGGCTATGGATGGACCTTGTCAGCCTGCTCCCCAAATCAGCTCTGGAACAATAAATGATCCGGTACCCTGAGATTATCTTACTCTGGAAGGCATCGTTATTGAAGACTCTCTCAGGTTGCTACTGGCTGTGGACCTCTTGTCTCTCCTGACCTGCTCTCCTTTGCTCCAGATGCCCAGCACCACTCACTACCTCTTGCTGAGCTAAATACAGCATCGACTCCCCAGTGAAAGACAACACACCTCACCTCACTTCCATGACTGCTCACGCACAATATCCCAGCCTTGCAAAAGATAAGTAAAAGAGCAGTTTCCTGCACTGCTTATCTGGTCCTGTGTTTGTGTCTCGCTTCCCTGCTCTACAACTTGCACAATAATATTGAATTTCACTTTACTTGAATTAATTCAATGCAGAATTCAAAGGAAATAAGGGAGTAATGCTAATATATTTTGTTTAAGAAAAAAAGGCTTTGTTTTTGTTTTGTGTGTAACCTGTACTGTCCTTTGGGTTGCGTCATCATGCAGATTTATATGTTTTAACTCGAAATATAACATTTTAAATAAAAACGCCTGCACACTACCTGATCAAATGTACCCAAAAAAATGAGTGTTTAGTGTTGTACATGATTAAATTATAAAAAAAATAATTCATACTAATAATACGTCAAAAGATTGTGCTAGTAAAATGCACACAAATCCAATTTGCCTAGACAGAAATTAAATGTAGCGATAAAAAATAAGATAAAAGAATCTCTCTCTCTCTCTCTCCCTCTCTCTCTCTGACGCACATACAAACTAGACTCTAAATCAAAAGTGACACAGAGGAGTGTGTGAAGTTCGACTTCACTGCCATGGATACATCACTTTCGGTCCTCCGCCACGTTATTAAAATTGAATACCAAATTATCCACTAATTAGCGTTACCATGGTGACAGCGCGTACATAGGACCATGTGTTTCTTTCAGGCCACTCATCATCGACACTTCATCATTAGGAACTCTAACAGCATCAATTTTTTCATCACAGGAAGATTAACAGATGTAGAACTGTGCATGAAGTGTCTCACTACCAAGGAACTATCAGCTTTCTCAGACTGTTCAGAATCACACACACACATGCACACACACTGAATGAGATGCTCGGAAACTCGTCAGATCAAATGGTTCAAGGAAAAGAGGAAAAAACATACATATACATTATAGGTCCAGAGATGCACGGATAAGCTAGTTCAGCAGGCCAGAGAGAGAGAGAGATGTGCACTGTGAGCTAGCGTCAACTTAACCTTACTGTTATTTGCTGACATTACACTTAGGAAGGAGAAAACACACACCGACCTGATAGCTCTGCCCACAGTTCACTCTCATAGTTTTTTTCCCTTTTTTTCTGCATATCCAAAAAGAAGATTCCACTTCATCCTCTCATTGAAGTTGTCAACATTGGCACAACGAGTTGTACTTTGACGAGGACACTAGGCTTTGTGACTAGGCTTGGCTTTGCGAAGCAGTCTGGCTCTGTATGTATGGCTGTAGTGCTTTGATGTGAGCATGTCAAAAATATATATATATTTTCCAGTCTGCAGGGCGCCATAATTGTTCCTTTTGAAATCTTACTTTTTTTGTATCTCTGAAGTGGTCCAGGGTCAAATCTGAACATCTTTTGGCTCCCCAGTGCGTGGTTGTACTGTATGAACTTCACTCCTCTTTCCATGTACATGTTCCTTAATCTTTTTTTTTTTCAGAGGTTTGAGTTTTTCCAAAAGTTTATTGGTCCAGTAAATATAAAATTTCTCTCTCAGCATCAAGAGAACAACCTCAACATAACCTGTAAAATCAAGTAGAATGGAATAAAATATTACTTAAGTAAAAGTAGAAGTCCTCCAATTGCATGCGTACTTGAGCAAAAGCACAAATTCAAATTCTGTGTGTGTGTGTCTTTGTACTTTTCAACTGTGAACATACTGTTTCGTCACTTTCTGCACCTGTCTCCACTTTTGATGTCAAATACCTGCTACATAATTACCGAAGAATTACCAGCAGGTGGCAGCACTCTGGTTATGTTACGCAATACTATGCAAAAATATCATGGAGTACAAAATTTGTTGTAGGATGTAGAGAAGTAAAAGTAAAAGTGAAGTAAAATTCACTGTTCAATGAAACTGTTCAAGTAAAAGAATTAGGTAATTAAGTAAAGTAACGAAGAAACTCTTGAGTTTTTCAAGATACAAACCTTGTGACACTTTGTCTAAATTATTAAAATTCACAAATTATTTAAAAAGTGCACAATTTTTCAACATCAAATTGTGAACCTTTTATATTGTAAGCAAGACAATACGGAACCTTCATTCCACTGTTGCATGTTGTTCCTTTGAATCAACAAAGCTATTTTAGCAATTTACAAAATGAATATTTGTTGGGAACATTGAAAAAAAAAAATTCAAATCAAATCAGAACTTACCTAAGATATGAAAACAGTTTTTAGTTGATGAGAATCTTCAGCATGTTGCCATGTCCCCTGAGAAAGAGGGTTTGAAAGGAAAGGTCATGTTATCAAAATATAAGCACACTATTGGTTTTCTTTCTATCTTTATTTCTTTTTATCCCTTATGCAAATTTTTAATTGTTTATTTTTTTGTATTTGTCACACTAAGATAAAAGATTAGTCAAGTGTCACTAACTCCATCATTTTATAGGAGCAAATCCAATAACATTCTAAGTTGAGTGGCTTTAAGTACACACAAGTCATGTGCACAGTCACACCCACACACAAACACAGACCTTTCTGTTAAAAGGTGTCAATGTTAAACTCACACTGCATCTAAACAACATCATTAGTCAAATCTGGTCTTGTTCTCCCTTTCCCTTTCTCTCCCTCGCTATCTATCTCAAATGTGATCAATATTTAAATGTTATATTTAAATACATCCCTAATTTTAAGAAGAAATAAAATCATCTGTGTCATGAAATTATAGGAAAGTAATCAACATGTGGACATGTTGTGAAACAAACATATTGTTTCATCCATTCAATTGATACATTTTGTATAACAGCAAATTTACGAAAGTTTTATTCTTCATTTTGACCATTTTTGAAGATTTTTACGGAATGCCATGGAACGGTTGTGAATGTTCTTTTAAGTTCATAATTCCTATAATTTAGTCTTATTTGAGCATTTTAATGACACACATAAAACATCAATGCAATATTTTTTTATATTAAATTACCAGGATTTTAACTAATTCAACTGTTTTAAAAGTTATGAGCAGTTTTACTAACTTCTAAGTTCTAGCACCCCCTAGAGGTAAACTACCAAACCGCTATTTACCGTCTTAGTGCAAGTGTCTAAACGTCACCACCAAGCCAACCAATTAGATCACCAGGAACCGCTCAATCTGCATACTCCCATCATGCAACACGACAGTGTGAGACTCAAAAATAATCAAGTTCAAAATTGTTAGGTGTTTAATGATTCATTCGGTATGTTATAAAAATTAATAAACTCCATGTAGTAAGCTTGCATTCAGGTCAGGTCGGCGAATCTTAGAAAGGAGCTTGAGGGCTTCGCGATGACCTTGAACGGGAAACGTGATCATCAGTCATACTACTTACTAATAAATCATAGTACTTACTGTTGCACAGAAGTGCATATAATAAAATTGGTACGATACAGAGAAGATTAGCATGGACCCCTGCGCAAGGATGACACGCGAATTCGTGAAGCGTAACCAATTTTTCAATTTTAAAAAATAAATTTCAATTGAGGAAAAGCAGCTCTAACCTAAAAACAACCCAAACCCCTTAAAATATACTACTCTGTTTCACCCTAAATAACTTAGGCCTAGTGAGTACCATCATTAAGATGTAATAGCAGGTGCCAATATGACGTCATTTTGCAGAAGCCTCCTTTTCATTGTTAGGTGTGTTAGTTAACTATGTGAAAAAATTTACTCCATCTCACATGGGTGAGTTACATATAACGTCTGTGTGCCCATTTCCTTACTGTTTATATTGATAAAATGATTTCCAAAATAAATGTAATTCATTTGTTTAATAAAATAAAAAAATAACATAATAATAAATAATATTTTATATTTTGTTATATGTAGATTATATAAGAGAGAACTTAATTAAAGTTATTTATTGTGTGATTGGTAACTTTGATTTTAACTCTGGTGACAGAAAAGTTGAGTATACTAACATGGCTCAACTGCGTATATGCAATATACAGTACTTAGCTAACGTTCCTCAAGGAATCCAACAGTAGGCAGTGCCATCATCAACCTGCATGTTATACTGTGAGCATCTCACTGGTGTTCCTCACCGAATGTAACAGCAGGCAGCATCGTGTATGGCAAAAACGGGTACATCTGCTCATAACTACTGAAACCCTGGATCAGACTGCAAAGCTTCTATAACAATGATGCATACGACGAGCAAATGAACCCCTAAATCTGACTGCGATGCATCTACAAAGACAGTGCATATGCAGGCAGAAATAAGAGCAGCATGAGGAGTGGCAGCAAACTGACCACACAGTAGCATGCAGGCGTAAGCAGAGGTGGAAAAAGTACTAAAATTTTGTACTCAATAAAAGTACTGTTAGTTCAGTGAAATTTTACTGAAGTACAAGTAAAGTTACCATTATAAAAATCTACTCAAGTAAAAGTAGAAAATAGCTCATAAAAAATTTACTCAAAGTAAACGTTACTGAGTAACTTTTCTTTTTCAGTGGAGGTCGGATGAGTTATTCTAGCGTAGTTCAAAAAAGATGAGCAGATATAAATCTCAAACTAGTTGTTTTTAACTGAAGGAACACCTTTGCATAATAAAGCTGTTGTCTTTCTTGTGTTCATTTTCATTTATTTGTTTTAGTCAGTAGCGCATATGATTTAAAATGTAGCAAACTACAATACTTCAAACAAAACATACTGAAGTAAAAGTTTAACTCTGGTGACAGAGTTTTTAAAATTACAGATTTTAAAAACTACTTAGAAGTACACAAAAAACTACTCAATTACAGTAACGCGAATAAATGTCATTCGTTACTTTCCACCTCTGGGCATCAGGATGTGTTGTTCTAGCAGAACAACATATAACTTCTAGTATTACATAACTGTAAATAATATGCAGACATAATAAAAAAATAAATTAAATTAAATTACATAAGCTATCAATCTGTAAGGTTACCCGTTTGCGTGCAGATTCTGACACCTATGTGTTTTCCATAAATGTTAACTAAACGTTTTTTACAGGAAACTTTATTATTGCAAATGTGTCGATTAGGGATCAGGAGAAAAATGGCCACCATGGTCATGGAAAAGTTTGCCCCCTCACATATACTAATGTGCCACAAACAGGACGTTAATATCACCAACCATTCCCATTTTATTAAGGTGTATCCATATAAATGGCCCACCCTGTATACATCTGATTATACATGACATACTGTATATTGGATGTTAACTTGTCAGGATTCTTGCGTGAACTCTTAATCATATAGCATTGAATTTATTCCTAAATATTTTCATCATTTGCAGTGTTCAATAAACCACATCATGATCTAGAAGGTAAAAACAAAAAAGAGAGAGTGAGGAATAACATCTAGCGTAACGCTCCGTCCTTCTATCACTACCGCTGCTGCAGTGGTAACGCATCTCCACTTCCTCTAATGACACACATTAGCCGTTCTGGCTGGGAAGAGACAGTGATGAAGCTCTCCTAGGAAAACAAACATGCGGTCGAAGATCTTTACCCGAACTCAGGATCATTTCCATGGTCGTTTGGGATTATTTATTATAAACATTTATCAGATTGCAATAATGTGCTCAATAAAGCAGGGCCTGGTTTCACCCTCTGGGCCATCTCTGACCGCACTAATTACACAACACATCTCACTGATTAGCTCTGGGATTGATCGTGTTGATCAGTCTTATAGGACAGGGGATAAAAAGGGGGTGGGGATGGGAGGTGGAGGGGCAACCAGGCACAATTTAGAAGCCTCATTTTCTTTCATCTCGGTCATTTCGTATGAAAGTCTTCAGTCTCCATCTCAATAATGGATTTTTTTTCACTTCCCAAACAGGTTTTATTTCCATCCGAGCCATAAAAAAGCAAAATAGAAGCAATTGATCCATGTGACACGAGAAAGCACTTCGCCTGTCCTTTTGACACGACAGGGACAGAAAACATTTTCACTACGCATTCGCTAAAAGCCTATGTGAACCGATTCTCAGTCTAAAAGGACAAGCTGTAAAAACACACGCCGTCAAATGCTCCCATGAGCCATATTCACTTATTTTTATTGCAAAAGGTACGACATGATTGGCATGACACCTGAAACACTTTAGCATGATGAGCAGCGTGTACATTATAATTTTTTGTTTGTTTGTTTGGCAGCTAACGATTAACATTGCTTTTACAAACGAAGAACAATTAAGGGTTTCGCGTAGAACCTGTCTTTGCCACAACCACACCAGTAAAACTGGGTTAAGAACTAAAAAAAAAACATTATTAAAACTTGGAAGGATAGTGGTGAACCATCATCGTCGAGGATGAAATGTGGTCAGAAAAAAATTAAATGATCATGATGGGAGATCACAAACATTTGGAGAAAACAAAAACATTATTTAGGGCATTTCCACATGCACAATGTGAAAATAACTCAAGGGATTGGAACTAAACAGCTCTGTAACCTTAAGAAATCTACTTATCAGTCAGGGAAAAATGCTTCAATTTGCTAAATAATGGAATGTGAAGGGTTGGGAGAAGGTCATATGGTCTGATAAGTCAGGATTTACCATGTTCCAGAGGGGTGAGAAGAGAGCTGGATGAAGTGATGCAGGCATCATGCATAGTGTCCACTGTACAAGCCTGTGGAGACAGGGGTTGGGGTTGGTTCAGTCGGTCAGGTCTAGTTTCAGCAACAGTATGTGGCAATAAAATCAAGTCAGTTGATCACTGAATCAGACGCCTGAATGACCAGGTTATCACATCTATGGATTTTTCTCTTCCCTGATGGCATGGCCCATAGTCCAAGATGACGATGCCAGGATTCATCTGGCTCAAATTGTGAAATAATGGTTCAGGGAGCATGAGGCATTATTTTTGCACATGGATTGGCGACCACAGAGTCCAGACCTTAACCACATTGAGACTCTTTAGGCTGTGCTGGAGAAGGCTTTTAGGAGTGGTCCGTCATCAATACAAGATCTTGGAGAGAAAGGAATCTGAAACTCTAGGGTGAACAAATGTTGTGACCTTGCATGAGATCAAAGCATCAAAGAAATCAAAGCAAAATGTGGTCCAATTAAATATTATATATATATATATATATATATATAT
>QMIH01000457.1:1010789-1042991 GCA_003987875.1 Clarias batrachus | reverse complement strand
TTTTTTTGGCCAGGCAGTATATTTTGGTACTTGGAATATTAAAAAGTCAGGGGTTCAAGCCTCAGCTCCACTAGGCTTAACTCTAAACCTTAACTCTAGACCTTAACTCTATCTGCTCCAGTGACACTGTATCATGGGATGCTTTCTACCTGGGATGTGTGATGAAAAAACACACATTCATCATACAGTAATGTATATGTGACAAGTATTAATCCAACTCCAAATTAGTCACCATTCTGTACTGTGCTACGGGGGGAAAAAAACAACATTATTTTAAAATGTTCCATCCAACTCTGTTTTGGGTTGGGGTTTCAAGTGGGATCCCTTGAGGGTCCTTTTCTGGTGTGAAGAGTGTCGGTCATTATTGTCTATTAAAAAACTCAGTTTAGGTAGGTACTTCATATACGCTTAGTTCTTTAAGGGTTCTTTGTTGAATAATTAAAAGTTCCTGCTTGGAAAGCACTGTTTGAGAAGGCAGAACTGGAGAACTCTTAAGGGTCCTTTTGACTTTTTCTGTGTAAGAGTGCACCATTATCTGATGTAAAGCAGAGTTCTGGATAGTGCCACTTCCAGATTAGTAATCATTCTGTACTGTCCTGTGAAATGTGCTACTGTCCATCCTAGAGAACCTTTGAATATTAACCCTTAAAGATAGTAGAAAGTAGAAGGATTTCCTTCTGTGACAGGGGTTCTGTAGGCTTAGTTTGATATTTAAAGCCCAAATTATTAATCATTATTTTCTTTTTATTGCGCATAGAATAACAAGGAACCAGTGAGGGTTTTTTGTTTGTGGTGCACTCATTGGTTTATTGGAAAAAGCATTCTTAGAAACCCTTCTGATATTGTCTTTAAGGGTTGCCACAGTGGAACAACCAAACAAACCTTAAATATTTGATGTAGAACCCTACCCCAAAGGGACTTTCTTTCAGAGAAGTTTAAAATGCTTTATAACACTAAAGTCATTAACCACATGAAGAACCCTTGAGGAACCAGTAACCGTACTTGTCATTAGTTAATGAGCTAAAACTGTTTTTCCGCCTCCAAGTCTTTTCACTGCAGCGTTTTTCCCCAGCATGCTTTTAAAACATGGCTGGATGTTGAAGCTTGACGGATCCCTCCAGCGACTGTTATCTTCACGGTCACTGCAGGTCGCCGGTTAGCGCTGAGACGAACGATCTGAGTGCTGCGGCACAACAATAATTGCCTTTCCTGACGATTTTGTGTCATTATTGTTACAGGAGTCAACACCTGAAAGCCAATGAAAGCGAGAACAAAAAATGAAAAACAGGATTGGCGATGTGCGGAACGAAAGAACTTTTCAAGGACACTTTCAGAAAGCGACTCTGCAGCGAACAGAGTGCAAAGTGAGGTCAGTTCAGGCACCGCAGTCAGAGGATCCACAAGTGAAACACGACCCTATGCTGCACTCCTACGCCTTTCTTTTGATTCACTCACAGGTGTATAGAATCTGAAGTCTTGCGAGGTGTACAGGATGTCACAAAACATCTCCACGCACACGGGGACGAACATAATGAAGCGACTGGATGCTTAACACCTGAAGTCTGAACAAAGTCCAACATGAGTGGGAAAGATCAGACAGCGTGTGACATTTTACCTGTGGATTTAACTTTAAATAGACGCACTATTCATTTCACCATAAGACTTGTTTGGGGTCTCAATTTCGCTCTTATTCTCCACCAAGTTATCATCCATTTGTGTTAAGTTAAAAGTGATACTTTCGACTTTTACAGAAAAAAATATTTGTTAACCGGATTTTTTTTTTTTTGGGGGGGGGGGGGGGAGATAGTTCCACCCCACCCTTTAGGCTCTGCCTCCCAGGGATCAAATATTAATCATTTAAGTGTTTTTAAAAAGTCTAAAACAGTGTTTCCGAAAGTGTTGTTCTGTAAGGGTACTGCAGGTGCATTTAAAATGGCAATAAAACAGTTCTTAAGTATTTACATTTAAAAAGGAACCAGAAGTAATAAAACAAACCCATGAGTTTTAAACAATGTGATGATCTTCATTTTTTGCCAATCATGATGGCGTAAGGTTTGCATGAGCAGCCTTGATAAATTGAACTAATACTTGGTAGAACTAAAGACCACTACTATTCAAAAAGAAAAAAAATCTTTATTTAAAAATTAGATGCATTTTAACAACGTCATCTGAAGGAAGGACAAAAACAAATTGGCATGTTAATTAATATTTACAGAAACAAAACAGGCCGAGGGTGAAACCAAGGATGCAAACCAAACCCATGTTGTGGAATACTGCAAGTGTCTTTTTTTTAAGCCAAGCAAGCCAAGCAAGTTCTCGGTGGTATAAGACCGATATATTCACCTGGGAACCCGGCTCTGTCTCATTCTCATAAACTAATCTGGAAACGCGGCTCAATTAATGAAAATGACTCTTAACCATATGCGTACTAGTAAGTTCAGTGTTTGCGTTATAAAAAAAAACCCTGTACAAGAAAATGGCGAGATGCATCCCCTCTTCCTCCTTCTGATGAAACTTGGCACAGTCAGGAGAGCGGTGTCCGTACGGAGACATGAATCTGAATGAAGAAATGAAGCGTTGAGGATTTCATAGACGGTCTCAAAGCTTTCGGATAGACCTGCTATAGCGAGCAGAGAGGAGTGAAAAGGCCACAGCAGAGTGCTGAAATTTTATTTCTCTGCATTACGTCTGAGAGAGAGAGAGAGAGAGAGAAAGAGAGAGAGGCAAATACAATAGGATGAGGAAAAGACTGAAATGATGAGGATGAGGAAGGGGAAAGTGTCTCTACACTGCTGAACGGCGTCTGATGATGAAGGCACCGCGCTGGAGCTGACCTAAATAAATCCTCATCTTCGTACTGTCGCTGGTTTTCCTTACCCAGATCTGCAATCGAAGCACATGCACAATTATTATTAGTTATAGGGATAAAACATTTTGCGTTATGATATTATAGGAAAAATAAATCAACACGACCGCAACTGCTATCTCCACCTTCCCCCCCGCTAGAACATCGGCACACCTCCTTGTGTGTTTAACAGCATAAAACAATGACCCAGTTCCTAATCTGTCTTTAACACACAGCTCTCCAACAGATGCTTTTCATTATTCACTTTATGAGCGTTTGATGGGCCATCAATCATAATCCCTTTAATAATGAACGTAAAAACAAATCATGTTCCAGTCTCCTGAGTAGCTTGTGGGTTTTGTCCACACTACTGTGATTAAGGTGCGGTTATAACCAGGCTATTTACCCTCCAGCACCTACAGTGCAGGCGTTAACGCAGCGCGCCAGGGCATTATTCATGTGAGGAAGGGAAAAAGAGGGGGGGTTACAAGCGTTCATCTGTGCATGGATGCCGTTTACGAACATTCGTCTAGCTCAAGACTACCAAGTGTTCACATCACCCACCAGATCATAAACCCTTATTTCTATTCACTCATTGTAAGGAGTTTTCTCTCCACTCTCTTGGGCGTCAATAATCCATAAAACATAAGCATTCTGAATTTTGAGCTCTCTGCTTATTAGTCTATTGCTGCTATTGCATGGTTTAAATGAAGCTTAATACTTTAAAAAGGTGCATTACACGATTTTTTGAGAAAAAAATTAAAAATACTTGTACAAATAACCTAAAAGATATTTAGCAGGTGATAAATGAAACAAGTTTAGACCTTATGCCTCAGCACACGTCTGCTGAAGTGCCACACTGTTCGGAGAACGTCAGGTCTGGAATGCGTTTCATGTTTATATGGGCCTCTGGTCAGGCAAACCAAACTCGCCTACATACACGTTTAATCATAATGAGAAACCTAATCTTTAGTTATTTATTTAGATTAAATTCAGTGCACATTTAAACTAGAATTATCTTGTCATACATTACTGAGCATATGTTGTGCATGAGGTGATCTGTACGATTTCTACGTACACTTGATAAAAATAAATCTTCATGTCCCCCCATTCCTGTGAATGAAAAGCGAGATATTTACACAACTCTCAGCTAACATATATACACTCACCTAAAGGACTATTAGGAACACCATACTAATAGGGTGTTTGATCCCCTTTCGCCTTCAGAAATGCCTTAATTCTACTTGGCATTGATTCAACAAAGCATTCTTTAGAAACGTTGGCCCATATTGATAGGATAGCATCTTGCAGTTGATGGAGATTTGTGGGCACGAAGCTCCCGTTCCACCACGTCCCAAAGATGCTCTATTGGGTTGAGATCTGGTGACTGTGGGGGCCATTTTAATACAGTGAACTCATTGTCCTGTGCAAGAAACCAATTTGAAATGATTCGAGCTTTGTGACATGGTGCATTATCCTGCTGGAAGTAGCCATCAGAGGATGTGTACATGGTGGTCATAAAGTAATGGACATGGTCAGAAACAATGCTCAGGTAGGCCGTGGGATTTAAACGATGCCCAATTGGCACTAAGTGTGCCAAGAAAAGATCCACCACACCATTACACCACCACCAGCAGCAGCCTGCACAGTGGTAACAAGGCATGATAGATCCATGTTCTCATTCTGTTTACGCCAAATTCTGACTCTACCATTTGAATGTCTCAACAGAAATCGAGACTCATCAGACCAGGCAACATTTTTCCAGTCTTCAACTGTCCAGTTTTGGTGAGCTCGTGCAAATTGTAGCCTCTTTTTCCTATTTGTAGTGGAGATGAGTGGTACCTGGTGGGGTCTTCTGCTGTTGTAGCCCATCTGCCTCAAGGTCGTGCGTGTTGTGGCTTCACAAATGCTTTGACAGAAATAACCACTCGTTACAACCGAGGTATGCAGCAAAGTTGCTCTTCTATCAGTTTGAATCAATTGGCCCATTCTCCTCTGACCTCTAGCATCAACAAGGCATTTTCGCCAACAGGACTGCCACATACTGGATGTTTTTCCCTTTTCACACCATTCTTTGTAAACCCTAGAAATGGTTGTGCGTAAAAATCCCAGTAACTAAGCAGAAATACTGTGACATACTCAGACCAGCCCGTCTGGCAACAACAACGATGCCACGCTCAAAATTGCTTAAATCACTTTTCTTTCCCATTCTGACATTCAGTTTGGGAAAGAAAGGTGATTGTCTTGACCAGGACCACACCCCTAAATGCGTTGAAGCAACTGCCATGTGATTGGTTGATTAGATAATTGCATTAATGAGAACTTGAACAGGGGTTTCTAATAATCCTTTAGGTGATGTGTGTATATATATATATATAATTTTTTTTTACTTTTTGTGTACAGGAAGAAACCAAAGCAAACAAACAACAATAATTCCGATCCAGTTTCAGGGACCGGATTACTGCTAGGTGAGCAGCCCGTGAGACATCGGGATCAGGTTTGTCTGTGCGCTGTAGTCCATAGATTAACCCCGAGTGATTAGATAGCGATTAGTCAAAGCAAGCGGCCGGACTGCACCTTCGATCCGCCCGTCTGACGAAATCGTTAACAGGGACAAGCTGCTAATGTTACTTTCTGACAAATCAGAACACAAACCTCGCTGGTTCCTACAGAACTGATGACGCAGCTGATCTTGGTGTTGTCCTTCGACTCCAGATAGATAGCCTGACTCTTATGGTACCTGCAAGGAAGAAAGAAAAAAAACTAATTAATAATACATTTAAATTGTTATTTCTAAACCTCTTGTTGATTCTTCAAAAACATACTAATTAATCACGCGGGTTTATTGGCACCACAGATTTAATTTATTTGTGAATAAAATGCCAACAGAACCCCAAACCTGACAAACAATTTTTCATTTTATTAAAACGAACATCACTGCAGGATTCGAGTCAAGATATAAAGTTTTTTTAGACTTAGAACTTAACCTCCTCCCATCAGAAACACATCAGTGCAACTAGCATCGTTTTAAACCCATTTAATTCCCCCCAAGACTGGGGCAATTAGGCTTAGTGCTGTAATTAAATAACTATAACTCAGGGCTGAACGTTAACTTTTTTTTTTTTAACCATGGAGTGAAGCGTTGGGGCTTATAAAAGTTGCAAGTCATGCCATTAAACTATAATTAAAATGTAAAGCCTTCTGGTTAGACGTTACACTCACAGACTGAGAACTGATGTGGTAATCAATCTATCAAGAAAAAAAAAAAAATGCAGTGCTATTTAAATCATAATCACAAAAAATATGTTTATTAATTACAGATTTTTGTTTTGTTAACTTATTTTTGTTTGATTTGTACATTTTAATCTATATTTGTAATTATTTTTGGTTACTGTTGGTCTATTTACTACGCACCAACACGGCAAACATTATATATGCAAATAGATCGATACTGTGAAACGTTTTTTTTTTTTATCTCAAATTTAATCGTAAACTGTTGAAAATGTACACATATATTAATATAATTTTTTTCTTCCATTTTCATATTCATTATCATACACATTATATATTACGCTTGATGTGACGCGGAATGGGATATTTGTGGGATTTCAGAAGAGATCTACCGCCACCCCATGGATAATGTGGGAACTGCAGGCTGTCGATTCACTGAATAGTCTTTGGTTCTTACGTATTAAAAATATTTAACAAAAAATTATCCCTCATTTCTCTAGCAATTGTTTCATTTGTTTATCCTAGATGACTGTTTCATTTGTTTTTGTTTTTTCAAAACAGTCACATTATGCAGCCGTGCTCAGTTTTTTTCCTCTGCGCCATTTGGATAAAATGTACCGATAAATAAAATAAAATAAATCAATATTATTATTACAAACCACAAACCACTCTTATCCTGTTCAGGGATCTCGGGGGCCTCGGGATGTGCTAACCCAGTGCTAACGACACACCACTCTGCTGACTTATTACTCACTAACTCATTATTAACAAATGATAGTTATGTGAGAATAAGATGAAAAAATCTTCTACTAGTCCACTATACATTATGTAAAATAATAGATATAATGGAAAGGGTTTATCAACCCATTTTATTTAAATAGATTTCATTTCTAGTCACATTATTGACATCATTATCACATACTATAATTTCTGTTGCTTAATGCAAATTTATCCTTTTCTTGAAAAATGAAAAAAGCCTAAAGCCTCTAGGCTTTTCAGTCTGGTCCCTGAGTAATTTCAGATGAATGTTTTTTTGTCTTTATGTTTAATAGGCCACTGAGTGGCTTAACAATCATTTAAGCATAAAACACATCTAACTTAAGGCTTGACCCGGTGAGAAGTGCAGATGGTGACAGATGATCAGGCTGTGAATAGTAAACTGCTGATGCTGAATGGTTGGAACAAACAAGAGGGGAAATATCGCTGCTGAGGCTGTTACATAAACAACCAACTTTTAAATTGTATCTTTAAGCACTTTGCAGTGTATTTATTTATTTATTCATTCATTCAACGTCATGAAATTTAATTTAATATGAAGAAACGAGGGGGAGGGGCTTGATACTTTTTACACAGTACTGTATGTTGAAAAAAAGTTTTATATATGAAAAAAACAACACTTTTATTATTATTATTATTATTATTATTAACATAATCATCATTTTAAATATGGGACACATTCTGAATTTTACTGGCTGCCCTTAAATGAAACCAATAAGTTCAAAATTATATCATTACAACAATAAGGCTAATACTGTTGCTACATGCCCATGCTTACATACTGCACAACTCACGATTTAATTTTTAATTAACATGTGCATCCATTTATTTCCGCTTATTCTACTTTTCTCTTCTACCTCTACTTTGTTTCAGCTATTAAGCAGTTCCTTTTTCACAGTTTATATTTATTTACAGATATTCTACAGATGTTTTTTTAAAAAAAAAAAAAAACAGGTGGCCTTGCACCGCCAGGGTCCGGGTTCGATCCCCGGCCAGGCCCGATTCCCGTCTCTGTGTGCATGGAGTTTGCATGTTCTCCCCGTGCTTGGTGGGTTTCCTCCCACAGTCCAAAGACATGTAGGTTAGGCTAATTGGCGTTCCCAAATTGTCCGTAGTGTGTGAATGAGTGAGTGTATGTGTGTGTGTCTGTGCCCTGCGATGGATTGGCACCCTGTCCAGAGTGTACCCTGCCATGTGCCCTAAGTCTCCTGGGATAGGCTGCAGGCCCCCGTGACCCTGAATACAGGATTAAGCGGTATAGATGATGAGTGAGTGAGTGAGTGAGTGAGATTATTTCAGTTCATCATTATTTCAACAGATGTATTTTATTTATGTTATATTATTTGCTATTTGTACTTATGCCTTTTTTTTACTACTCTGCATGCCTTAAATTGTCCCCATGGGGATAAATAAAGTCTTTTTAATTCAATCAAATTGAATATTCTGACATCCTGTTTCAGAAGAATGTACATCAACAGACAGAATAAAACCAAAAGCCAATTTCTATATGTTTTAAATAAAGCATACAAAGCAAATTTTCTAAAAATTCTGGTATTAACAAGCATTTCTACTTTCTGTGAGCAAGTATAGTGAAGTGGACGTTAACTGCGTCAACCCAATTGTGCATTACAGTCTTAAAAAGAAGAAATCTGTGACTCGTACCATCTTTTATCGTAGTAAAGTTTCCCGTCTTCTATCCGTGCCTCGTAGCGCTGAGTAGGGCTTTCCATAGGCGTGGTCGGGAGATGTTCAGGAGAAGACGGGGAGGCTAAACATGAAAAAAGTATGCAGATAATTAAATTTTAATTTTGGTTATTAAGCAAAATTATTATTATTATTAAAAAAAGAAAAAAAAAAAAAACATACCTGGTCTTTTCGGTGACTTGAGCTATTAGAAAAAGAAAAGTAAAAAGTCAATGTTGCCATGAGATGATGGGTGCAAATTTGTTCTTTTTTTAAATATAAATTTATAATAATAACATATAATTACATATTAAATTTGTACTGTAATGAAATTCTTTTAGAAAGAACAGACAATATACTTCAAGCATTGCCATGGTGCCAATACTTTATGTCCCTGGAGCTATTAATCAGTACACTGTCAAAACCAATTATCACTCCAAATCAATATATTATCCATTATTCTTTTTTCCAGTCAAAAAATTAACTTTTCCCGATTGTGTCCTTTATGTTTGTGGACGAGTTTGTCTCCCTATCCTGAGAAGGTCCTTCTGGATTGAGTTTTGTGTTACGTCACCTTGTTTAGCGTCCTCAGGTCCTCCATTATTTGCTCCTCTGTGAGTAAATAGTTTAGCTGAGGTGTGCAGAGTTAAAGATCAATTGCGGATTAAAAGAAATCAGCAGGGAAAAAAAAAAAAAACACATTTCCTTTTATCACTGTCAATATGTCTATCATTTCAGAAATATTAGGCTTGTGACCTTGTGGGTTTTATAGTGAGCATCAGCGTCTGAATGCAGTGGAAGTTATGGGAAGTACTGAGGTGTACATTAGTAGGAGGTCATAAAGGATATCTGGAGCAGGTTTCCTGCGTTTATCAGGAATGGGGACGGGATCGTTGGGTCGCCTCCTCAGCTTACGCGTCATGATGGGCTTCACCTCCATGGAATCTGATTTGAAATACACACACGTACACGATAAGATGAGATTTACATTACTGCTCTCAAGTTTGGGATCACTTTCTAACTCCAGAAAGGCTGAGCTTCATGTCTTCATGCCTTCAATGTTGTTGCAATTACATAATTACCTAATTCCATACACTCAGTGTTATTTTATAGTTATCAAATCCCCAGTATTGTTGTAGAATGTAGAAAATATAACTTATGTCATATATCATAAATTGTCAGTTATGCTGGCAACACAGAACACTGCAGATTATCAGCAGATTAACTCTCGTGATCACATGACTGCCTGGGAGGGTTGCAGCCTCTATCCGGCATCACGATAGCGTACTGCCCCGTATATCGCTAACTTAAGAAAAGATCCCGTCAACTACACTTTCGACTGAATGTCTATGGTGATGGATCATAGTTAAGCGCCTCACCTCCTGTCAGCTCCATAGTCAGCTTCTCATTTTCGATCATCTTCTTCTTCTCCTCCAGCTCTGCGATTAAATTCTCCTTCAGCTCCACTTTCTTGTCGTCGAACTCCTTCACCGCGGCTTTCTTCTCCTTGATGTAGTTTCTCTCCACCTGCTCCGTCTGAACGCCATACGACAAAACGCCTTCAGCAAAACGCTATTTTTACGTCTGTGAACTTGCACTATGTTTTACAGTGATTTGAACTTACCTCAAGCTGGAGGAAGAGATCTAGACAAAAAATAAATGAACAAATAAAAATATTTAATTTTTTTTCCTTATTGTGTGTGAGAAATAAAGCTCATAAATCATCTCTGCAAGTTTGTTTACCTGCGTTACGGAGTCTCTCTTTATACTGCTGATCGAGTTTCTTCATCCTCTTTTGATACTCCTGCAGAGTGCCTGAAAACAAACAAACACACACAGTTTATTTTATAGTACAGGATGGACACCTGGTACTTTGCAGGCAAGAATCTGTTTATAATTATATAAAAGTTCTCGTGCATGCTGTTCTTGTTTTGACGATTTCAGTTAAAAACGTTTTTTTTTTCTCGGAATATTATACATTTCTTCCTCAAGAAGTATCACAGAAGCATGGACTTAATAGATATTATGCTCCCTTAGTCAGCACCTCTGCATAAGAAACAAAAGCTTTCATGAGGGGCGGGGCGATACGTCGAAAAATATCATATCACAATAAATTTAATTACCATGAGGTTCATGATATTTTTTATAATGAAATTTGTACATATTAAATAAAAGTACCATTTTAATGATATATTCTTTGCATATCACAGAAAAGTAATAAAAAGAAATGTAACATAGTTGATGACAATAATGATATTTCGAGAGTGAGAAAAAAATATCCGCAATCTGGCTGATTAGTCTTCAGCTCCTCAATAAGTGTCTCACTTATGCGAGCACTGTTGATTGTTGAACCTTTTTCCTGAGAAAGTTCCAATACTAGCACTTGACAATCACAGAAAACTCTGATGAATTTTCCAGCTGATGGTTGATTTTTCAGCTTTTTCTCGGTCTGTGATTGAGGATGTTTCCGTTCCACACTGCTGTTTACTCTCAGGCTCGTAGTGATCCGTGTTTCGTCACCAATAATGATTCTCTTTAAAAAAGCGACTGTGGAGACAGGAGACTTGAACAGAACAGACAGAAGTTTAATATAACCAGAGTGTGGATCATTTTTAAATCACCCTCGTATATTCTTATACTGGCCAGGTTATTGGGTTTGTTGTAGAAAAAAATAAATAAATAAAATAGGAATGAGATTATTTTATTTAATCATGACTTCCTTAACCTGCAAATCTAATCTACAAAACAAACAAATAAATAGGAATGAAATAAGGTTCGATATTCTCTTCTGGGGAAGGTTTAAAGGTCCTGTGTGGGGTTCTAGGTAGAACATTAGGTACAACTGCTTGTTTCTAGCCAGTCACCTTCTTGGAGTTGTTGCAGTTGCCTTTTTAGCGACGCCAACTTGTCCTGGTACATCCTGCAAGACAGAGAAAAATAATTAAACATTTGTTTATAAAGGCTTTTGGATCAGGAAAGGCTGAAATAATAAATCAGAGCACACGTAGGGAAAGGATTGGCTTTGGAAGACATAGTGACTGATTAAAGAGGCCGATGTTAAGTGTTTTAATGTAATGAGAAAGCAATTAAATAAAAGTGCTCGAGCTTTCCCTTTTTGTCCATCTCACAAATTGTTGACTGCATTACATTTATTTGTATTCACCACTACTTACAGAACAAGGAGTGATCGCTCAGACTTTACAGGCCTATCATTCATTCTCCCATGACTCTATTACTTTTCTAAAGGATCAGACCGATGGTTTTCCCAAAATTCCGCAAGATTCAGATTAGATTGTCATATCTCTCTAAATTTTACCCGCAACCCCATGAAACTTGTATAAAAATCTTCCACTGGATAAAAAAAAGCTCACCTCTTAAAAAGTGGACCTGAGCTTGCTCCGTTTAAATATACAGGTTTTAAGGTATAGACTGTAAGTCAGCAAAAAAAAAAAAAGACCTCTGTATCTTAGCTTAAACAGTTAAGCTCTGGGTTACTGATCGGAAGGTTGGGGGGGTTCAAGCCCAAACACCACAAAGTTGCCACAATTGAGCCCTTGAGCAAGACCCTTAACCTTATCTGCCCAAGAGGTGCTGTATCCTGGCTAACGTTGCACTCTGACCTCAGCTTGCTTACTGGGATATGCAAAAAAAATATTTTACTGTGCTTGTATCTTAATCTTAAACTGCCAATTTGCACAAATCCCCACATTATCTCCCAACATTTAGTTGAGTCTCCTCTCTCAAATCAAGTCAAACCAAGCGAGCAAAATTTATATTGAAAACAGAGAAGACTAATTTAATATAAATTTTGGTTCCTCTGTGACTTTGGGATTAGGGAGAAGAATACATTTTAATTTATACATGTTTGCCTTTGAGGTGGTTGAACATCGCTGTTCCTCAAAATCAACCCTACAGAAAGCGCTGCATGGTAAAAATGTAGCCGTTTTGTTTAGCTTCATTTTAAGTCCAATTTTATACTCTTGAATTTGACATTATTTTGTATTATTTAAATAAATAAAGCTTATAGGTATAAAAGCAGTTATTTTACATTATATTTTTAAAACTATATATTGAATCAGGATATTTACAGTATAAACTCATGATACTTACAGTACCAAATCGAATCTGCACCTAGGTATCGTGATAATATCATAGTGAACGGTGCCTGGTAATTCCCATCCTTAGCGTAATAGTGAATTCAGGTTTTCTACTCACTGCTCTTTGAGCTCCACGTAGTCGTCCTCGTCATGTTTGGCTAGGTCCGTTTCACTGGCATCTTCAGTGTCTGAAACACAGTTCAGTTACTGTCACACCTGATATTCCTGAAAGTCTTTAAATTAAATAAATTAAATTAAACCAAGTCACATGCTGATCAAGTGAACATTGTTTTAGTCAGCTCCGCTGGGTATTTGCCAACATCTTAAACCATAAAGTGTTTTATTTCTCCTATACCAAACCAATTCAGCAGTGTTTCCCCACACATAGACTATACTTGGATGGGCCACCCAAGTGTATCGACGAACGCCCAAAAATATTTGCCCACACTTAAAAAATAATATAAAAAAATCTGTCATCCGGGATCAGATATTCCGTCTTGCGCTACCGCTTCTGTACCCGTTTATTTTGCTATCGCGAGAGTGGTGTACTGAGAGGAGAAATTTTTTGTATTAAAAAGTTATTTTATATATAGATTGATGCTTTTTACTACTATACTATTATATTTTTTATTGTATCATGGAATAGGCGGCACGGTGGTGTAGTGGTTAGCACTGTCGCCTTGCACTGCCCGGGTCGATCCCCAGCCAGGCTCGATTCCCGTCTCTGTGTGCATGGAGTTTGCATGTTCTCCCCGTGCTTGGTGGGTTTCCTCCAGGTACTCCGGTTTCCTCCCACAGTCCAAAGACATGTAGGTTAGGCTAATTGACGTTCCCAAATTGCCCATAGTGTGTGAATGATTGAGTGTGTGTCTGTGCCCTGCGATGGATTGGCACCCTGTCCAGGGTGTACCCTGCCATGTGCCCTAAGACTCCTGGGATAGGCTCCAGGCCTCCCCGTGACCCCGAATACAGGATTAAGCGGTATAGATGATGAGTGAGTGAGTATCATGGAATGTCATATTACATACAGTCCTGTGTCAAAAAATAATAATAAGCCTTGACACTGGAGACTTCTCCCATTAATGTTACTGTGCATCGATTGCACTGTTTCTTTTGAAAATTAACAGGTTGTTAATTGAACTGCAGTTATAAAAAAAAAAAAAAAAACATGTCTAAATGCAAATTATTCTTCTAGTTATGTTCTTTCTTTCAATGACGTTTTGTTGTTTGAGATCACAAAATAATATAACATTAAGGGAAAAAAATGATAATAATAAAAAAAATTATGTATTCTGTCAAATATTATCTAATGTGCGTTTACATAATCGGTGTATTGTAAATCTGATAAATATCTTGAGTCTTGTTTATAATATCGCGATCCAATTAGAAACGGTATTGCTAAAGCGATTTAATCGACACAAAAATAAACCACCGCTGACGTTTTTCACTCGCTAATGTTAGCACTAACCCGCTTTAAAACAAAAAAAATATTTAAAAAAAATAGATTTATGATTGTTGTGTAATGTCTTGTGTGCAATTTATAACAAACTTAAAAATATATAAATAAAACTTTAATATATGGAATCGCTAATAGATTAGCAGGCTAGCTAAAGAGTTAGTACGTACTTGTGACGTGCTGATCATTTAGCTTGGTCAAATTTATATTGGGTGATTTATTAATTAACTAATCTTAAACACTGTTAAGAATAATTTACGGGGGAAAAAAATCGACATTGCTAGCATGAACTAATATGAGATAAAAGCTAATGCTAATATTTAATCAGCGGTCGCTAAAGAAACCGTTACTATGGTTACAAAGCGGCTCGCTAATTGAACATCTGTGCAAGCTCGATTTTAAAACCTTTTCACGACTTATTTATCTATTTTTTAGTATTATTTGAGTTCAAATGAAAGTTAGACAGTTAGCGAACTGCGCTAACTGTAAGGCTAACCTTCCTCCGAGTCCCTGCCTCTGAAACTCCGGTCATCGTCCTCGTCCACGCTGTCCAGCTCCTCTTCGTCGTTGTAATAATCCACCATTGGAGAGAGCAGAGTCGACGCCATTCGCTTCTTCTAAAACATCTACAGAAACATTAAATTAAACTCGCTCATCGAGAAATGATTTTATCTTCTTCTTCTTGTTGTTGTCTCCCATTCAAAACAGCATGATTTTTTTCTCCTACCCGTAATCAGGAGCCAAGTCGTCCTCCTGAATTCTGATTGGGCAAGCTCATTCAAGGTGGCTATTCAGCCAATCAGAAAGCAGGAGGCGATGGCGTATTCACCAGTCTTAATCGAGAAGGCGGGGTTTGTAGCGGGGAAATATAACAATTGTCCAGACCAGGAAGTCGCCATTTTGAGCGAAGCATGATGGGAAATGTATTATTATATTAAAATTAGTTCTGAAATCAAAAAGAAAACCGAATACAGTGGGAACATAATTCATTCCTAAATTCCATTCGTGACCCGATTTATTCGTACACCATGTAAATAGAATTAATCCGTTCCCTATCACTATGAACTATATTTAACGTTTTATTTATTTTGTTTATAAACAAAGTATGAAAGATCCTTAATTACACACAAATAATAAAGCACTGAATATAAAAGAAACTAGACAAACACTTAATTTTTACACGTACATGTATTGGTCATGTACCTTTCCTAGGGAGACTCGCTGATGTGTAGGAATGGAGGAGAGGAAGATGGGTGGGGAGGAGGTTAGTGTTTGGAAGGAGAGTCTACTTCATTAATAACACTGGATCGTTCTCGTTCAGCGGTAGCTGATTTCACAAATAATGTATTCAGAGAAATTAGATATTTTTTCTTCGCTGCACAAAAAAGACACCATGTTATCGTTCACAAGGTGTAGCACTCTGTTCACCACAGTTTGTTCGAATCATACTTCTCGGCAAAGGTTTGGACATGACTGCACTTTGCACAAAATTCTTTAAACATGTGCGCGATCCACAATGGTTTTCACTCATCGTGTGTAATGGCTTATATACAATTCCTTTAAAAAAAATCCATATATTGTATTGCTTGTTTTTACATGTAAAGTTGTCTTTTGCGTCAAGCTGTTTGTGGTGATAGGCAGCACTGTGGCATAGTGGTTAGCACTATTGCCTTGCACCTCCAGGGTCTGGCTTCGGTCCCCACCTTGGGTCTGTATGTGTGGAATATGAGTATGAGTGTGGACCTTTCGGAAGGGTCAGATTAATTTGCTGCATGAAACAAAGACAACAACTAAGGAGATTTGAAATTACTGGAACGGAGTTTATTGACTTTATTAATTACATTATCAAAACCTGCAAGGTTAGTGCTGAACTGTCAACTTTGTGAAATAAATTTCACAAAATTTGGTGAGGTTGCAGGCTAAAACAACAACAACAACAGTAAAAACTAGAGCTATGTTTAATAGTGAAAGTAAGAGCATTTCCTCACACACACAAACACACAAACTGTAATAAGAACTATTACTTACTAAACAGCTAAACATAACTAAATCACCTGTTCGTGAGATTCATCAACAATAAAGGCTTCAGTTATAAGAGCATAAAGGTTGGACTTTGGAGCGATGGACAACGGTCATGTGGTCTGATGAGTCCAGATTGAGCCTATTCCAGAGTGATGGGCGTGTCAGGGTAAGAAGGGAAGCGCATGAAGCGATGCACCCATCATGCATAGTGTCCACTGTATAAATGCACAGGAGAGATGCAAAGGATAAAGTCATAAATGAAATAAATCATTGTATAGATAGATAGAAACATAGATAAACAGATAGATAAAAATGAACATGTCTACACACATCTATTTAAATGAACCATTTATACACACATGTTCTCTTAGTGACTGTAAAAGTGTCAGGGCAGTGGTATTAATTATAGGGAAAATGAATGCTGTAAGTCATAAGTGTCATAAATGGTGCAAAAAAAGCTGTCATGAAATAACAGATGTGCAGCAAGGTAGGTATGATCATCAGAAATGATATTATGATGAGTATGTGCAAAAATTCTGCAGATGTCCAGTCTATAATTAACTGCAGCTCTACAATAATGTACAGTCATCTCCTGGTACAGTGAGGTAGTGTTGTCTAAGGTGCTGCAGGTGCTCTTCTTTGGATAGTAGTAGGGCTACACTTCACACACAAAGCAGTTTACACACATCTCAAATACTGAACTTCAGTTTAATACAACAATTCAATTGCTCCTACTCAAGCTCCTGGTTCCACAATTAGTACTTTCTGAGATATAGAAAGGAAATTATAAGTAGGCAGCGTAATCACAAGCTATATAACTAAGGAAGTTATTAGCAAATTTTCACCACAAGTTATTGCCACAGTTGAACAATTTGAGATATCAAAAATACCTTTGCAATTTTTTGCAATGTCTTGAGATTATACTGGCCCATTGTATAAATCTCCTAGGAGGAGTATATAAAATTCCATTGGGTGAGTTTTGCATGCAACCTCAAATAACTGATCCCTATGAGTCCACGACATGCATAGCAAAAGTTGTTCAGCTCAATGACATCTAAATGTGTACCGTGCATGTGTATATGAGCTATGCAGCAAAATCTCCCTGCCAGTCAAGCGATTCCACAGAGATTCCAATCTTTGTACTCATTTTCAAGACCTTTTAGACATGTTAAGAACCCCAAAAAGCCTGCTGGAAATGCTAGAAATAAATCCTTAATATGATGAGGTTTTGAAAAAAGCAATAGCACATGCTGTGTAAATATTTGAGATCTCTATGTTTAATTCCTGCATTGGGTCTTAAACATGTTTTCCCTGTCCTTGGTGGGTTTCTTCCAGGTACTCGGGTTTCCTCCCACAGTACAAACCCATGCAGATTAAGTGAAGGAGCATGTAAGTGTGTATGTGTGTGCCATGTGATGGATTTGCACCCCATCCAGGGTGTGCCCAACCATGTGCCCTAAGTCTCCTGGGATAAAGTGGTATAGAAGATGCATGAATAAGTGAGTGTATGTCTCAGGATATGTTGTTCTGTTAAGTTACAGTGTGTGTGTGTGTGTGTGTGTGTGTTTGGTTTGTATTTATTTGTTATTTCTTTGTTATAACCCTAGGAGGAACAGGAGGTTGTGCTCGCCAAAAGTAATAAGTTTTATTTGTATAAAGTTAAAACACTGGACATTCTCACAAAGCAGTCTTATAGTAATTTATCCATCAATCCATCCATTCATGCCATCATTGAACAAATAATGGTTGGCTACACACTATGACGTCATAGTGCTCGGGCCTAAGAAAAAAGAGTCTCAAACTTTGAGAAAATGAATCTTGCTGTCATTTTCAAACACTTGTACGCTCACCGTAGTCATTTATTAGGCAGCTTCGGGTTTTACACAGGAGATGGCGCCGTCGCGCAAAGAATCCGCGTGTGCGTGCGCGTGTGCTGGATGCGAGCGCGCGCGCGCGCTCCGAGCCCGCTGTCACTCGGGTTACCTTCGCGCGCAGGTGCGATGAAAATTTGATGCGCGTATCACTCGGAAGGCAGCAGCGGTTTAACTGCAGCGCGGCGACGCTGCGTCACGGCTTATTATTACCGGGATTATACCAGTTGCGTGGGAGTGTGTGTGAGTAGTGTAGTGTGTAGTATAGTATAGAGAGTGTGTGTGAGTGTAAATGCGCACGGTGGTAGAGGCGGCGGGCTCGGAGACCCGCGTCTGAACCGGAGAAACTGCATCCATGGAGAAGTTTACGGTGCGCGCGAGGCAGAGTTTCGGGTTACCGCACAGCGGATTCCGCGTGATGCTGCGCGCGCGCGTCTTCGTGCGCGCGTGCGTGCGTGTCACCACCTCGGAGCTGGATTTGTTGAACCTGTAGGTGATGGAGTTGTATTAACCTCAACCGCAAGCATTTATATTGGTAAGGTCTCTCAAGAACCTATGTTATTTATTTATTTATTTTTTACACGTGTGCGTGTGTGTGTATAAATCGTATAAACGTGCTGTTTTGTTTGTATCTCTGCGGCTTTACGGCTTTACTATCAGCGTCATGTTCGAGTGGATCGGGCTCGATTCGTGTGGTCTGGACTCACATTCACGCTCCACAAGTAAACACACGAGTAGAGTTCCACACGTTCATCACTTTTATCTATCTATCTATCTATCTATCTATCTATCTATCTATCTATCTATCTATCTATCTAAGCTGGGTTCTTCACATTACGTGTATAATTAGTGTTTAAGGTGTGTTAAGATATGTTACTACTGCTCTCATGTCATGTGCTTAAAAAATATTGTATTATAAATATTTTATTATAAAAAGTGTCTGAGGTGTTTGTTCATGTTAGACTGATAGATATCATTTGGTGAGTGGACGGACCACTTTGAGATATATTGGACAGATTGACAGATGGACAAAATGGACATGTAGACAATTCCACAGATGGACATGCAGAAGGACAAAGGAGTGCCTAGACGAAAAAGAAGGACCGACAGATATGAACAGAGAGATAGATGAATATACTGTGGATGGATGGATAGACAAACAGAGAGATGGACAGACAGACAGACAGACAGGTTGATCGAGGGACAAGCAGAAAGACAAAAAGATGTAGACAGGCAGGATGGGTGAATGTCCAAGCAAAGAACTGAAAGATGTAAACAGAGATAAAGACAGATAGACAGAGGACAGACAAAATGACTGACAAAAGTATGCACAGAGAGGTGGATCTTTTCTATCTGTCTGTCTTGTTCTCACTCTGCTCATCTATCTAGCTAAAGTGTAAAACTTTGTACCCCTTTTATATATATATATATATATATATATATATATATATATATATGTGTGTGTGTGTGTGTGTGTGTGTGTGTGAAGTAATGACGTAATGAAGAAGTCTCTCCAGTGTCGCAGGGAGCGAAAGTGACCGTTGTTGTAATATTAATCGTGTTACAATGATTTCATTGAGTTTTAATTTTTCAGTAATTTTTATTTGTTTGTTTGTTTTTCACATTTTTTAATCCTCTAAATACAGAAACAGATATGTACACTCTGATGGTGTAATACATATATAATAACAAAACATTGTTACATGGAAATGCAAGATTTCTCAGTGTAGGTTGCAAAAAATGGAGTCCCTTAATATTTTTTTTGTCATTTAGGAAGCAGGGAAGAAGCACACGGTTATGTCTAAAAAAAAAACATTTTTTTTCATGTAGGCAACGTCAGTGCTCTTGCTCATGGAAGATCATCTAAGAATGAGTCACGTCTTGCAGAAATAGTGTCGTACATCCCACATTTTTCTACATTTCCCAACAGAACATCAAGGAAACAACATCTCTGATGCCAATCACGCAGATCATGAGTAACACTTTGCCGTCAGGCGTAATGCTAAGATTTATTTTCAAATAAATCTCAAATATTTTCGGTATAAGTATCGTTCCTGGAGTGTTGTTGTTTTTTTAACAACAAGGAAGTTAAACATTGCAGTATTCATTTCAGGAGATTCTTTTTATAAAATTTCTTTTAGATATTTGATTATTTTTACACAATATTTGTTGTGTTAGTGTAACACTGAATATTGGCACTCGTAAAAAGAAATAAAATAGTCCAATTATGTATGTATAAATAACAGTAATGAAATAATATTATTTCGAGAAGTTTGCGTCTCACTTTCTGACCGTGATTTGAATGGTGTAGAGTAAAATGATTATATTTTATTTTCCAGACAATCCCAAATGTAGATTTGATGTAGATTTTGGAACTTCCTTTTTGACTTTTGTATCATCTTCTTGTAGGATGCATTTTTATTTAATTTATACTGAGTGGGTAGCACTTTTTAAAACTTGCTTACTTTATAAATAAAAAAATGAAAAAATAAATAGTGGATATAGCATAGCATAGATGAATGAATGAATAATAAGTATTAGAGATGGGGAAAAAAACGATTCAGTGATGAATCGCGATTCGTGTGTGTGGCGATTCACATATCGGCACACTGACTCCAAAATTGATTTTTTTAAAAACTATTTTTACATTCTGTAACGAATTTGTGCCAAGATTTATGCTGTTACATCATTGAGAATCAACCCACTTTAAAAGCCTCTCATCTGCCTTTTTCTCTCAAAACACTGCAAGTGTTAAGTAATTGAAAATCCAATGCGTTCGAAGCCCTGTGTGCCCGTGTTAGAAGCCGTACACACGTGCGCACTCACTGTCAAGTTTAAAGCGCACTCACTGTCAAAGTCAAATCTAACCCTAGACTTTAGAGGTGTTTGAAACGGTAAAGCATCATTGTTTCTTTATATTCCTACAGGTGGCATTCTGAAAAATGTACTCATTTTCATCCCGTGTGGTAGAAGTGAATTATTAGCCAAGTTTGTTTAGAAATAGTAATTGTGGCAGATGACAGAGATACTCGCTGCTCAGTTAAATGTTAAACTCTTGTATTTGACGTTAGTTTGTATTGTTTAAACACTGAACTTCTTTTTTTTAAAGGTTAAAACTTGTAACAAATTTATATTTGTTGATATTTGGGATATTTATAAAAGTGTAATACTTATAGAATCATGATAATATTGTATTGTGCGGGTAACTGGTGTTTCCTATCCCTAGTAGATTTAGCCTATAGTTTCCTATGCATTTAGAATCTCACTCACTCATCGTCGTCTATATCGCTTAATCCTGTATACAGAGTCGCTGCGGGCTTGGGAATCGAACCCAGAACCTGGAGGAAGGTCTAAGGCCACAGTTCTAACCACTACACCACTGTGCTGCCCCATTTGATAATCTAAGGGGGCACTAATTTTTGCACTTGTTTACTCTATAGAGAAATCTCGTTCTATTTGAATGTCGCGATACCACACGGGAATACAATTTACGTTTAATATATGAATATTTCTTTGAGAAACCTTTTTGGAGTTAAAAAGTGAGTTTATAATAAACATGAACGTTTCACTAAACATAAAGACTTGTGTAAGTGGTTTATAAAAAAACTCTCACAATAAAATAAACAAAAATAAATAAATAAATAAATAAAAAAGGATAATGAAAGACAAAGGGAGATAATGCTAATAATAATCCCGCTCGCGCTAATGTGACACACGTCACACACACAGTTAAACATGGCGACGCGGGCTGAGTGACGGATTTAATTGAAGAGCTTTACAAGCTTTGCGTGGACAGAAAAGCGCTCTGGAGATCCCTGGACTGTTAGGCCACACTTTTTGCGTGAGTCTGTCATTCGTTCGTGTTTGTTTGCGTCCATGTTGTGTTTGTTTTCGCGTTTATTTCTTGGCTGTTTGTGTTTGAGCGCGGCTTTATTTCCGTGTGACAGCAGTAAACCGGGTTGCCAGGTTTGCGTAAGCCCTCATATCTTGCGTGAGTTTTTAAACCATTAAAACAATTAGATTCTTGAATTGTATAATAATATAATTATAATAAAATAAAAATATTTTTTATCCAGACAGGCAGCGTCGTTGTTAAAATGTTGTTTAAAAATATAATGTAAAAAACAACTTAAAATAAATAAATAAATAAATAACTCGGAACAGGTGTACAGGGAGAAACCTGGCAACCCTGTGAAGGTCTGAGTTTCATGTGCAGGAAGCAGCAGGAGAGGAATGGACTTCCAATAAGTCCTAAAATAACCTTTATTACTGCACCTTATTCCTCATACAGGTTCATAAACGCCCTTGGAGACACAGGACCTTCCAGAAGCTTTCATATTCGTCAAAAGCAGGTGAGATATACTCATTTCCTGATGATAAACTTTTACTTTTTTACTTTGACACTTTGCTTAGTTCACTTTCTTTATTTCACTTTCATGTATTTCATGCATTATACGATGATATATTTATTATTTGAGCTTGGAGAATATTTCAGGACTTTACATGCTTGTTTGTTGTTCGTACAAGTTTTAATCGGCTTTACCACTCAGCTTTCACTTCCTTATAGCTATAGGCGTGTGCAGCTTTTCTGCTTTTTTCTACTGCGACTCCATTCGAAACCCTGATAATACCACTACAGTGTGGGGATTATTATTATTATTATTTTTTAAATATACCATACACATGAATGGTTGATTTTTGGTGTCATGAAAGTGCTGACAAATTTCCCCGACAGCAATGCAGCTACAAAGTTTTATATTAATTCGTTTGGTTTCTACAACAGTAAAAGGCCGTTCATAGGATTGGACGATGCACATAAAAATGTCGATTTAAAAAAAAAAGAAAATTGTCATCATGGTGATGAGCCATCGAGTTTACGTGTATTGAATGAGCCTCCAGTGTCAGCGCTTTGTAACACTGTAACGTTTAAACACTTATCCAAGAAACTAAGTTTCATCATGCCGACCTCGTTGCTGATCATTTTCCTGAAACCGCACCACACACATGGAGTGTTTTATTTATTCCTTGCATATTGTATCATCCACACCATCTAGAAGCATTGCACCTTGAAATATTTTGCATTGCAAATCTTTAAAATGTTTGTCAGGTTTATTATTTTTTTTGGGTGTGTGTGTGACGTGGCTTAACTACCTTAAGACACTTTATCGTTTCTGTAAAATGATTAGCATTATGAAAGAAATATATTATCTCTACCACCTTGCATTTTTGTTTTTTGTTCACAAGCCAACTTTCTTATTCGGTGAGCTGATTACCGAAGCTGTGAAAGAATGCGTGTAATGCGTCTTAAGATTTGTCAGAAAAGTTGAAGCTTATAAACAGAAATCAGATAAGGGAGGGAGTGAGATTAGTCGAAACATGAAGCATGTGCGTGATATGGAGTGTGTTTGCATCGTGCGGTGTGTGTGTTATAGTTTACAGCGATGTTTCGAGTGAAATGCGGCAGGCTGGATCGCAGGAAGAAGCCGTTAATATTGCGGATGTGAAGCAGTTATAACACCTTAAAGCAAAAGCCACAGGAACCTGCTATCAGACGTCTGTCTCTCTCTCTCTGTCTCTCTCTCTCTGTCTCTCTCTACACACATATACACACAACCACACAAACACGCAGTCTGTCGTTTCCTTTCCACTGTCAGTTCCGTCATGTTTCCCCACAAACGCACATAAACACGAGTGATTTTTTTTCTCTCTCCTCGTTTTATGATTCCATTTGCGATATTTTTACGAGTTACCGTCACTCACGTTCTGAGACTTTGCCCGTCGTGCCATCTGGACGACCTCTGGAGCCGTTAAGCCGTTGTGTAATATGAATTATCAAGCTGGCACACATAGCGTTCGTTATTAGCCACCACACTGATAAAGGCAGGGTTAAAGGAGAAGAAACAGAGGAAGAAAGATATGAAAGATAAAGCATTCTGTCCTTGATGACATATTCAATCAGATTTTTTTTTTTACATTTTTAATCAGAGCTATAATATTATCTGAATCACTGCTGAGGTGTAAAATACAAAACACTTGGAGTTTTTCCCACATCTCTCTTTTTTCAAAGAGGTAAAACTTCACACTGGTGGGTCATGGCTCATATGAAAGCAGGCATTCAGAGCTTTAAGGATTTCACGTTTTTTCATTAGTAATTCTTTCATTTTATATATATATTTTTAGAATTTGATTGTAAAAGGTGTATACAGTGTTAAAATAAAATTTTATTTAGTTTTTTATTAAAGCTTTGGCTGGCCTGTCTGTTTTATCTCTGTACCTGTACCAGTACTTAAAACACACACACTCATTTGGGAATCTGCATTTGTTTCTTGACCGTGGGAGGAAACTGGAGTACCCAGAGGAAACCCACCAAGCACAGGGAGAACATGCAAACTCTAGATGAATTGAACCCTCAACCCTCGAAATTTTTCTCACAAAATTGATTTGATTTCATACAAAAATCTATTCAAGCCATGACATCGTGTCAACAATACGTCCTTCTCACACAACCAGGAAGTCCAACATTGTTAAACATCCCAACGACTTATTGTACAGAACCCTGAAATGTCAGCAGCAGTAGCGACAACATTTTCTGTACCATTTCTCAGTTGACGCCATTGACTTGGTCTGTCTGGCCCTTCTGTTGTCACGTTTTTAGCCTTCTAGATTCAGAGCAATAAGCAATTGAACTTGATGTTGGACTTGCAGTCGAACTTGTTCAATCTTTTCCACAGACTGAAAAAAAATTATATTCCTGGCAACTTTAAACCTCATCTAGAGACTCCTGCTTGCTGTTACACCAAGGTGAAGTGTCCCGACGGCCCTCTTCTTGCAAGGGTTAGACCCAATGCACCATCAGATTGTTTTCCATATTTTTGATATCAGCAAATATGCTGGACATAATCACATTGGAAATTTCATGCATGTGCACGGCATGCCTTGAGATGATGTGAGGTCAGGTTATCTGTGGTAAAGTAACACCCTAATGAGCATAACAGGAACGTATGAGCATAACGAGGTTCATTTCCTAAAGTTCATTTTCCTAAAGTTCCTGTTTTTGGCGTGTAGGGAAAGGTGACAGAGATTTAGTTGGGTGGATTGGTATGCTTTGCATTGTATATTTGTGTGAAGGGTATAAGAATCACTTTATCGGACTTGAGAACAAATCTGACTTATGAATTTGCTCCCGGAATGGAGCTTGTGCGTAAGTATTTTCTTTAATTCGTTTCTTTTGTCCATGAATATAACACGATGTAAGTGAATCATCTTGCGAAATGTTGACGAGCAGAATATTCTTGATTGGAAATTTTCGTAGAGTATGGCAAAACAGAAAATTCAATGGAATTTAGGATGAGAAGAAAACTGCTTGCAACAGCATCTGAGAATAAAATTAATACTGAAGGAAGTGATTATGATGATGATGGTTTGTATCATCATCATCATAATCATTGTATTGTCTTACCGCTAAGATTTTACGACATGAATTCAGACCAAAAGAATTTAAATTACAGATCTTACCAAAAATAAATAAGTTCCACTCATTCACTTCCTGGCTTTTTCCCGTCACCAGGAGCTAAACAGAGAGTCATGATGCTCTACACACAGAAACCCAACGGTGACTAATCTTATCCTGCAGTTTGCGATCTGCAGCAATAAAGGAACACTTTTTTTATAACTGGTTTGAGCAGTTGATCAGTCACCAGCATACTGCTAAAAAAACAAAGGAAAAGGGGGTTTCGCTTTAAGCCACGCCCCCTTACCCCAGTGGAGTGACAGCAGTCTGCCAGTTTGAGCTCCAACACAGAGAGATGACTTTCTTTCCTTTGGCTCTATAACATTTTTTTTTTGTGTGTGTGTGTGTAGTTACACACACAGCAGTAGGAATGAGAATCTCGGTTTGCTTCATGATTACGATCGAGGAGTTTGTGATTCTGTTCTGGAAAAAAATTAGTGTTGTGGTTACGGCCGAAGGATATCGAGGCATGTAGGAGAAAACAGGAGCCGAACTCTGCCTCCTGGATGATGTCATTTCTCAGATTTCTATCCAATTAGAAAGAAAACATATAGTGTGTGTGTGCGTGTGTGTGTGAGAGAGAAAGAGTGAGAGTGTGTGTTTGCATGTTACACACCGTGGGTTGATCAGCTGCTTTTGACAACTGGTTAAGCGGAGACTCGGCTCACGTGCACGTACACACACACACACGTACACACACACATTGCCAGAAGGCTTAATCAGCACACACACTCATGCCTCCGTGTACAGCTTTATCTAATCTCAGTGCGCAATAAAGTTCTCATTTTCAAGGAAACAGATTCAACTACAGTAATTACACATGCGCGCATACACACACACACACACACACACACACTGAGACAAACACACTTATGGGCGGTTTTATTTTGCAGTACATTTCATATTAAGGCTAAAAATATGACTCATTTTTAAAGCTGATTTTATCCTTCATGAAAAAAAAATCAGCACATTGTAGCCGTTCTGTTTTTCTTTCTGGTAATCGAGTCGCCTCACGTTCGGATGTACGCTTACTGACGCACCTTTCCCAGATCTATACATCTTCATTTTAAAATCTTGTAAAAACTGGCTCGATTTTGGATTTGATAATCACAAAGACGAAAAAGTTTTGTGTGTCATTCAATGATGAAAAAAGATGTCATGGTGAATGTGTGCTTACGTGTGTGCAGGTGTGTATAAGCGTGTGTGTGCACGTGTGCCTGTGTGTGAAGAACCACAAGCGTGCCGGCTGGGGTCTGGCAGATTCCAAGCTCGTTATAATTAGAGTTACTGATTAAGCTTCAAGGACGGGTCCATCGGAACATGCTCTGTGTGTGTGTGTGTGTGTGTGTGTGTGTGTGTTTGTTTGTATATGGGTGTTTGTGTGTGCCTGCCCGTACCCAGCCAATCAGTGTATTGCATTTTCATTTCCAGTTTGTGGTCCCCTCTGATCCAGACTATATGTGTAGACATTAGAGACTATTTTTATTATTTTTAATAAAGATTTCGGTAGATCGGTTGCATTTTCATGGCGTTTCATTATAATAAATCTCACGTGTTTAAAGCCGACGATCTGCTCTAAGCGAGCACTAATTAGTCTAGAATCGTGTACGTTAGAATCCCTGCATGCTCACAGTTGCTCAAGCCTCACGCTCACTGAGTTTTGAGGCGGTAAAACATCGCTGTTCTTTTATAATCCTTCAGGTGGCGCACTCTGAACTATTCTCGCATTTTCATCTCATGTGGTAAAAACTAATTATTTTCTGACTTTGTTCAGAAATAATAAATATAGCAGGTGACAGACACACATGCTGCTCAGTAAAATGTAGCTTTTTTTATTTAATTCAATTTGAAAGTTAAATGTTAAACTTTTGTATTTGAAGCTGAGTGAGAAAAGTAATGAAATAAGGAATGGGCTACATTTAATTACTAATTTTTTTTTTTTTTTAAAGGTTTAAAATTGTAACGAAATCGGGGGAAATTTCTGGATATTTACACTATCGTGATACTTGTACAATTACAATTTTAATCGCATTGGCGCGCAGGTATCATGAAATTGCATCGGGAGGCGATTTTCTTATTCCTGTTTCCGATATGATATAACAATACCTAGGTGCCAATTCTGTAACAGATTCGTTATGATAAAATGTATATATATATTTTATTTTAGATTTTTTTGTGACGCTTCTAAAGAAACTTGGCAAATAAATTGTTCCGACCTTGGAGGATGCTGTAAATAGTTTCAAGTTTCAAGTGCCCCCTGCAGGATCATAGAGGGACTGCAACATTTTACATCAGATATAAGCATCTGATATATATGTAAATAAAAAGGTATTTTAAAAAAAATCATTTTTGGAGTCAGTGTGATGGTACATGAATTGTGACACAAAAGAATCGATATGTATCTGAAATATACTGTAGTATTTTATTTAAATTGGTCCACATCGCTGTCGAGTTCTGCATTCTGATTGGTCGGAAGGTGTTGATTTATTTTCTACATCAACAGGTCTGTCAATAATTCAGCTGTGAATCACTGTACATTATTGTTTTTGTATTATGCTACACTTGATGTCCCGTCCCTCAGTAAAAGTGTGTGTGTGTGTTTGTGTGTATATGAGAGTGTAAGTGATTTTAAGAAACGCGAGTCCATATTTGACAGCTGTGTCTCTTTTTTTTCCTCCTTTTTTTTTAAATTCTCATTTTCCATCTTGCCATGTTGAAAATACAGTACGGCTACAGACGCACCTCAATATCCATACAGAGTTCTTCTCGCGGGTCACTTTCATCCAACGTGGCGTCTTCTGTGATGTCTCCGCCCACATTTACAAGCACAAGGGCTCTCCAGAAAGGCTTCATGAGTATGAAATGAAATGCTCTGACCTTTTAGTGGCACCAGATCTCAGCCTGATTGGAGACCTCAGGGAGACTTTGGAGTACTTTGGTGACCTAAAACACCTTCCTGAGGTGCATATTAAGGCACAAAGTTAAATCTTAGATAATATAAACAGCAAACCTGCTTACATTCTGTCAGTGTGTGTTTCTACTGGAGGTTATGCCGTATCTGTTCAGTTCTTCATATATATAAACTTGAAGTAGACTTGGACTTGACGCACAAGATGTTTATAGTAATTAATTGTGTAAATTAATTATTGAATTCAACCGCCATGTTCTCTAAAAACCCTGGAAACACTGCAGTGTATGGATTCTGGCTCTGACAGTTCATCCTCCTCAACTACATCACTCCAGTACAGAACGTTTTTGGGCAATATATGCGCTAGAGCTGTGCGATATGTCCCATCAATTGAATCTTTTTGGACAAAATTCGATTTTTCGATTTCAAAACGATTATTTTTCTTAATATGAATAAAAAATTTTTGTTTAAAAAAAAATGTTTTTAGCAATATAACATATTTACCTAATATTTGGACTAAAAGTGCAAACGTTCTTTCACAAACAAGTTTTATTGTTATTTTAAAACAGTAATCAGTACAACAACATTTATACCTCCTTTTTGGGATTAAAAAAGTGCAAACTTTTGCCAGTCTTTACAAATTCCGGGTATTCAAGCACAATATGTCTGATGGGTAAAGTGTAGGCTGCAGACCTAAATACATATTGATAAAATAAATAGTTGTAAAAAATAGAAAAAAAGGAATTTCTGAAGTAAAACTATTTTGTAAACCACATGCAACTTACATGCTTAATAAAATCAAACAGGTGCCTGACAGCATTTGATATGTTTTTATTCATTTTTCAACATCGACATAAACCATAAATTTCAAAAGAATCAATAATAACGATTAATCGCGCAGCTCTAATATGTGTTTGGTGTGGTGTATAATTGACTCGACTCTAGCCAGTGTTTGCCCGTGTTTGGAATGATTGCAAAGCTAAATTCTAGACTGCAGATTCGAGACCGAACAAGTTATGTCGTTCGAACACTATGTTATGAGTATTAAATTAAACAGAGTGATAACGCTACAACACTAAAGAGATCAGAACTTATAATCTTATGTGTCCAGAAGTGCACAGTGTGTGGGGGCAGTATTAAGTGTTTGTATTCGGTTACGTCTCCACCATATACAGTATGTGTAGACGTGTGTCTGTGTCCTAAGACTTTGTGATTGTTTTGTTGTAACTGTTAGTCATGGTTATACAGGGTTTGCAGTCCTGATTCGAGGTGAGCCGACGGGAAAAGGACAGCCTTCTCACCCAATCCGATACCGTTTTACAGCTTTCCAGAGTCACAGTTAGTGCGACTGCGAGGGAAAGCCAAGGCCCTGTGATGTGATGGAGAGATGACCCTGTTGATCTGTCTGTCCTTCTGTCTCGCTGTCAACTTTTCAGTCGGAGTAACGCCCTAAGTTTCTCTGATGGAACACAGACGGGCAGATTGTCCGTCTCGCTGTCCGTCTCACAGAAACAAAACATCGAGCACTGAGGTAAAGTACAGCAGAAAAGAGCAAGTGTGTTTTAGACACGTCGTGACGCAGAGTGAGGATGCAGGAATCCTTTTCTTTCTTTCTTTCTTTCTTTCTTTCTTTCTTTCTTTCTTTCTTTCTTTCTCCCTCCTTCTGATTCTCTGTTTCTCCCTTTCTCTATTTCCTGTCTCTCATTTTCTTTCTCTTTCTCTCTCTCTCTCTCTCTCTCTCTCTCTCTCTCTCTGTCTGTCTAATCCTTTACTGTCAATTTCTCATCTTCTTTTACACTCACTTTCTGTCTCCCTCCTTTCTCAGTCACCCTGTCTCCGTCTCTGTTCCTCTTTCTCTCTTTCAGTTTACAATCCCTAGCCGTCTGTTTCGCTCCCTCTCTCTGTCTGTCTGTTTCTACCTTTTTTATGTCTACAGGAATCCTTTTTGAAACCCCTTTTCTCTCTCTCCCATCTCTTTTTCTTCTTCCTCACACACGTTTTTGCATTCATTTTCCATTCTCCCTGTAACACCCCCCCTCTTTCTCTGAGAAGCGTGTGTGAGGTAATGATTGCTATTTTTAGCGCCCTCCTCCCTCTCCCCTACACACACACGACGCGAACGCCCTCTGTTTCACCCATCCCGGGCTCCTGACATCATCCGCAGGTTATTTATAGCCCTTTATAGGCTTTATTTATGGGTTTTAATACTCCAACCACCCAATTTAACACCGGTGCATGCTGGGATGTTGGAGGGGGTGGTGGTGTTTAAACGGATTCGTCTGGCAAAATTGCTAATGTGACTAACAGAGCACGGAGGGTGACGGAGGCATCGTGACCACCCCAGCCGCCGGAGACGCTCGGTGTCGAAGCTCTCAGCCTGCTCAGATCAGAGCTCCAGAGATCAGCAGGCTCAAGGGGACGCCGCGTCATACAGTCACGGCTCGGCAGAGTTTGGGGGGGGGGGAGAGAACGTGGGCGAATGTTTCTTCTGTTTGTCGTTTGTTGGGAAGAGTTTTCAAAAGCAAAAAAATATATATAAAAAATACACACACAGCAATGCTGAACGAAATAAAACCAAAGCAGCACACCGCTCTGCTTACATCATCATCATCATCATAATAATAAACACTGAGAGTGTACAGGAATTCATGGAAAACTCACAAAATTATGGAATTAGGACAGAAGAGACATTTAGAGATTTGATCCGTTCTCTTTTAGAATTTATTTAATATTTACAGCCATGCCGTAAGATCTTATAATAAATATTTCTTTTTGTTTAAATTTTTTTGGAAATGGTGCTGGGGGGGGGCACAAACTTATTGTTATTCATGCTACACAACCGTTCTCTGTCTGTATCTCTCTCTCTTATCTGTCTCTCTCTCTCTTCCTTTAACTTGATCTCAAGTTTCTGTTTTTCAGCCTCCTTTTCTCCTTCTCTCTGTCTCTTTCTCTTTCTCTCTCTCTCTCTCTCTCTCTCTCTCTCTGTCTTTCACTCTCTAATTGTCTCTGTCTCTTTCTCTTTTTCTTATCCCTCTATCTCCATTTCTCCCTGTCTTTCTCTGTTTTTTTCGTTCTCCCTCTATTTCTCGTCTCTCACTTTCTTTCCTTTTCTCTCTCTCTCTTTATCCCCATTTCTCAATCTTTTACTATCTATTTCTCTCCCTCCTGTTCTCTCCTCCTTTTTCTTTCCCTATTTATCTCTTTCTTCCAGTCTTTCTCTCTTTCTCTTTCACTCTCTTTGTTTCTCTCTCTCCCTTGATGTGCCGGAAGAGCCTCCAGAAGCAATAGTGTAAATAAACGGATAACTGTCTTCCGTTCTGTTAGGAGCCCTTGCCTCTATTGAGTCACCCCTGACTTCCACATTCAGTAATCACTTCCTGCTAAACTGATGGCTTCGCGCTCTCACTTCCTGTCTGACAGGAAGTGCTGCTGCTTATTCAGAGGTTTAGATAGCAGCTTTGTTTGCAGTCAGAGACAGCCGAAGTGTAAGCTATGAGCAGATCATAAGACGCTGTTTAAAACACACACACACACACACACACACACACAGAACGAGATAAGTCCCGGCACCTCTCTGAGCCGTGACCTTTGTACCCGTGCCTTACAGAGAAGGGAACGTGGCTTTCGTGCATGTCAGTCACCGAGGGGGGGGGGTGCTACATCAGGTCGATATGAATAACATGCGGTCGGATGTGAACTGTGAGAACACATCTGCATTTTATTTGTGTATTCTCCAGCGGCACTCCCTTGAGCATTCAGGGCCAGTAAACACACAACCACACACACATACACACACACACAC
>QMIH01000457.1:998444-1009925 GCA_003987875.1 Clarias batrachus | reverse complement strand
TTTCTTTCTTTCTTTCTTTCTTTCTTTCTTTCTTTCTTTCTGTTCCTTTCTTTACTCTCCGGTTCTCGTCCATTCCTTTATCCGTGTCACATCCTGTCCAGTCGTCTCATTCCCTTTCTGTTCTCTCATTATTCCGTTCTTTTTTTCCTTTCTTTTCTATCGTCCTTCCCTTCTTCCTTCCCTCTTTCCCTTCTTTTTTTTCCTTGTTCTTTCCAACATCATCCCTTGTCATTGTAATTTGTCACCTTTCTGAAGAAATTAGGGTTTGGAGAAGATCCTTATCAAACCTAGATGTGTGTGTATGTGCGCGCGCATGTGCATGTGTGTAAATGTTATTCCAAAAATAGGGAGTGATTTTGTAAATGTTCATTACGTAAGAGGGCCATTGATGCACGTGGGCAAAATGCATGAGCATGCTCAATATGTGCTTTCGTGCGTGCTTGCGTGCGCGCGTGCGTGTGTTAGTGCATGTTCTAACTGTTAAAGGAGGACCAAAATGTCCTTATAATGACAGCTTGGTATCTCATGTCCTGACAATGATAAAAAAAACTGCTTTGATTAGATTTCACTCTGTGTGTGTGTGTGTGTGTGTACTGCTACTACACACATATAGAGTACAATAAGCTTCCTACAGCATACTCATTCACCTCCTGCAGAGACACATCACCATTTACTCTCTCTCACACTCACACACACACACACACACACACACACACACACACACGGGCCGCAGTGTATCTCAGTGGCCTTGATGCAAACAAACCCACAGATTCACACAGACACTGACATTCCCGTTCTGGCAGCTGCTCCAGAGCGGCGTGACCTAGAGGACAAATCGTGAACAGAGGGACGAGACGCAGTCTCGTAAAGAGTCGAATCAATTTAATGGATATAAAATGAGACGGCACTTGTCCTTGTCCTCGTCTTTGCTCGTGTCCTGTCCTTTCGCTGATGTTCCTCGAACACAACAAGTCCAAGATGATTATCACGTGATTCTGATGAACAGATTACATCCACATCCACGTGGATGTAACGGACAGCAAGCGAGCGAGCGACATTGCCAGGGTGGTCACGGTGTCTGGTGTGTCTACACAGCATGTGTGCGTGTGTGTATGTGTGTGTGTTTATATCACAAAAACTACAGGAGGTTAAAAAGTGTATCAACAAGTGTGCAGAACAGGAGCCGTGCAGTTCAGTGGTACCAGGAAATGAGTATCGTCCCACTTCCTGTCACATGATTCCCTGGGAATGGGGGGGGGATCTAAATGCTAAAAAGAAGAAGGAAAAAAAAACCCCCACTAAACTTGCGCAAGAAACCTGATTCGTCTTACACTTTCCTTTGAATACACTTTCTTACAGTTTGTTTGTTTATTTGTTGACCAATCACACGATCAGACTACAGCCTGTCCAATAAAATATTATTAAAATACAATCTTTCTCTTTCCTCTGCTTTTCCCTTCCCTTCATTTGCATTCCTCTAATGTCCCTTGAATTTTTTTATTTCTCTTTCCTTTCTTCTCCTTTCTTTTCATTCCTTTTTTTGAAATTATTTTTCGTTTCCCTCTTCTCTTTCCTTTCATTTCCCTTTTTCTTTTTTCTTCATTTTATTTTCCTTTTCCTTTTTTCCCCTTTTGGGTTAATTTTCTTTTTCTTTTAATTTTTCTTGCCTTTGATTGACTACCCTTCAATTTCACTTTCTTTTCATAATTTCCATCCCCATCTCTTTTCCTGCCCCCCCCCCCTTTTCTTCTCGGTTTCCTTTCTCTCCTCTTTCCCTTCAATTTCCTCTTCCTTTTCTTTTTCTTTCCATTTTTTAATTTTCTATTCCACTTCCTGTTTCATTTCATTTCCACGTTCACATTGATTTCCATTTACTTTTCCTTCTTTTCCTCCACCTCCCTTTCCCCTTTTTCTTTCTCTTTTCTTTCTCTTGCTTTCTCTTCACTTCTCTTTTACTTCCTTTTCATTTCCTTTTCTCTGAGATTATAAATCAAATTATTCATGTATAAATATTTACATTAAATCTTTACCCAATATAATTTCTTTAAATGTACCAGAGACATTTGCGCAGCACCGTGTGTATATAATTACGTACTCCACGATCTGTCCGCAGCGTGTGTCAGGCTCGGCGTCGGGCAACGAAACTAGAAAACAGGACTCTGAACCTGCGGCGTATGAAATAGATTTTTGTAGAAGTTTCTGAAAATAAAAGAAACAAGAGGAAAAAGACAGGAAAGGAGTAAAGGCAAAGAAACATAAAATTTAACTAAATATAAAAAAAAGAAATAATACGGACAAGGAGAGATTCATGAAATGTTCCTGGACCTCTAAAAAGAGTTAAAAAAAAAAACTTTTGTTTAATTGTTTAAATTTGATTAAACTTCAAATTATAACCAAATGGTGAAATGTGTCTCAAAATAATGCCATTTATTATTTTTTTTATTAACCAAAATAAAAATAGAGAGAGAGATTTGTGTGTGTGTGTGTGTGTGTGTGTGTGTGTGTGTGTGTGTGTGTGTGTGTGTGTGTGTACGTGATTCAGATCAATATACTGTGGAGTTAGAACACATAACCGCAGGCTTATTGATCAGTTCATGGTAATAAAGGTTGGGCAAGTAGATTGTGTGTGTGTGTGTGTGTGTGTGTGTGTGTGTGTGTATGCGCGTGTGTGTGTGTGGTTCAAAAGGCACAGGCACTAGATCACATGTTCTAGCTTTAACATGTCAATGTGTCTGTACGATGATCGAGCTTAAGCAGATATGCGTGTGTGTGTGTTTATAACAGTTCAGTGTAAGTTATTTGAAGCTGCTCTGTTTCCTGCTGATGCTGTAAAACTTCCTTTGTTTACGTTGGTAACTACACAAGTAAAAAACTAGTTGTTTATATTTAGGTTTAAGCTCCTCAGAACAAGTTACTTCCTGTTCTTATTTACATTATAGCAGCTATAAACACACCTCTTCTCCCTGGCTTAGATCCTGTCCGTCTGTGGAGGTTAATAAGGCAAAAAACAAAACAAAACGCTGACTTCTTTCAGAAATATTAACGAAACATATCGTTATAAGAGCATTTTCGTTATTTTGGCAATATCTACTACCAGCCTAAGTTTCTAGCTGGCCATGCCGGTCGTGGTCCATTCCCAGCCGATGCAGAACATCAGACACTGGATGCAGTGCCGGTCTCGAGCCCGGATAAAATGAGAGGGCTGGGTCAGGAGGAGCGTAAAAACCTGTGCCGTGTTGTGTGTGGATCGGATGGTCCACTGTGGCGACCCCTCGATGAGGGGAAAAGCCGAAAGTCCAACAACACTTCCAATTAAAAGTTTGCACACACTCTCCAATTTCATGCTCTGTCCTGAGTTTTATTTCTTCCTACATTGTAAAACATGCAAGATGAAGGCATACGAGTATACAGTAACGTAATGACGTGACAACCTTAAACACTCAAAGAGCCATTGGGATCTGTTTCCCAGAGAAAAGAACAACAACGGGAGCCACAAAACCCTTTAGACATCTAAAATGAAGAAAAAAAAAACTATAGCGTGTTGCATTTATGTATTCAAAGAACTGCTACAGAGAAAACGAAACTAAATTTTATTTCTGCACGCAACAGAAACATCATGAACATTGATGAAAAAAAAATAAAGACACCAGGTTGAAGCATTTTCAGTTAAACTACTGAAGTGGAGTATTTACATGGAGTATTTTATCTGAGTATTTTCATGTGTTTTTGAGTCCTCCGTGTATTTAGGAAATAAAAACCCAACTTAAATGATCCACCCGCAGCAAACCAAACATGTCCTCTGCGTCTGTGTGCCGTCATTGTGTTATCGCTTGTACTGGAGCTTGCGATCAGCCATCAACCTGATTAAAAAATATATATATATATATATAAATAATATATACAGTAATAATATTATATAAATAACAATTTTGAGGACAAAAACGTAAAAAATTAACACGTTTTTTATTTTAATGTGCCTGATTCATTTCAGTGGAAAATTGATGTTTTGTGTTGCAGTGGCTTTGATGTGTTGAGTTACAGTTTATCTCATTATACATCTGAGGGCTGAGGGCTTTGCTCAAGGGCCCAACAGGTGCAACCTGGGTTTGAACCTGGGACCTTTTAATCAGTAGACCAACGCCATGACCACTGAGCTACCCCTGACGCCCTGTTAGTTATAAACACACATGTACACGCTTATGTCGTTCCCCACGTCGCACAAGTTCAAACTTGGAAAGATTTCCTTGTTTCTCTCTCTCTCTGTATTTTGCTCTTCACAAACACAAAGTATGCAAATGTCAGTTTGTGTATTCGTTTGTAACGAAGAGATCTGGGCTAGCGCATCGCCCAGGGCCCCATCAGGATCCTCATTTTCCAGTTTTTCCACTAAGCAACTGCTGCCGAAGGCTTTTTGTTGCGAACGGGAACTGGTGCTGTGCGCTGGTAAGCAAGGCATCATGGGATGGGAACGTTCGTGTCTGTCTCGCTGAGATCAGCGTCTACAGCGAAGACGGACGATGAAATGAGGATGAACGTTACACAGAGCTGTCTTAAATAAGCCGAGTGCTCAGCTCCTTTGACCTATATTAGGATATTAATCTTATGCACACACACACACACACTCGCATGCGAACACGCGCATGTCCCTGTTGGAACGTGATGCAGCTGTAGCTCTTTTTCTTTTTTCTGCACAGTGAACTAAAGATTGAGCTACTGCATGCCAGTTTAATGATGACGCCATGAGATGCACGCACACACGCGCACACACACACACACACACACACACACACACACACACACACACACGCCTATGTTTTTCTGTCTACTAAAACGTTGTTGTTTTTTTTACTACCGTTTTATATAATCCTTCATAGCAAGTTGTACGGCGGAAGACATCTTTTTTTTTTTTTTTGCATTTATGGAAGTCTCCAGTGACAGCAGATTTTCTATTTGTAGGTGTGTTCATCATGTCACCATGTTTGGTTCGATTACAAAACAAACAAAAAAACCCCACAAACTCTGGTGTGGCAATTAAACAAATAAGCAAACAAACAAACAAACAAACACAAAGTTATGTTTCTGTTAGTGCGGTTTGTTAAGTGTTAAACACCGCCATTCAAACCTCTCTGCTCGCCAAACAAGGTGCGTCTGGACCCGCTTCAAAACAGACAGATTGAAATGTGAACACACCACAGACCAAAGCGAACGAAGGTATGAAAAGGAACCGAGTCCGTTTGTTAGCGTTATCTGATAAAGATGACCGTACCTGAGAACTTTCAGTGGTCCACTCTGGACAATCCGATGTAGAGGAGAAAGCGTTCGGACGGGAAGGAAGTGAGGGAACGTTCAATTCAATTCACTTAAACTCATCTATAGCACTTTTAACAGGGGTCATTGTCGCAGAGCAGTTTTAACAAGATCAAAGAAATTTATGGAAATGAATTTGAAAAACATGAGAAAATATGTATAAATCATAATGACCAGATCGTCCCTGATGAGCGAGCTGAGCGCGACGGTGCTGAGGGAAAGCCAACTCCCTGAGATGGCAGTAGGAAGAAACCTTGAGAGGAACCAGACTCAACAGGGAACCCATCCTCACCTGGGTGATAACGGATAGCAGGTATTGATCTGCACTCATACTCTGTGTTAGGAGCCGGGAAGTTCAGTATAACAGGAGACGTGTTTAAGTTCATATAGAGTCCAGTTGGTTATTGGAGGCCCAGGGTACAACTGTAGGAAATGTATAGGAAAAAGATAGCGTAATGAAATAATGATTTTAATAAATATAACACTGACCAAATTAAGTACACGTGATGCAGTACAGCGGGGCTGTCGTAAGGAGCGCTCACAGAACATTCATGAACATATGACAGTTGAACGGTCGGATGTTTTTGAGCACTCGCGTTATTGAAATTGAACGCAGACCTGCTGTCGTATCGTGCGCGGTCGCAAGAGGGGCGAGAGTCTATCGAAGGATTAAAGATCACTGCTCGTCTTTTACCTCTCATTTATCTGGATAAAAGCTAATCGCAAAATAAGAACATTAGACGAATTGGCGGCCGATTTATTCTCCATCTGGAGCCTCGCTCGCGTTTTCACTGTGTAACGTAACATTTTATAAACTCCTCATGAGTTTTTATCTGGTACAAATACCATCGTTTATAATCCACACGCCGTCTGTTGTGCCTTTTAGTCTGTTGTTGAAAATGCCAGCGTGAACGCTACGCACACCGCGACTTTACACTAGCGAACCAACACTAATGTTACCCATAACTCATTTTATACTTTGGTTCGAACTGAACTACGAGTGTGAACACATCCTGAAAAAGTTTACTCTGTGTGGTCCTAAAAGGTGTTTGTGTGTCTGTATTTTAATAACTTCAAGAGTGAGAGTAAAGAGTAAAAATCTACATAATCTCTCTCTTGCGCTCACACACACACACACACACACACACACACACCGGTTCATTAGTTCTGGGTTTGTGAGAATCTAATGGTGTGTGTGTGTGTGTGTGTGTGTGTGTGTGAGCGCAAGAGAGAGATTATGTAGATTTTTACTCTTTACTCTCACTCTTGANTGAAAAAGCAGCAACTGAACTGAGGGACATCATTAAGGAGAGGTTGAGTTGTGCTGTCACATTAGGGGTGTGTGTGTGTGTGTGTGTGTGTGTGTGTGTGTGTGTGTGTGTGTGTGTGTGTGTGTGGGAGTGAAGACACTGTAGTAGCACATTATCTTTGTCTCACCGAGTCTGTCGCCGTCTGATTCCGTCTTAATTTCACTGGCTAGCTTTTATTTCTGTCCTTCCTTCTGTCAGGGTTTCTCTCGATGGTTGGCTGTCTCCCTCTCAGTGTCTCGGTCTTTATGTCCCTCAGACCAAAAAAAAAAAAAAGGCAGCGATATATATAAAAGCGTAAAGCGCTACCTACCAAAAGTGTCCCATTTCCTTTCTTCGTTAGTTTAATTTTAAAAGAGTAAATATTGGCACCTCTTTTTAATGATGATTTCAATATCCTGTCCATGTTAATAATAAATTACTTGACCTTAAAGCAAATATTCTAATATGATGAGATAATGTATTTAAAAAAAAAAAAAATTATATTATAAAATATAATAAAATATATATTTGTTTACATATTTCACTTGTCCATGTAAAGAATCTAGAATATATGACCGTTTCATTGTTTGGATTAAATCACAAAAAGATCAACTTTTTCCTTTATATTCATTCTTTTTAGACGTCTTGTGTGTGTATAAATAAATGTATGTATGTATGTATTCAGTTGTTTGTACATGTTTAGTCTACAGTTCCGTGTAGCTGATATTGGATTCGGTCCCTCAGACTTATCTCTTATCAGTCAGGGGAAGGCGAGCTGACTCAGCGCCTGTGCGCTACTACAGATAGCTTACCGTTTATGTAAAGCAAGAAAAACACACCCAGGAGTGTGTAAAGTGGGAAGGAGGATCAAACTAACAACTCATTCATGCATACATATGATGTATGTACTGATGCACTGATAATTTCTCTAGTCTGAACACTCTCATGGGAAAATTCCACCAGCAGTTTGAGCTGACGTGCTTTCATAGTGTAACGTCCTGACAGTCAGGAGACACATCACTTTAATAAGCCTGATCACACCGTTCTAAAAAAGAATGCTGAAAATGTCTCACTGGGTAATCCAACATCATCAAAGGTCCAGGACAAAGGTTTCAGATTCGACCAAAGAAACCAGAACCAGAAAAGTACAGACTATGCTATTATAATATTACCATTATTCAAATTAAGGTCCCAGAACATCCAAACACAGGTTTTTGAACAGGACTGGAGGTTCTACTACAACAAACACTTTAGATCCTACTGTACATTTCTAAACATGTTTTCAAATCTTATCAACAAGCTAGTACAAAATGTTTAAATCCTTCTAAACCATCCAGAACCAAATGCTTTTAAACAATCCAGAACCAAATAATAAAAAAATCTAAAGAATCTAAAATCAACCATAGTAAAATGGTTTAAACAATCCAGAATCAAATGGTTTAAAAAAAGAAAAAAAAAAGAACCAAATGGTTTACACAATCCAGAACCAAATGGTTAAAAAAATGGAGCCAAACCGTTTAAATTCACATAGTGTAGAACCAAAGGTACTTATTCTACTATTTTAGAACTAATGGTCCGAATCTTAACAAATAATCCTGGATCAAAGGTTCCAGTAATACCAACAGTCCAGTACAAGAGGTTTAAATCCCATCAAACAACCCAGAAATAAGGGTTTTTAATTACAACCCAATGTTTAGAACTCAAGATTATGCTTTTGCCATTCTAGAAGAGAAGGTTTAAATCCCACATCAAAATCCAGAATTAAAGCATTCACTTCTACCAACTGCAAAGTGATTATTAAGCGTTTTTATTACAGACATTTAAGAATCACAAACCAAATGTTCTCTTTCTACCAGCCAGTCCAGAACCCATGATTGCTGGTGGAAGGTTGTCAGGTTTTAAATTGTGAAGTTGAAGGTAAATCCACCACATAATCCAGAACTGAAGATAAAGGTTCATCCAAAATACCTGTTTTAGTTTTGATTCAGTAATTAAATCATAATTAATACTGGCAATTACTAACTGTCTAATATCAGTGTATTTATTTTCCTCAAATTCTCCTGAATCCTAAAACGCTTAAAGGGGTGGGGGGGGGGGATCAGGCTATAAGGTGATGATTACGATGTAATTGTATTATACTAATAATAATAGTAATATTGTACGTCTAGAATTTTGGGAATCCGTCTTTCTGCTGTTTTGTTCCGTGTAAAGCCGTTTCAGAGTGTTTGATGTCGAGGCAATGAATCATTCAGGGAACTGAAGAACACGCCGCAATACACTCATCTCCCTTTCGGCCTGTTTGTTAGTCACCCTGCGCTCGCCAAAAAAAAAAAAAGGAAAAAAGAAGCAGGGACCGGAGATGAGGAGGACGAGGACGAAGGTGGGGAGAAGTGAAGTAGAGAGCAAGACGGGGATAAATCAGAGTGAACTGGAAAGCCAAGGACGACAGACAGGTGTGGATGATGGAGAGACCAGAGGAAGGAAATTAAAGGGACTTAAAGAAAATAATTTTTAGATTCGACAGATTCCCAGGTTTCTCTTCTCCGTCCCACACGCTTTAAACTCCAGTCTGATGGCGAATTGCATAAGCACACGTTTATTGATTTTTCCTGTTCGCATTCTGGATTACTTTCCTGTGCTTCGTAAAACTGGCTGGTGCAAGACTATGCAAGAATGACAATATGACACACGCATGCACACACGCGCACACACACACGCACGCACACACACGCACGCACACACACACACACACACACACACGTGCGCGCACACACAAAATGCTTGTGATTTCTTTGGACACTTTCCTAAATGCAGAGATAATGCACTTCTCCAGGAGTTTATGTAATGGAGCGGTTCTGGTGTGTTGTAACATCGGGTCACTGAAAAGGCTTTGAATTGTGAAAGTGAAGTACGTATACACTAATACATATATATACGTGTGTGTGTGTGTGTGTGAGCAGGACTTTAAGTGTACCTGTTGGTCATGAATAAGACGTTGGAGGAATAGAGGACACACTCGGCCCATTCCAGCTCCATCCCACACTGCGTTTAAAGGCAAGTGTGTGTATGTACATGTTAGTGTGTGTGTGTGTGTGTGTGTGCGCACTTGTTTTGTAAATATGTAAATATCCTCGAAGTTCCATTTTGAACTACAGTTCTACAGTCAGTGTGTATATCTTTGTGTGTGTGTGTATTCTACATAACTCAATATTGTGTGTGTGTGTGTGTGTGTGTGTGTGTGTGTGTGTGTGTGTGTGAAAGAGAGGGACAGTCATACACGAGTATGTATCTGTGTGTGTCTCTCTCTCTTATTGTTTTTTGTTGCTGTCTTTTTTTCGCTCTTGCTGTTTCATCCTCTTACTGTCTCTCTTGCTGTCTCACCTTTTTTGCCGTGTCTCTGTCTTCCTCTTGCTCTTCTTGTCTTGCTCTGTCGTCTCTCATTCTTGCTGTCTCTTCGTCTTCCTCTCTTTCTTACTGTCTCTCTTGCTGTCTCACCTTCTTGCTGTCTCACTGTCTACCTCTCGCTCTTGCTGTCTTACCCTCTTGCTGTCACTCTCTCTTTTCCCCTCTCTTGCTGTCTCTCTTGTCTTGGTCTCTCGCGTACTGTTTCTCTTGCTGTCTCACCTCTTTTTTCTTGTCTCTCTCTTCCTCTCTCTCTTGCTGTCTCACCTTCTTGCTGTCTCCGTCTTCCCCTCTCTCTTGCTGTCTTTCCTTAGTGCGCTCTCTGTCTTCCTTTCACTCTTGCTGTGTTACCTTCTTGCTGTCCCTCTGTATCCTCCCTCTCTTTTGATCTTTCTCATTTGCTTTGTCTCTGTCTCTCTCTCTTTCTCTTGCTGTGTCTCTGTTCTCTTTAATCTCTCTCATTCTGTCTCTCTTTTCGTTTTCTCTTTTTCGCTTCCAGTCTCTCTTTCTCTCACTCTTGCTGTATCTCTATCTTTTGCTGTGTGTCTCTCTCTCTATATATCTCATGCTGTATCTTGTTTTGTTTTTGTCTTCCTGTCTCTCTTCTATCTTTTTCTCACGTATGGTCTCTCAAACTCTTTTTCGTTTGCTCTCTCTTGTGGTCTCTCTTTGTTCTTTCTCTCACTTGTGGTCTCTCCCACTCTTTTTGTCTCTGTCTCACTATTGTGGTCTTTATTTCACTCCTGCTGTGTGTGTCTCTCTCTCTCTCTCTTTTTGCCTTCTCTTTATCCTGTTGACCAACATGGTGACCACATTGCGTATGATAGGTTTTGACAGTAAATTAATCCCGCCTTCATTCCGGCCCATGTGATCGCTGCTTTAGCAAGCGGCTAGAAGCTGCCTGTGATGAAGCTGGATGATGATTAGTTAAAAGAAAAAACTTCTATCCATCATATTACGTTTTAATTGCGATACGACTTTGTGTGTGTGTGTGTGTGTGTGTGTGTGTGTGTGTGCACTGTCTCTAATCCTCAGGTGTGTGAGCGGTGAGGGGTGCTTGTGCTGATACACACTACACCTCATGAGAAAATGTTAAAAGATTCTAAGCACGTTGGTTTTAACAGAAATAAACACTTATCAGTCAGAATCAGCTGACGGTCTAACAGTATACTTAGGAAGTGTGTGTGTGTGTGTGTGTGTGTGTGTGTGTCAGAGGGTGAGAGAGAGAGAATATTCCTCTGTAGCAATTAGCAATTCTGCAGTCATCATTTATTTATTTTCTGACATGACACGTGTGTGTGTGTGTGTGTGTGTGTGTGTGTGTGTGTGTGCACGCTGATTAAAGAGGAAGATGATGCTATAGCCTCGGCTTGTATCAAAGCTTCTCTCCTGCCTGAGAGACTGCGGTGAAATATTCATTACACGCCTTCATGTGTTGCACTACACACACACACACACACACACACACACAATATTGAGTTAT
>QMIH01000457.1:954485-998361 GCA_003987875.1 Clarias batrachus | reverse complement strand
CTGTCCCTCTCTTTCACACACACACACACACACACACACACACACACACACACACACACACACACACACACACACACACACACACAGCTGTTGTAACGGGCAGTAATAGTGTCTTTTTAATGAAATTAACACAAATATTCTCCATTTTGAGCACAAGACATCAACACGTGTTTGGCTGTGTGTGTGTATATTAGACAGCATATGAACAATCAGGTCTAGAAGTTAATGTGCTGAAAGCAGAAAAAATGGGCAAGCATGAGAACCGGAGTGACTTTAACAAGGGTCATATTGTGATGTCTAGACGTCTGGGTCAGATCGTCTCCAAAATCGCAGGTCTTGTGTGGTGTTCCTGGTGTGCAGTGGTCGGTACCTACTCTAAGGAAGGACAACCAGGCTGGGGCTAGATCAGTGGTTAAGGCATTGGATTGTTGTTCGGAAGGTTCCAGGTTCAAATCCTACGATCATCAAGCTGTCCCTGTTGGGCCCTTGAGGGAGGCCCTTAACCCTCAACTGCTCAGATGTGTAATGAGATAAAAATGAAAGTCGATCTAGATAAGGGCGTTAATTTGCATATGAGCAGTCAGGGTGCCCATGCTGACCCGTATCTTCCACCCAAAGATCCCTGAGCATCAGAACTGGACCATGGGGCAATGGAAGATAATCTGACGAATTGTGTTTTCCGGACGGCCGCGTGTTTGTGTATTTGTGTATGCGCTGTGTGAAGGATGCGAGGCGGTAGAGGTAGAGTGATTCTCCGGGCGATGTTCTGCTGGGAAACCAGAAGGTACTGGTCTATATGCGTCAGAACCACCTGACTGTCCCACCGCCTTTGTCCTAAATGTATAAAAAAAAAATGTGTTTACAATAATGAAACTCTGGTATGTTCTAGATTCATTAAATATGAATTTATTTATTTATTTATTTATGATTATAACATATAATCGTGTGTGTGTGTGTAGGTGTGTGGGCTAAACTGACCGCTACAGTGCGGCTCCGGTCTGCATGTTTTATTTAAGACACACAGCCAACAGAGTGAGAAACGAGCTATATGGGGTGGACGTCACATGTGATACACACACACACACACACACACACACACACACGCTCTGATGTGATTTTGATCTACTTTTTAACAGACTCTTTTAATAGAACTTTTATGGCATTAATCGACTTAAAAATCTCTCTTTCTACTTCCCTCTCGGTCACTCCCTCGTTCTCTTCCCTTCTTTTCATCTCTCTCCCTCTCTCTAACCCCTTCCCCTTCCCCCTCCTTCGCATCCCCAACCTGTTGGTGTGTCGTTGCATCATTCTCGTGTCTCCTCTCAAGTGTGTCATGTGACCTCTGTAATAAACCCCATTTTCCCCTCCCTCACTTCACCCTCGCTCCTGATTGGCCTCCGCTCCGTGCGTCTCAGCCAGTCAGGTTCCAGCAAACCTCTTACATCATCCTAGTCAGCGTTTGAAGTGGGAGAAACGGCGGCAACCGGAGCACAGAGACGGAGGGAAATCCAACAGAGACCGATATGATGCAACACCGAGACACGGCTCCGTCTCGCCTTGTCTTTTAGCGCGTCTCCCCGGCCAATCAGACGCCGCCGTCGCTAAACGACGGGGTTTAGTTTGGCAGAAGTGGGTTTTTTTTTCGCTCGCTGTCTCTAGGAGAGAAGTCCACTAAAATCGCATTGTTGTTTATTGATGTGTCTGAGCAGCTCTGATAAAAACCAGAGTAGAGATGAGGACAGGAAAACACAATCACACAGCGTATAACTAACAGATCTGTTTAAATAAGATGAGATCAGACGTGTGTTATTACTGGGAGAAATATAGATATCTGGAAATATTCTTACTCACTATAATTGTGCTTTATATAATGTGTGAAATATGTTTAGTCTGGGAGAGAGTGTGTGTGTGCGCGCGCTCATGTGCGAGTATGTGCACGTACACGTGTATGCCTTGTTTTTTGTCTTTGCCTGGTTAATGTGTCGGATAACGTGGTGTACAGCTGTGTGTGTGTGTGTATGTGTGTGTGTGTGTGTGTGTGTGTGTGTGTGTCATGGTGAGTAATACAAGCAGATGATGATGGAGGCTTGATTCACACAACACATAAATATAACAATTTTGGACGATGTACAGTCACATTCAATGAAAATTGTATTTTAATGTGAAGAAATGAAGGGGGCCAAGACTTTTGACCAGTTATTGGACGGTAATCATAACCAAGCCTTTGTAAGGCATGGACAAAAATTTCAGAATCATTTCAGGATTCTCAACACCATTTTTATGGTACGTTTTATGGTAAATTTTTGTGTGTTTTTCCCAGCAATATATTGCTTTTTCATTTTGCCTGTAAATATAATAAGGTTTTGATTACCGTCCAATAACTGTACAAAAGTCTTGGCCCCCTTCATTTCTTCACATTAAAATTCAATTTTCATTAAAGAAACAGGAACGAATGTTTTCCTGATTTTAAAGGAAATTCATGCTCAAGACAAAACAAAATGATGAAGAGAGAAATCAGTTTATAAAAGAAATATACATGCATGGATTTATTGATGAAAATCTATTTATTCTTTTAAATCTGATCAACTTGAACAGCAGCGTATGTAAAAATATAACGTAAGCCTAGAAGTATTGGTGTAGATAAATTATTATAGAGATCTGTTTTTAAAGTACAGACTCTATTCCATTTGGAATGACTAAAGTGCATTCCAACTCTGTTTTCTTGGAAGTAAAATAAGGTTTGTTTACAGACAAAACGTACATGGTTCCAGTAGCAGGGTCGATCAGACAAAGCATTCACCTCTGTGAAGATTGATTGATTTAGATTTTTTTTCTGTCGTGGTGATATTATTTGAATGTCATAATTACTCTTTTTTTTTCTCCAAGAAGCTTAACGTGTCTAGCAAATCACTGTTTGTTTGTGTGTGTGTGTGTGTGTGTGTGTGTGTGTGTGTGTGTGTGTGTGTGTAGGCAGAGCAGGTAAATGCCGTGGCCGGCGGATGAGTGTGAGCAGCGGGTGGTCTCTAGACGTTCAGGCTAACCCACCATGCCCTCATCCACGCGGAAAGGAGCGCTGAAGGACCCCGAGTATGCCAGCCTCTTCTTTAAAGATGACCCGGAGGAGGTGTTCTGCGACCTCCACGAGATCGGCCATGGGAGCTTCGGCGCCGTTTACTTCGTGAGTAATCTCAGAGAAGAAAATTTTTTTAAAGATGATTTACTGTTTTTTTTAAGCTACTGAATATGAAGAATATCTTTATACAACATTTTGGATTTTTTTAAATTTTTTTATTTAAGCTTGTGAGATCATGTAAACAATTTATTGTGATTTTTATACTTGGACTTCCACCTTTAAATTTCAGTTATTACACACAGTGTAGTTGTCCCTCGTCATTTCATATTATTGATTTGAATGACCTCGTTAACAAGTAATGGCTCCCTAAAAGCAGCTGGTTTACACACATGACTTGATCATCTTGTGTGAACAGATGACAGTTTACACACTTACCTGCATATTTCATTCACATCTGGAAGATTATCATCATGTTAGAAACAACACGTCTCAGGTTATCTGTCAGGTTTCTGAGTTGAACTGTGAAGTGTTGAGTTGATTTTCATTTGTTTTCCTGTTAATGATTAAAAAAAAGAGAAAAATTGTTTATTTTATTTTTAAAAAATTTCAGCAAGTTATCATGTTAGGTCATTCCCAGGCTGACGTGCTTCCTCCGACACACTTCAAGCCACCGATCGCATCTTTTTGAACTTGTCGCTCACATACTGTCAGTGAACAGCGTGACACACTCTGTGTTGATGTAATTGCTGTCATGAGCTGCGTCTATGCAGCAACATCACACGAGAGCGAGCGCTGTTCTGCGGAATATCAGAACAGATGTGATGAGGTTGATGCTGATATTCAGTACAACAGCGCGACCTCAAGCGTGATATTGCTTTTATACAACAGTTCCACAAACGAAGTTTCTTATTTAACTAGTTATTTGACTTCCCCAACACAAGAGGTGGAAAGTAACTAATTAAATTTACTCGACTTACTGTAATTGAGTAGTTTTTTCCTGTACTTCTACTTTTATAGTAGTTTTTAAAATTTGTAATTTTACTTTTACTTATATATGAAAGCGAAATGCCATTAAGCTCTTATGAATCAAACCCCTGGCCACCGTATCGGCCTCTACTATGTTGTATACCACATCATGTATAAGAGTTTTTAAGAGTTGCAGCCCCTTCCCCAGTGTGTGCGCTGCAGAGGTGTGTGTGAGAACGGAGTAGGAGCTCAGGTGTGCTGCTCATCCCCGAAACGTTCTACTCTTTTACTCTTTACTTTACTTTTATTTTATGTTTTGTATTATAAGTTTGTGAAGCTGAAAGAGGCCAATAAAGGTACCAATAAACTTGTTAACTTTTACTCTGATAAATTTTTAATGAGTTTCCTTTTACTTTTACTTGAGTAGATTTTTATAATGGTAACTTTACTTGTACTGCAGTAAAATTTTACTGAACTAACAGTACTTGTACTTGAGTACAAAAGTTTGTTACTCTTTCCACCCCTGCCCAACACATCCTTCAGTGACTGGCAGAACTAATTTACCTGCGACTCCCAGAACTGGCGACTGACAATTAATGTAATTAACGATTATTAGAACCAGACACATAGTCCTTTTTAAATTTACTTATTTATTTATTTTTGAAGTGCTGCAATTCCATACTCTTGTCATCTAAAGTTTTGACCTAAAAAAAAAAATAGCGAAGTAAAATATTAATGACAAAGGACACCAAGCTAATGTTCATCACTTCTGAGTTAATCACTGATGCTAAAGATAAAAGGAAATTCTGAATTAATTAACACATTTTTTTAAAGTCACCCTGCTGTCATGCTGTGAGCTGAGGTTGGTTATTTGTACCTCGCACTGTGGTTAACACGACCGCTGTTATGTCTCGGCTCGCAAAATCTCTGCTCCGCAACTACAGCCGCGCTGGTGAGCAGTGTTACTCTTTCAGCCGATACTACGCAGCGCTCAAATACCCTAGATTTCAAATGAGAAAATAAACTTTCAGAAAAATTACCCTTGGCTTCAAAAGTTTGATTAAAAAGACTAATTAAAACATTTACTGTCAAAGTATAATTTAACAGTTTCTACACTGGAAAATCTGAGAGGGTGCACTTTCATATATCTTTTAATATAAAACGTCTTATTGAAATTGGTTGAGAAATGCTAACTTTGTAGTGTTTGTTATCCCCAAAACTGCAGCTCCTCGGTTTATTTGTACTTGTTTAGAAGCCAGTCTTGCTAGAACCAGTACGTCAGACATGTTGAGCTGCGATCCAGCAGCCCATCTAATGAATTTATCTGTCTGAAATATAGTTGTGTATAATTTTTAATTAAAAATGAAATTATCATTAATGATGAGAATTGTTCATCAATTTAAGTAATGAACCAGAAGTTTACCAGCCATTCAGGTTTTGTAATATCTTGCAATTAAAAATCCTTTTTTTCTTATTTCCTCCTACATCTTTTTTCAAAATAACTAACTTGTTTCTTCTGTGTACGTTTCTGTAGATTTCCCTGTTTACATAGATCGGTTCAAATTTCTTGCCACAACAGCTAAATATACATTACACACTAAACTAGGCTAATGTAATTGGCAGTTTTTAACTGTGGAAGAAATGACTAGAGCTGAATCTTTTCCAGACGGTGGTTTGTGAGTCATTTATGAAATGTGTTTTTTTTTTTTTTTTGCCTGTTGTCTTTATTTTTATTTTTATTCCACAGGCCCGAAACTCCTACACCAGTGAGGTGGTGGCCATTAAGAAGATGTCTTATAATGGCAAACAGACCACAGAGGTGCGAACTAAAACAGCATTTTAAAGTTGGTTTAGTCAGTTCAGGGAATAGGAGAAAATTTATTTACAAAACAATCCATGAATGTACAGTAGTGTTTAAAGGAACAGTGTAATGTTTGGAACAGGAATTACCGTTACTGTACGTAAAAAAAATAAATGCAAATGTTGCTTTTAGTCATTAATATATACTAATTCGTGCTTGCTAATGTTATCGTACCTGATCATATAATTTGTTTAAACAGTTCAGTAGTAGGCAACAAGTTCAACTCTAATGATCTCTGGTAATTTAACCCTGTGTGTGTGTGTGTGTGTGTGTGTGTGTGTGTGTGTGTGTAGAAGTGGCAGGACATCATTAAGGAGGTCAAGTTTCTGGAACAGCTGAGACACCCAAACACCATCGAGTACAAAGGCTGCTACCTGAAAGAAAACACTGCCTGGGTTTGTCTCACTATATAAGCCCCTTATGACATTCGCCATTAGTCTACGTAAACATCCATACGCGCTTATTCCAATAGGCATCGCCTGTCATACACATTCCAGATTCTGCTTTGGTGAACTTTTCTGTTAACTTGACTTAAGATGTTTGACAAGTGACATTTTTGGTGAAATGAAGTGTTCATGCATGCTTCTGAATGTTATTATTCATTGTAGAAAATTCCATGATATTGAAAAGATAGTGTATTGGAATTTTAATCATGTTATAAATGCACTTTTATATAACTCAAAACTTTGGAGTAAAGTACGATTGGCAGATTTTACTTTTTTTCTTATTTTAATTGCAGTTTTCTGGTTTGTTCTGGTCAAGTATCAGAATGTTTTTTTTTTTTTTTTTACTTTAGCAAACAAATGTTGTCCCACAGTTTCAGCAGTAACCAATACAGATGGATAAATAACTCGCACATGTATACTGTAGGTGGTATTAGTTAGAAATAGATTGATTTAATGGTTTCTAACGTGATATTGGTAAGTAGTCGTTAGATTAAAAGTACATGCTATTATATATAAAAGGCTTGATTAGAAATGTTGCATGGTGTGTGCACTGATACACTACTATTATCTTTTTCTCTTTTAGCTGGTCATGGAGTACTGTTTAGGCTCAGCCTCTGATTTGTTAGAGGGTAAGCTCTCTCTGTCTCTCTCAATCAGTCTGTCACACACACACACACACACACACACACACACACACACACACTAACCTTATTAAGGGTTTAGATTTGAATATTGATGTGTTCCATAGAGTAGTGTGTTTTAGGGACAGGCCTCTTTTTGTGTTAGAGCGCAGTGTCCTAATTCTCATCCTTTAATTCCTCCCTGCTCTTCACGTTTAAGTGCACAATAATGTTTCTTACTCATTCTCTGCAGCAGTTTTATGAGTTAAGGTGTACTAGATGAGGAAATAATGATAGCTCTGTACCAGGACAAAAAAAATTACTGCTTATTAAAACACACACATACAAACTCACACACATCATTATCAGTGGACATGATGCATTACATCATTGCCTATACTGTACATGCAGTAGGCTGTGGTTAAGAGGCCTGTGTGTTTGTGTATTGTTATATCAAAAATTCTGAAAAGAGTGTACACGAGGGCCAGATTTCCCTAAATACAAGCCTAAGAGGATTAATTCTGCTTACAGTTGTAACATTTTAAGCTGTTTTTTTCTTTTGTGAAAAGCCCAGATCACAGTGGTCCAGGATTCTCTATATAAATAAAAACATTCAAATCAAGCACCAATGCTCACCATCAAACACTAGCATTCTGAATGAATTAATACCACCAATTACAGTATCAAGGTTCACCACATAACACCAAAAACACTATCAAATACCAAAGTGTACTATCAAACACTAAAGCTCCCCATCAAATGTTATCACATATTAACACTATTGTCAAAAACCCAACATTCAACATCAAAGACCCAAAATTCATTGTCGAATGCCATTAGGCGCCAACATTCGCCATCGAATGCCATTAGGCGCCAACATTCACCAACGAACGCCATTAGGTGCCAACATTTGCTATCGAATGCCTTTAAGCGCCATCGAACGCCATAAGGCGGCATAATTTGCCATATAACGGCATAAGGTGCCAACATTCGCCATCGAACGCCATAATGCACCATCATTTCCCTATCGAACGCCATAATGCGCCATCATTCGCCATCGAACGCCATTAGGCGCTAACATTAGCCATCGAACGCCATTAGGCGCCATCATTTGCCATTGAATGCCATTAAGCACCAACATTCGCTGTCGAACGTCATTAGGTGGCAACATTCGCCATCGAACGCCATTAGGCGCCATCATACGCCATCGAATACCATAAGGCGCCAATATTCGCCATCGAACGCCATTAGCGCCATCGAACGCCATAAGACGCCATCATTTGCCATCGAACGTCATTAGGCTCCAACATTCGCCATCGAAAATCATTAGACGCCATCATTCCCCATTGAGCACTGTTTGACGCCATCATAATATTCTTCAGAAAAACAATCACAATTATCTAATATTCTTCAGAAACACCAACAGATACTGATTTAACACCATCACACTCAACATTCAAACAAATTGACCTTAAAATTCTCCACCAAATTCTCTCTCTGCTCCGTGTTTCATCATTTAATACTTTGATCATACGCCAACATTTGGAATTGTCAGAGGAGTTGTTTGATGGTTTAAATCATATGTAAATGTTTGTTTTTTGTGGTAACACTGCCGTTGTTCTGCTTGTACAGTTCATAAGAAACCCCTGCAGGAGGTTGAAATCGCTGCCATCACCCATGGTGCCTTGCTGGGACTGGCTTACCTGCATTCCCATAACATGATCCACAGGTGAGTTCCTACCTTCCTTTGTTTGCTTATTCTGTGTGTGTGTGTGTCTGTGTGTGCCAGCAAACATGTAAGTGTGAAGAAATAATAATACCATTATTTCTTCCTTCTGCTTTTTCTTCTGTTTAATGTGAAACATTTTTGTGTCTTATTTTTACATTTGATTGAGGGAAGGTGGAAGTGAATGGGGAAGTGTGTTTTTTTAAATTTTTTTTTTTACTAATTCTCATTATTTCTCTTCTTCTTTTTTTCTTTTTTTCTCTCTCTCTTTTTCACAGAGATGTTAAAGCAGGAAACATTCTATTAACTGAGCCCGGTCAGGTTAAACTGGCTGACTTTGGCTCCGCCTCCATGAGCTCTCCAGCCAACTCGTTTGTGGGGACGCCATACTGGTCAGTGTCTGTCCATCACATTTCTGACATGTAAATGTTTTCATACATTATTGTTTTACATGAGAAGATAGGCAGAACAAGAGACTTGAGACAGAAGGAGGCAGACATGGAGACAGAGAAGGAGAAAGCAGGAGGCGGATGAAGATAAATAAAGGGACAGTCAAACTGAGACGCAAAGAAAGACAATGAGAAGGGGACAAGGTCAAATGGATGGAGAAAGAAGATGAGAGAAAAAGTTACAAGGACAAATGGAGACACAGGGATGGGAGACCGTCAAGAAGAAGCAGAGAGATTCTAATGGACAGACAGATGAGGGAAAGGGTGAGAGATGGGTTAGGGACAAATAGGCAGACGGAGAAAGAGAGAGAGAGAGAGGCGTAGAAAAATAGATTAATAAAATAGAGTCAGAGAGAAGGACTCAGAGTCACGGACTGAGACTGATGGAGGGAAGGAATAGTGTAGGGTAGAGTGAGCGAGAAAGAGAGCAGACAGAAAGAATGGGAAAAGGACAAATGCAGAGACAGAAAGACAGAGCGATGGAGAATTAGAGGCCCATAAAACTAAAACAGATTAGCCTCCATTACAACAAGGTCACATGGACACTGGAGCATGGGCAGTGGAAAAATTTAGTCTGTGTTTGTGTTTAAACAGGATGGCTCCTGAGGTGATTTTAGCCATGGACGAAGGCCAGTATGAAGGCCGGGTGGACATCTGGTCTCTGGGGATCACCTGTATTGAGCTAGGTCAGTAATACATACATGTACATGTACCGTTGAGTTGAATAGTTTGTGCTCCCTTCCAAAATAAATGAATAGAACTTTACACTATATTATCCTGACTAGCAAAAGTGGTCAAATGGTAAGAATGAAGATGATGTTTGGAAATTGACTTGAAAGCTCTTACATACGGTAATGTAAAATATAGGACTAAAACATAGTCAAATAATCAGCAGCAATGGTGTGGTAAGTAAGTAAGTTGACTATATCCCTATAAGAGCATGGGCAAGGTGTTGCTTATTCACCTTCAACTACAGCAGTTTGCTTTTGTTTTGATTCATCATCGAATGCCACGTTCTATTTTTTTTTTTTTTATTATTATTATTTTTTTTGGATTTTTCCCCGATTTTCTCCCTAATTTAGTCGTGTCCAATTCCTCCCCGTCACTAGGGGGCTCCCACATTAAGGCTACTACTACCACTCAGCCGGGAGGGCCGAAGACTATCACGTGTTTCCTCCGAACCACGTGACGCCAGCCGACCGCATCTTTTCGAACTGCTCGCTCGCGCACCGTTGGGGGCGGCGTAACACACTCGGAGGACAGCGCTATCCGCTCCCTCCGTTGCGCGAGCTCACAGACGCCCCTGACTGGCTGTAGAGCCGTGATTAATGTGGGAGCACTAAGTACCTCTCATCCCTCCCCTCTGAGAGAGCTCGGCCAATCAGCTCTCTCTAGACCTCCGGCTGCGAGAGGTTACAGCATCACCCGGGATTCGAACTAGCGATCGAACTCGGAGGCCCCACGTTCTATTTTTTTATCCGTTTATGGTTACGTGGGATGTTGTGCAACATCTCCAAAACGATTTAGTTCCTGTTCTCACTTACCCTACAGCAGCTATAAACAGCTATTCCATCACTTCTCTTTTTTTTCATGTAAAACCAGAAAGAGGCATAAACTTCTCTGTCCTGAAGATGTCTCAAGACTTTAACATTAAGCTTTGCCACTGACACTGGAGACTCCTTACATACAGTAGATGTCACATAAACAGCTTGATACGGCTAGAAAGCTTCAGCGTGTTAGCGAATCGTTTTAATTAGTGTAGGTGGAGTTTGTGTTACTGCAGAAATTGATCGATACCTTCAGACTTTGTTACATTATTAAATATAAATCATTTTCTTTATAAATATTTTTTAAAAAGTTGCCAAGACTTCATTGGCTGCCTTTAGCTTTGATTACGATGCACAGTGTGAATTCATGTACAAAAATGATGCCTCATGCTCCCAGAACCACTTTTTCACAATTTGGATCCTGGAATATTCCATGCCTTCGTGGTATAAAAACTCCATAGGTGTGATAACCTGGTGATTCAGTACATTTAGGTCTTCAGCTGACTGTGTTTTATTGCCACATAACGTTGCTGAGTCTCGACCTGAGCGACTGAAGCAACCCCAGATCATAACACTGTCTCCCGAGGCTTGTACAGTGAACGCTATGCATGATGGGTGCATCGCTTCATGAGCTCTCACCCTGACATGCCCCTCGATCTGGACTCATAAGGTCGCATGACTTTTTTCCATCGCTCCAAAGTCCAATTTTTATACTCCATATATATATGTATATGTATAATTTTTTTTCTGATTCTCAGTAACAAGTGGTTTTCTTATGCACACACAGCTGTTTAGTCCCAATCCTGAGTTCTCATCACATTGTGTGTGTTTGTATGGAAATGCTCTTATTTTTACTATTAAACAGAACACTTAAAATGATAGTGATCTGCATTGATTTTTTTTCTGAGCATATTTCTTCCACGAAGTTGACGGTTCAGTACAGTCCTTACAAGATTTATTAAAGTGTTGGACAGCCCAGTGTCAGTCATTGTCAGTCATTTCTTGCAGGCCAACTTTCTGAAGTGGCGACTTTGATTTATTTATGATTTTTTGACTGGGCAGTGTATATATATTTTACAAATGTATTAGTTTAAATAAGTTATATGAAATTTAAAATTTCATTTTATTTCCAGCTGAGCGCAAACCTCCTCTGTTCAACATGAATGCTATGAGTGCCTTATATCACATCGCTCAGAACGATTCGCCCACGCTGCAGTCCAATGACTGGTGAGTATATTCATACACACGCACACACACCTACTGTCCATTCCACTAAGGCATGCACTACAATCCTAAATAACAACTTGATCATAAAACAAATTGTTTGTGCAACACTCGCTAACAAAGTTAATGGCTAGCTGAGTAGCTACAATTCCTAATTACTACTTAAATTGTATTTTAATTACTAAATAAATTGACATGTAATTAGTGTGTAGACAGAAGATTGCATACAGCAGTGTTTAAAGTATCCGTGCCCTCAGGTATTTATTTTTTATTTCTACTCTTGCCGCATCACACAGTGAATCATGGGTAGTGTAAAATAAGCTGTAGGTATGTAGTTTTTTTTTTTCTTTTTGCTGTTAGCTTAGCACTTAATACTGTGGATCCAATAAATTAACTCCCCGTTAGTCAAATATTTCCTGATACACATTGTTCCAAATTGCTAATATATATTGCATGCATTATAAACTAAACATGTGATTCTTGAGGAAGTCATTTTTCATGTCTGTGTGCGTGTGTGTGTTTTGTCTTGTCTGTTTTCTTGTGTGTTTGGTGCAGGTCGGACGCGTTCAGGAGCTTCGTGGATTACTGCCTACAAAAAATACCTCAGGACAGACCCACTTCAGCTGAACTCCTGCGAGTAAGCACATGCACACACTCTCTCTCTCTCTCTCTCACACACACACAGTCACAAACACAGGTGTGAGTAACTTGCTCAATATTGAACGTTAAAGCAAGTCGCCTACACTCTCCCACTTCCTCCTCACCATATCATTTGCAGCTTCCTGCTCTGACAGTGTGCTTCTTACTCATCTGTCCCCGCTGACTCACGGGAACACACACACACACACACACACACACACACACAAAATCCACCCACAGAATATAGTGATGCCTATGTTATCCACTCATTTCCTGGACCAGTGGGATCCGTGGAAAGTCAATACAAGTGTGTGAACGTGTGTGTGTGTGTGTGTGTGTGTGTGTGTGTTTTCTTGAACATGTATATCTGATATACTGCCAGTCTTGCTCTCTGACCCAGATGAGAGCCGTAGGAGGAAGTTCCAAAGCTTTTGCTTTGTGAAGTCGGGCTGTAAGGCTTACGATCCATTTTTAACTCGTAACTGTATACGCTAACGTAAAAATTTCAAGCTCTGCTGCAAAGCGCCTTCGTATTGCACATAAATGCCAGGTCATGGGGAAAAAACCAAGCCGCCTGGTATAAACCAAAACCATTTTAGGAGGGATTTGGTTATTGGAAAGGGGGTTTGGTTAGGACATAAGGAATCAGAAGTGGGTTTGGTTATGATGTAATGTATTGGAAGGGGGTTGGGTTACAACGTAATGTATTGGAATCAGAATCATGTTTTATTCACTAAGTATGTTGACACTCACAAGTAATTTGATTCCGGCATGATGTCATTGGAAGGGGGTTTGGTTTTAATGTAAAGTATTAGAAGGGGGTTGGGTTACGACGCAATGTATTGCAATCAGAATCATGTTTTATTCGCCAAGTAAGTTGACGCTCACAAGGAATTTGATTCCGGCATTATGTCATTGGAAGGGGGTTTAGTTACGACATAGTGTATTGAAAGGGGGTTTGGTTATGATGTAATGTACTGGAATGGGGTTTATTTATGACCGAATGTATTTGAAAGGGGTTTGGTTATGGTGTTTTGGAACGAGGTTTGGATGTGCAGTATTTCATCCCCTTTCTCTTTTTACTACAACCCCTCCCTCTTTGCCCCGCCCCTTCAAGCTCTTTAGGAAGAAACCAGGTCACTAATCTGAGTTTAGCATCAAGAACTATTCCTACAACACCAAATTGTGTCCTAAATCTTATACCCACAGCTCTCAAATAACAATCAGACCTTTGACCTCCTGAGGTAAAGTTCAGACTCCCCTGGAATGCATAGATTCCCCATTTTTAAATGTATAATCCTCTAGATTGGTTTTCTCCCAAGACCCATCAGTTAAACTTCCATCTGGAACTGCTGATGCTTACATAAGTTAGCTAGTTGGATAAGGGGGAGACAGATTGACCTCTTAGCCATTATCCTGGTTGTTAGTGCTTTCTGTTGAAACTGCTCCTGGTTTTGCTTAAAGTTTGTTCAGCACATAGTTTCTGGTAGTTTTTTTTTTTCTCTGCAAGAGTTTTTTTTCTTTTTAGAATAATAATATTTGCATTTGTATAAATGCATTTCAAATGTGTGAAATAAAAAAAAATCCGATTATAAAAATGTCTGACTATATTAAAACTTTTTCTTTATACCATTACTTTAGTTTGTGCAAAACGTCTTGCAAGCTGATGCACATGTGGCTGTGGTTCTGTTCTCTATCTCAGCACGACTTTGTGCGTCGTGATCGGCCTTCGCGGGTCCTCGTGGACTTGATCCAGAGGACGAAGGATGCCGTGCGGGAGCTGGACAACCTGCAGTACCGCAAGATGAAGAAGATCCTCTACCAGGAGAAACATAACAGTCCGATGGGAGAGTCCCAGGAGGAGGAGGAGGTAGACGCAAAGAAATAAATAGTCGATTGTCCATAATTTGCTGCAGGTTTACCTTAAATCTTTATCTGAGAACAGGTTCCTCATAACTCAACTTGCTAGATAGCTTTATTTTGTCGATTTCTTCAGAGTGAATCTAAGCTCAGACCTGAAAAGTTTTGACTCAAGACTCGTTTACTGTCCTGTAGAACCACCGCGAGATTTGAACTCGCAACCATTTTTGAACTCAGCAGAACATCTTTCAAAGCCTGCACACATATGACCCGTACCAGGAACTACCAGTAAACACAGCATTTACTTATCTAGATCATATTGAAGATGTATGAAAACATCACATTCTAAAGCTACTTGAGGTTTATGAGAAGTTTAAGCCATAGTTTGTTTTGTAACGGAGAGAACACGCTGACCCTGATTAATAGGATTTACTGCAGATTGTTGAGTGCAGGACTTCTGAACCGATAAACCCTCGCGCCACATGTATTGTATTGTATTGTGTATACCTTCAGTCTCACGTGTTTGTTGTGTGAAATGTGTTACAATCTGTTTCATGCACTGAATATATTGTATATTGTAAATTATTGCTAATTTTTTTAAGTTGATGTTTTAAACCAAGCCTCATTCTAAGGATAACATTACTGAATGTTCTACCCCTAGTACAGAGAAAGTTGGTGTTTAATGAAGAATGATGATATTGTTTAGTGATAAACTTTGGGATTTCGTGATGAGGTAGGTCGTTTGAAGATGAATGTTGGTCAATATTGAAGGTTCATGATCAGCGGTGAAAGCTTGAATTTTGAATTGTGAACGCTGGATAAAGTTATTGAGAAGTTTGCTAAGCTCATGTTGGTGTTGGATGGAGAAGGTTAGTGTTGGATGGAGAAGGTTAGTGTTGGATGGAGAAGGTTAGTGTTGGATGGAGAAGGTTAGTGTTGGATGGAGAAGGTTGGTTTGGAGGCTGGAGGAGGTTGGTGTTGGAGTATGTAGAAGGTTGGTGTTGGAGGTTGGAGGAGGTTGGTGTTGGAGGCTGGAGGAAGTTGGTGTTGGATTCTGTAGAAGGTTGGTGTTGGAGGCTGGAGGAGGATGGTGTTGGCTGCTGGAGGAGGTTGGTGTTGGAGGCTGGAGGAGGTTGGTGTTGGAGGCTGGAGGAGGTTGGTGTTGGAGGCTGGAGGAGGTTGGTGTTGGAGGCTGGAGGAGGCTGGTGTTGGAGGCTGGAGGAGGCTGGTGTTGGAGGCTGGAATGGTTCTGTTTAATGGTGATCCATTGGTGTTTGATAATGAGTGTTGGTGTTTGATGGTCAATAATGAAGATTGGTGTTTGTGTTGATGTTGAAGATGAAGATGAATGGTGTTTGATGGTGAACGATGAAGAATGTTGGAAAGCTTTGGTGTTTGATGACGAATGTCAAGGAATGTTAGTGTTTGTTGGTAAATATTGCTTGTCGGTACTCCAGAAATTCCAATTTGACTCTCTCTGTTGTAATGCTGTTAGTGCTGTTAGAGCGTCTGCCGTTTCAGGATTGTGAACTAATTAAGGTTTAATAGCTTTTAATAATGAGAAGTTACCCTCTAATGGATGCCTTTAGTGAGCTGTCCTAGCCTTTCTGTTCGCTCTCAGTGCAGATTCACATTACACTATTATTATTCTAATCTGCCGTGTTGAGATCTAAGCGTACAGCAGCAGTCGGGTCAGATGTGCGTAGCGGCTGTAATCGAATCTTTCTGTAAAGGTTTGAGGTGATTACCTGGAATGTGAATTTTTTCCTTTCTTTTCAATCGTTCTTTCCTTCTTTTTTAATATTTATTTGTTCTACTATATTTTTTCATTTCTTTCTAACTTTTATTTTCATCCGATCGTATCCAACACTTCAATTCTTTCTTTTTTTATATTATTATCTCATTTTTTTCTCATTTATTTATTTATTTTACTTTTTATATACTTCTAATAACTTTTTCATCTCTTTCATCTTCATCTCTTTTTCCTTTCACACTCTTTTTTTTCTTTCTACCATTTTGTCATCGTTTTAAATTGCTTCCTTTGTTTATTCATTAACCACAATTTACATTTTTTTCCTGTCTTCTTCTATATCATTTTTTACCCATTTTTTTATCACTCTTTCCCACTTCTTGGACTTTCTTCCTTGTCTCCTTCTGTACTCTCTCTCTCTCACACGCACAAACACACACACACTTTTTAACATTTCTACAATTTCAATATTCTTATCCATATATTTACTCATCTCGTTTTTCTGTTTTCACTCTTCTTCCTGTCTTTCTGTCTTCTTAATTGATTCCTTAACTTTTTCCACTTCTTTTTCACCGTTTTACATTCTCCATTAAATTTTTTGTCTTTCTGCCACATCTTACTGTTCTCTTCCCTTTTTTCCATTCTTGCATTGCTTCACTCCTTCTCTCTCTCTCTGCACACAGGATGGCGATCAGGGCTGTAAGGGGAACAGTGTTGGCAGTAATCACTCAGTGCCCAGCACCTCCATCAGTACAGGCAGTCAGAGCAGCAGCATCAACAGCCTACAGGAGTGTAACGACGACCCCTGCCCTGAAATGGCACTGCCGCACCACGACTACGACAGCACACTCGAGTCTTCCACACACCATAAAAAGGTCTACACACGCACTCCCACACACACACACACACACACACACACACACAAATACACACAGGTCTCCTAATCCTCTCTTTGAATAGTAAACTGATGATTACATCATGTTACACTGTGATTGTTTTTAACAACAAAAACAGTTTTCTGCTGCAATACAACTTGCAGACGTGTCTATTCCACCAAGTCATATCCTCAGCTGAGATTTTTCTGCACAAGTTTGTAACACACACATACATGCACACAATCGTCATTACCTAATACTTCTCTGCAATAATAATAATAATAATAAAAAGTCCAGGTTAAAGAATTGCTGTGCAAATATTTGTGAAGCTGCCTTTCCTCTCAACATTACAGAGATGAATATGATAAGGGTGTGGCTTTCTAAAAGCCGACAGCAATCTATAGTGTATAATTACTCCGGCATGCCATGAAAAGGACACCACACACAGTCATACACACACACAAAAAGCCCTGCTTTTTCTTATAATCGCAGGTGTGTGTGTGCACAGAGTGGAAATATCAGGTGGAAGAAATAAGAACAGCACAACTTTTCCTGAAATTCTTCACGAAATCTAGATTTTTAGATATAAAAAAAAAATTACTGACCTTTCAACTCGGTTTAAAATATTACAAGAATAAGAATAGTTATAGAAATAATAAAAATAAGAATAAATTAAAGAACAATTGTTCTTCAAAGCATTAAAAGATTTACCACAGCCAAAGACTAAAAAGCATCTTTAGAATTCATGTATATATTTATAAAAAAAAAATATTTAGACATGTTTATCAAAGGGAAAAAAAACTTTGATTAAACAAAATTCATTAGAAAGCCTTTGTGCTTTTTTTTCCCCTTCTTCGCCTTAAAAACAGACTTTCTAAGTTAAGAATCCAAACATACATCAGATTTTATATGTGAATGATAAATAATATATTTTTTAATTGGTTATTAATTATAACTAAAACTTAATTATAATTAAAACTATCATCGCAGCATGGATTATTACCACAATATTAATAATAATAAAAATAATAACTAAAAAAAAGGTTGTCTTTTTTTTAACATCTTACATAAATACCAGGATAAACTTTATGCTTTTAAGATGAAAATCTGTTATTTCAGAACCTATGTATATCTGAAGAGAAATGGTAATTTGAGAAGATTATAAGTTTATCAGTTCTGAAGGAAATTCTTAAACCGGTTTCTCAGAACAATACAAGACATAAATATATTTTTTGAAATTCAATAAGAAATATGGATTTGAACATATGTTAGTAATAAAACGAAAATAGAAATGTTTAGTAAGACAAACTTGATTTGTTATTTGACTTGATGAAATCGAATAAAAACGTCAAAACATGTCTTTTTTAATCATAATTGCAAATTATAAAAAAAAAAATAATAATAATAATATAAAGACAATTTGTTTTATGATGTGCCGAAAGTTTGGCGCAATACTGGATATTTTAAAGCTATCAAATAATATGTATAATATATGGCATTAATTTTGTAACAACAACAACACTAACAGTCAGTTGTTATTTAAAGACATGAAGGTCAGCTGATCTGGAACAGTTCTTACAAGAACAGTATTGTGTCGAGTGTGTTTGTAAACCCCATCAAGCTCCATGATGAAATTGTCTCTCATGAAGACCTAGGAACCCAGGAAAGCAAGACTAAAACTGACCTCTGCTGCAGAGGAGAAGTTCATTTAGAGTCTCCAGCCTCAGAAATCACCAATTAACAACCAGCAGCTCAGATTAGAGCCGTTATGAAGCTTTACAGAGCAGAAGTAGCAGATACATCTCAATATCAACTGTTCAGAGGAGATTATTGTGTATTTTGGATAAACGTTTTTCAGTATTGATTTACTGTGTAGAGAGAAATAAAACTTTGGAACGACCGTGGAGTTAGGAGGGGTGTACAAACTTTTGTTAATATAATGAAATATTGTTGATATTATGATAAAGTGTAGCACATTTGTACAAATATACAAAGTGTATATTTTTCTGAGATGATGTGAATATTGTGATTTATTTTTTACATGTTGTGAAACTTTTATCTAATTGCATATCGTATTGAATTTTCTTTATGTCTGTGTGTGTGTATAAGTCTATCTTCCATCCCGTATTTCAAATAACTTAAATAATTTCATGTTGTTGTTGTTTAAGATGAATGAGGTAATGAACGTGTTTCTGCTCTTGTGTGCTGTTTGTTTCTTCAGGATCATCAGTTTATCCGTGATGAAGCTGGTCATCGCTCCGACTTTCGACTTTCGCCGTCAGATCACGCTCAGGCTCATAACTATAAAAACCGCGAGCGATTCGCCACCATCAAGTCCGCCTCACTGGTGAGTACGAGCGGTTACATCATGGATGCTTTCCCTCGTCTCCTCTCCTGTCTTCTCTGATCCGCTCAGCTCAGTTTTTCTCTTTGATGTCGTCTTTGCACTTCACCATGAGATGATGTGTTCACATTTAGCGGATGATTATACTTTTTAAAAAAAATTTTTTATCAGAGCCAGAATCCAACTTCAAAATATTAATAATAATAATAATAAAAATACATTGTTAATTGCATTAGCTAATATTAAAGTTACACCCTCAATTTCTAACATTTCGCCACCACAGTGTCAGTGCAGGTATTTTGTATATTAATAAACAACAAACACTGACTCTTGATTCAGAAACAAATGCATTTGAACTTTTTGAGTATCTTCTCAGAACTGCTTCTGCTTTCTTTATAAGGATACGAAGAAAATCCCCCTCCCGACCTCCACACACTCTCTCACTCACACACGCACACACACACACACACACACACACACACACATACACACACACACACACACTTGTGCTTGTGTCTGTTGTCAAGGCAACAGTTTGCGGTCAATAGGCTTATGCTCGTGCTCACGCGAGCCCTTATTGTTCATCAGCCATCATTCCGTCATTGAAACACAAAAGCTTCATCTGTTTACTTTCATCTCTCTGCCGCTTTCGTGCTCAAAGTCGGCCGTATTTCCACTCCGTCTTTTAATGAAAAGGTCACGAAGCCTTTAATACGCACACACGACATGCATGGTGAAGCCTTAATAAACATCTCTCCATGGATGTCGTAATAATTCCGGTTCGGTTCTCACGCTCACAAAAGCTTACTCGCGTATTGTTTTCTAATTACACATTGTTGTAATGTTCATATTTTTGGATCAATGGAAGGCGTGATAGTCGATCCCCGAGTCCTTGTCCTATGCGGTGATGTCACCTGTTTAGGCTCCCGGTTTCCTGATGTGTGAGCGCGCTCTACAGGCAGACACACACTCTGCGGCTGTCTGACATCTCAGACCCATTTATCATCTCGGAGAAATTACCCAGAAGTCTGACCATGCGTCCGTGCTCTAACCTTACTCACGGAGCTAACTTCATCTCCTGACTTGTTTTCTGTCTGTATCGTAACAAAGAGAGAGAGAGAGAGAGAGAGAGAGAGAGGGCGAAAGAGAGAGGTTCTTTGTTGAGGGTTTTTCCCCCCCTCTTGTTCACTGGACTGTGTGTTTCTTTGTTTGAGGAGAGAGGAGAGAGGAGGGGGCAATAAAGCATAAGAGACTGAGGAAAGAAAAACTGGCATCAGATCAGTTTGACTTTAAACATGTCTTCGTTCTCATTACATGCAGTCCGGAAAGTCGGGTTTATTTCATAACATCGACATCACCGTCACCCCTAAAACACGACAACTGCTCCTTCAGTTATTAGCTATTATTCAATTATTAATAAATTACACATTTTTAACCACTTTAGCAGAACATGAAAGCTTAAACATCCGTCTAATTAATCTTCATTTTAAAGCATATATTCTTAAAAATCTGTCTTTTTACATGCACGTAATCGTACACGTCAGACTTACTGTAGTACTGGCCTCTGACACGTTACTCAGTTCATTTATCTTTTAGTGTTTATGTCTCCCTGGTCCTCAGTAATGCTCTGTGTTCAGCGTTTAGATCATTTATACAAAAAAAAAAAAAACACACAAGCTTGATCTTAATCCAAAACTTTGGTTTGTAATAAAATAGATATAGAAATATTAACACGTACTATATATTGATTTTTAAAGGTTAATCTGCTTGAAACTTTAGGAAATAAAGGAGGATTAAAGACTGATGGATTTCATAAAGAGTTCACTTCATAGCATAACGTTATTACAAAATAATTGTATTAAAATAAGTTAAATAATTATTTTTGTTTGATAGGTCAACAGGATAAAATAAATAAAATATCACCTTAAAATGAACAATAATTCTTGATAATAAATTACATTTTTTTTTGTTTTTCTTTTATCAATTTTTATTGTTCATTTTTAGTTTTTAATTATTGCACATTTTTTAAAAACTTTCTGTGCTGTTTTAATTTTTTTTTACTTTTCTTAATTTTCATGTATTTATTAATTTACTTATTTATTCATTTATTTTTTTCCCCTTTCTTGCCCAATTTCCTTTCCATCTAGTTTATTATTTTTTTTAATTGTATAATTTATTGACTTATTACACATATTTAATTCCTGCCATTTAATCATTCACTTTTATAGTTTGCTTTTTCAGTCTAAACATTTGTCGTTCTGATACACAGAGCGATCTACAACTGCTTATTAATAACACTGTATGTTCATCAACGGTCGTGTTGTCCTGTTAGTTTAACTAAAACTCACAATGTTGTCTGATAGGTCAAAGGTCAAAGGAAAATAAATTAAACCACTGATGCCTCCAGTTCTCTGCGTGTTTCAGTTCTCTTGAGCTTGGAAGTGTTTGTATGGTCGTTTCTGTTAGTTTTGTGTGAAAGCTGCGCGTGCCTGGTGCTGGGCATTGGGGCAGAAAGCGTGAGGATGAGTGCGGGTACAGTGGGGGTATTGATTCGGTGTGATTAGAAGCGCCGTGTTCAGCGCGTGCTCATGTGACCGGCCTACTAAACGCCACTCAGGCGGGAGAGAAGAGCTGTGTGAAGGAGCCAGGCCTCTGAGAACCCTCTTTCATCCCGACACACACCTGCCAGAGCTCAGAGATGGACAGAGAGCGAGAAGTGTTTATCCACACGCCCCTCTCTCTCTCTCTCTCTCTCTCTGGGGTCTGTGTGCACAACGATGTAAAAATGTTCAGGGCTCAGTCTCCATGATCTCGCACGTCCTTTCCTTTGCCAACATGTTTGGCCTCAGGAGCTCAGGTGGGAGTTACGAGAAACTCAACGAGCACTTTGACCTCAACGCGCCCTTCTTCCAGGTTGGTGAGAGTCGGAGTCTTTAAACACTTTCAGGAATGGCATTAAGGGTTAGATTTCTGTCGGTCTTCTTTTTTTTTTTTTTTCATTTTGTAATTCTGGAACTAAAGCTTCCTGTAATGGCTTTAAGAGTTTGAGTCACATGAGTCTAAGATTTTTTTCTTTCCCCAGTGGTCACGACTCGTAAAGTAACCTGTAAAAACACGCTGGTTTTTCTGAACCCTCTTCTGATTTGTCGTCAGGTGCTGTATTATGTTTAACGTTGTGTTTATTATCGCATTAGTTGTCCTTTTTTACATCATGCAACAGGCAAGTGTCATGACGTTTTTTTTATTTATTTATTTACATCACCCTCACTTTGCTTAGCTGCCGCTGTACAACAGAGTCAAACTAATTTTCTCATACTGTGGCTTGACATTATCCTGTTTAAAAACATTTCTTGATATTGTTATATTTCTCTCTTGGGAATATTGCAGATAGAGTTATTTTATAACTTTGGACATATGCAAGAATTTCAGTTAGTCCTTGTATAAAAATTGTAATTCCTGTTAAAAAAAAAAAAAAAACATTGTGGAAGTACAAGGTAAGTGTGTCCGGTTTTAGTAAGTGTGCAAATTCATCTCTTGATGATTTTTTTTTTTCCTTAACCATAAGCTGCGTTCCTTTACATATCCTGGTAACATCATCAAAGGACACTGTAGTTTCTAGAGGCACGTCCAGCACCATGCACCCAAAGCTCAACAGCTAACTAACTTTCACTTCTCGTGTTTCTGCCCCTCTCCAGGTGACGCGTCAGATCCACGAACATGAGCAGGAGAACGAGCTGCGCGAGCAGATGTCTGGCTACAAGCGCATGCGACGGCAGCACCAGAAGCAGCTGATCGCTCTGGAGAACAAGCTGAAGGCCGAGATGGACGAACACAGGCTGAAGCTGCAGAAGGAGGTGGAGACGCAGGCCAATAATGCCTACATCGAACTGGAGAAGCTTGCCAAGAAGCACGCTATCCAGACAGATAAAGAGGTGAGGAGGATGCCGGATTATATCGTCCGTCATTTGTTTTATATCATTTATCCATGTGGGACGAAATATCAAGACCGCAATGACTGTCATGATGCAACATAGCATACTGAAAAAAATTATATTATAAAAAGTTACTTTTACTTTTTGACGACATGAAAATTTGCTCATACTAATTTATTTATTTATTTATTTATTTATTTATTTTATTTGTAATTTTGATCTAAAAATTCCTACTCTTTTCCCTACACATTCCGAGTTGGATATGCAACTATTTTGTTTGTTTTTAATAGGCTTTTCAGTTCATTTTATTTATGATTGTGTGCATGTTCCCGCAGCTGAGTTGACGCACTTTTCATGACCCTAAACCATTACACACATTATAATATACTATATATACACAGGGGTTGGACAATGAAACTGAAACACTGGCTAATTTAGTGTTGGCGGTTTCATGGCTAAATTGACCAGCCTGGTGTCCAATCTTCATTGATTGCTAATAAAACCTTCATGCTCTGCTCTTACTGGTTGTATGTGCAGAGTAATAGCACAGTTTTGCTTAAAATATTGCAATGCACACAACATTATGTGTGACATATCAGAGTTCAAAAGAGGACAAATTGTTGTTGCACGTCTCGCTGGCGCATCTGTGACCAAGACAGCAAGTCTTTGTGATGTATCAAGAGCTACGGTATCCAAGGTAATGTCAGCATACCACCAAGAAGGACGAACCGCATCCAACAGCAGGAGTAACTGTGGACGTAAGAGGAAGCTGTTTGAAAGGGATGTCCGGGTGCTAACCCGCAGTGTATCCAAAAAACATAAAACCACAGCTGCCCAACTCACTGCAGAATTAAATGTGCACCTCAACTCTCCTGTTTCCACCAAAACTGTTTGTCTGGAGCTCCCCAGGGTCAATGTACATGGCCGGTCTGCTGTAGACAAACCTTTGGTCATTCGTGGCAATGCCGACCGTTGGTTGCAATGAAACTGAAACACCTGGATTTAGACCACAATAATTCATTGGTATGGTGTCCAATACAGCACGAATTGGTCTTGGGAATGACAGAAACAAGTCCTGCACAGTGGCCAGAGGAATTTTGAGCCATTCTTCTTGCAGAATAGAGTCCAGGTCACACTACGTGATGCTGGTGGAGGAAAATGTTTCCTGACTCGCTACTCCAAAACATCCCAAGGTTTTTCAGGTTCCTTCTAGTTTGTTGTTAGTACTAAATGTACAAGCTATCTGTGCTAGCTTCATACACTCACGGGAACTAATGGCATGTATTAATTTGTGAATGAGGGATTGAAGAAATGATGCACCACCCCCAACAACACAAAACAAACCATTTGTTTTTTCAGTAAATGCATTGATATATGAAGGGATTAAAAACATTATAGAGACTTCTTTTTGATGTCTGATGACTTTGGGATCCATCTTGGATAACACAAGCCTAAGACGATTTATTTCAATTGGTTACAGTTATTTTGCTGCTCTTTATCTTATCACATGAACTCTTTCACCGATTGTAACACGAAAGCCGAGGTGAAAATGTCAAAGAGCGGTGCTCGAACAAGAAACGTAACATCGTAGTTAATTTTAATCGTGTTCACTGGAGATCTCTAAATAGCGTGTTCATTATTCCTGATGCATATGTGGATTCGTGTGCTAATGAGGCGAGGGGAGAAAATGGTGGGTTTGTTTTCCCAATACTTTGACTAGTCTTGGCTTGACAGACTTGACTTCTCTAGATTACAGCACGCTAGAAAGCCAGAAATCGCAAGATCTTCTCACATCTGATACATTTGATTCCAGTCAAAGGTCTTGACATGCTTTTTTTGAGTTGGAGAATATTTAATGATCAACTAATGTTGCTTAAAATCAGTTTAGATCACTGAGGTTATTACAGACTAAAATGGGCTTTTTGGCAAAAACATGTACCTCCATTAATAGAATTTAATTAGTTATATAGTGCCTTTAAGAATTATCATTGTCACAAAGCAGCTTTACAGAATCAAAAAAAGTAAGATATGCGTTTGAAATATCTGAAGAAATATGCTTAAATCAAAATGATCATATTGTCCCTGATGAGCGAGCTGAGGGCGTTGGAGGCAAAGAAAACCTCCCTGAGATGACAATAGGAAGAAACGTTGACCCGAACCAGACTCAACAGGGAACCTATTTTCATTAGGGATATAATACACCAATCAGCCTTGATATTAAACCTATTGTCATTAAAAAACACTTAGGATTTGATTCCAGTCAAAGGTCTGGGCTCCCTTTCTGTTGCCGTCTCTGGTCCCTCAGGGCATGACTCCACAAGACCTCTGGCAGTGTGCTGTGGTGTTTGGCACCAGGACGTTGGCAGAGACTCCTTAGGGTGCTCTGGGTTACGGGGTGGGGCCTTGGTGAATAAGACTTGTTTGTCTGGTGAATACCAGGTTGGGATTGGGATAAGGGGAGTTTGGAGGCCGGGTTAACAAGCTTGACGCCCAGTCCTTACTGTCGCGAATTTCTCCAGCAATTTGTGCTGCATTGGCTTTTCTGCAATATCAGATCTTACAATCAGGGTAACCATGATCCTGTCACCAGTTTACTGGTGTATAATTGATGATCAATGTTCAAGAAAGAGTATGAAGTCATTGCTTAATTAAAAGAACTTGTAATCATGGGTAAATTTCTGTGGTGTAAGACTAATCCCCTTGTTGCTGGTGATTTTTCCATACCAGCACAACCCCAAGTGTGTCCGAACATATTTACACGTCCTTGGTTTAATCACCGAAAACGTTGTAGTACAAACTGTGAAATGCAATTGTGAAGCCTGTGCGGTGATATTTGCTGACATTCCCGTGGTTAAAAAATCGATTATTAATAAAAGCTCTAAATTGCACACGCCATTTCATTTCATAACGATGAGGATGTCGAGTTCTGCGTTAAACAAAACCTGTGGATTGTGATCTTTTCCAGATGAAGACGACATCAGCAGACGAGAAGAAGTTCCAGCAGCAGATTTTGGCTCAGCAAAAGAAAGAGCTCACCACCTTCCTGGACAACCAGAAGAAACAATACAAACTGTGCAAGGAGAAAATTAAAGAGGTGATGTTTAATTCTGTTCACAGTTTAAATGTTTAAACTCTATTAAATATTAATAATGACGGTAAAGCAAACACATGTGTACTGTAATCTGGCTATGTAGAGAGTCAGCTTCAGTTAATTTGCTCTAATGTTCAGTCAGAAATGTTTAACAAACAGAGGAAGTTAAAAAGTAATTCACAGAATTTATTTGAGGCTTTTTTAATGCTTTATAGTCAGTGAAACTACATCATAAGATCAGTAATACTAATGTTTAGAGAGCGCTTTTATCTGATTCTGATGGGTGTCTCGTCTGCTAGCAGTGTAGGATATCAGCAAAGAATAAAAAAAAAATCATTCTTTAGCAAGTGGTTTGAAAACGTTTTTTTTTCTGAAACTGTAAAGGCTTACATATTTAGAGGCTTGATTTTTGGGGGGGTTACAATTATTATATTTATACTTGATAGTTTATTAAAGCGGCGGCACGGTGGTGTAGTGGTTAGCACTGTTGCCTTGCACCGCCAGGGTCCGGGTTCGATCGCCGGCCAGGTTTGATTCCGTCTCTGTGTGCATGGAGTTTGCATGTTCTCCCTGTGCTTGGTGGGTTTCCTCCGGGTACTCCGGTTTCCTCCCACAGTCCAAAGACATGTAGGTTAGGCTAATTGGTGTTCCCAAATTGCCCATAGTATGTGAATGAGTGAGTGTATGTCTGTGTGTCCTGCGATGGATTGGCACCCTGTCCAGGGTGTACCCTGCCATGTGCCCCAAGTCTCCTGGGATAGGCTCCAGGCCTCCCCGTGACCCTGAATACAGGATTAAGCGGTATAGATGATGAGTGAGAGTGAGTGAGTTTATTAAAGCTGAGAAAGCTCCTGGGTTTCCACTGTTGTGCTCCTTGGCAAGGCCCTTAAGCCTTAGCCCATATAAAATACAGAGTCACTGGAGATGTAGGGAATTCTCAGTGCCAGTCCCAAACATGTTGAACCAAAGTATTGACATGATGGGAAATTATAAATTTTTTTAAACTTTGTTTAATCAGTTAATTGCGCAGTGGGTTCAGATTATTATTTGAAAACTCATCTATTCATTTCACTGCCTGGGTGCAAGGACAGAGAAGAGTCTTCATGCATGACTTCCTTGTATCTTGAATTATGCTGGAGGCTTGAAAGGAACATGCGGAGTTGCATAAGTGCCTTCATGTAGGTGGAAATCTGTTTTTGCCTTTGTGGGCAAGCACCTGTGTTTTAAATCTGAATCGGGCAGCTACAAAAAAAAGATGTGGGAGAACATGGATGTGGTGATTTGATGATTGTTGCTTTTTCCAGAACTACAATGAGTTTTCATGCATGATGTGGTGATGTGATCTGAAAGTTGGACCAGGAGAAGCAATGATCATGATATGGGGATGCAGCTCGGACTGGGACCAAACATGCTGTGAAACACAGTGAGGCAGAAATGGAGAGAATATGTAAATTGAGTGACATCAGAGTAAAAATGGTTTAGAAAAGAATGGAAACGAACCAAACACTGAGCCTTGTGGAACACCATGAGAGTCAAGAATCTGCATCTGTCCACATCACCTGTAAGGACGTGTCTTTCCAGAGAGGAAGCATAGGTGGTATAGAAAGGTTATAAAAGAGAATTTAAATTGGGCCATGTACTGAGCCTTGTGGGACACCAGTTGAGAATCTGCATCGAGCTGATGTAGATCAGCATTTATGTATTTTCTTTACTTCTATCTGAGAAGCTTAGTTACATTCAGACTGACTTGGGACTTGGAAGTCATTCGAGGAAAGATGACCAGGAGATGGTTTATTCAAGAACATTTCGTACAAAGGAGAGATGCGATTCCAGTTCGAAGTTGCTGCTGTTCAAGATTAAAATACTCTACATACTGAAATGTGTTACTCCATCTCTCTCTCTCTCTCTTTAGGAAATGAATGAGGACCACAGCACCCCGAAGAAGGAGAAGCAGGAGCGTTTGTCAAAGCATAAGGAGAACATGCAGCATTCCCAGGCAGAGGAGGAAGCTCAGCTTCTTGCCCAGCAGCGCCTGTACTATGATCGCAACTGCAGGGCCTTTAAACGCAAAGTCATGATCAAGAGACAAGAGTTTGAGCAGGAGCAGTTACGGGAGGTATGAGGGGGTTGTTTAGTATAGTAATTGAGGTTTAAACATTTTATTCAAGCAGTCTTGGGAGTTGCCCACCATGTATCCAGCCCCAAGAAGTATGAATTGTTTAGAATATTTTAAAAATGTTTTTTTGTTTAGACGAATGGCATGAAAAGGGAGGAAGTAGATACCTGATGACTCTCACTATATCTTTAAATGTATGATGACTTAAAAAAAAAAAAAAGGTAAAAAAAATGAAGCTTAAGAGATCTTTAGTAATGGGAGCAGGTGGTCAGAAATGAAAGGGTCAAAAGATAATTGCAAAATACATACACAGCCTCTACTAAGTTTTTCCGTTTGGTTTTCCTCCAGGAGCTGAATAAGAAGAAGACGCAGAAGGAGATGGAACACGCCATGCTGATCAGACACGACGAGTCGACTCAGGAGCTGGAGCACCGGCAGCTGAAAACACTGCAGAAGCTGCGCATGGATCTGATCCGCCTGCAGCACCAAACCGAGCTGGAGAACCAGATCGAGTATAATAACCGCAGAGAGAGAGAACTGCACCGCAAACACGTCCTCGAGCTCCGGCAACAGCCCAAAAACCTCAAGGTGCCTCCACAATTTCTCACGTTTCTTTTAGATATATTTAGGAATGACTGGATTATGAGTCATGAGTTTCTGACGTCACTGCTTTTAGATTTCCATTCACGGAAACCTCTGGAAAGTCCATATTTGAATTCTTATCAGGACATTATTGACATGAACAAGGAAAACACTGGCTCATTATGTACATTGTTGAATAACAGAACATTTTCAGAATTGCTGACTTTTATGCAGTCTCCAAAATATTTCTAAAAATACAATTTTATTTTCCTTCCGTATTTGCAGATGTACAAATCAAAATGTGAATCTAAAATTATTTTTAACTCCTAAAAATTAACCGGATCCTCTGCGCTCCACTTCTTCCCAACTCATATTAGTAGTCTCTCGTCTTCTTTTGATTTTCTCACATTGAAAGCTCTGCTTTCCTGGAGTGCACCTGTGTACGGGGTTTCACTGTGACGCCAAGTGCTTGGGCGGGAAAACGCCAACATTTGCCCCTCTTTTAGTTAGGATTTATCCAAGAGAAATGTTTACTGTACGTGCACACTTGTCAGGGGTTCTGGTGTTGCTTTTGGCTTAAAGATTAGTGTTTAAAAGTGTTTTGCTCCAACACCACGAATCATAAGCTTTGTTATTTATTACTAATAAGTGATCTAATGAAATAATTATCAATTAGATGATTAATTAAGGCATTGTATTAAGTAGTTATAGCATGCTTTTCTGAACTCGCTTTGGGTGAGGGTTTTTTATTCGTTCAATAAATCTGACATTCTTTTTTCTGTCCCAGGTGATGGAGCTGCAGATAAAGAAGCAGTTTCAGGACACGTGTAAAGTGCAGACGAAGCAGTACAAAGCGCTTCGGCACCACCAGCTCGAGGTGACGCCGAAAAACGAGCACAAAACCGTGCTCAAGGCCCTGAAGGACGAGCAGACGCGTAAACTCGCCATCCTGGCGGAACAATACGAGCAGAGCATCAACGAGATGATGGCATCGCAAGCGGTGAGACCCTATGCTCTGAAATAACAATACTGCTGACAGGTACAAATAGTAAATGTTACAAAAAGTAATGATAAAGGTGGTGCAGCCATATACACAGGAAGAAAAAAGAAACACAAATGTTAAAACCTTTCTATACCGTCTAGACCTCCCTGGAGAGACAAGTCATTACAGGCGATGTGGACAGACATCCACATGTGGTGTCCCACAAGGCTCAGTGTTTGATCTGTTTCCTTTTCCTTTGTTATACCATTCTTAAATGAAAATCTTATTTATACATCTGAAATGCTTTTGGAGAAAATTCATGAATATGTAACGGCCGAAGGGGTGGGTCACCAAGGCATGAAGCACGGTTTATTATTGTCTAGTTTATAATTACGCTTCACCCTGAACCACAGGAAATAATAAGGTTCGAGCTTGTGTGTCATGTTAAAGTCAAAGAAGGACAATATTGTGTTATTAGTGGAGAAGTCGAACTGGAGTTCAGTTAAAAAATTTAATAACCTATAACTTGCTATAAGTAACTCCGAAAAGTAATAAAACAAACGCTTAGTTTCTCATACATGCTCTTCTAGAGAACGAGAGAGCGATGTCCCAGAATACAGAAGAGTTACACAAGAGGCTGGGGGTCAGTTAGGTAGCGATCTGATATGTCAGTAGTGTACTTGTGGATGATTCGGACGCCGATCTGTTTGAGCCGAGTGCACAGATGACCAGGACAGACTAAAGTACTAAAGCACTAAGTGCACTTTAGGTAGAGATGAAGCAAGGATGAAATCCCGCTGCACTCCTGTTAGCCAGTGGCATTGTGGGTAATATAGGAATCCAGAAATCGTGGTTTAAACCAGAAGAATGTGAAACCTAATCTAAAAAATAAATACTGAACACCATTCATGATTATTGACCAGGATGCCGTTTTTGTGTCGGTTGCCTGCGCAGTACAGTATAACTATCTGTGGTCTTGCGTCGCAGTCATCACACTTTTCCTCTAAACCATTCATGAGAATTTGAGCAAACCTTCACAGAACCTTTATTAAGAAGCACAGATGAGCATTAGCTATTTAAGTTTCTAATAACTTCACTCGTCTTGTCTTCTTGCTGTTTACTACAATGGTTGGCATCCACTTACCAGAAGGTTGCATTACCGCCACCTTCTGGTCTTGATCTCCCTTATCTTCCTTTCAGTTTAAATCCTGTTTTTTTTAGTCGCCCTTAAAAAAAAAAAAAAAAAAAGTCTTGATATAATTCACAACATATAGTGAATTTATAATACATGGCAGTTTCGCTTTTTAAACAAAAAAAAAAAAAAAAAAAACATCAAATACTTTCTTCCTTAATACTTTACAAAGTGTACTCGACCTTTCCAAATTCCCATTGCTGCTGCCCGAGTGACAAATGTATCACGCCGATTATGTTGAAGGTGACGCGTCTTTCTTGGAAGTCTCACATCTACAGCATGTTTATTTAAGAGATTAGAGATAGTTAATCTGCAAGAGGATTTTATACAGAACTGAAATACGGTCTAATGTTACTAATACTAATAATAGTAATACTAAGAGTACAAATACACCAGAAGTCATGCATGACATATCTGGGAACTTGTTTGTTTAAACTGAATTAAAACTGCAGGACAAACCGCAAATACCTCACGTTAATGTAGGGTTTGTGGATCATGAGAATAGTGAGATGTTTTGTTTGCTGATTTTTTGTTTTTGTTTTGTTGTTGTTCTCCTCTTCCCGTGTGTGTGTGTGTGTGTGTGTGTGTAGCTGCGTCTGGACGAGGCTCAGGAGGCAGAGTGTCAGGCTCTGAGGCAGCAGCTGCAGCAGGAGATGGAGCTCCTGAACGCCTACCAGAGCAAAATCAAAATGCAGACGGAGGCGCAGCACGAGCGCGAGCAGCACAAACTTGAGCAGAAAGTGACGCTGCGCAGAGCTCACCTCGAACAAAAGGTAACGTACCATAAAGTGATAACGACGCTAATGGAAAACCTGCCGCATTGAATCCAAGATTTCTTGTTTAATGTTTAAAACTACAATGAAGGTTCAGAAGCTAACGAGTTCCAAGAAGGGACAGAGGAAGAAAATGATTCATCTTGGACTGTTTTTAGCTCACTGACGTCCTTTGGCTACGTTTATAGAACGCTGTGTGTCATTCAGTATGACGTCAGAAATGACATCAGCAAAACGTGCGCGGCGACATGAGCGTGCGAAATCTGATCTGAGGCTAAAACGAAGTTAATTATTTACGCTATGAGACTTAATAATGTATTCCTAAATGAAAATGATTCATATGAATTGAATAAACAGTCAGTTTTATTATTAACGGAGAAACGTCAGTTAATTCGAGCGACGTTCAAGTAAAACCGGGACTTGTGATGAAATGTCTGGTGAATGAATGCGTAAAAAAACGATTGACATTTACAGAAGACTTCAAGCGGAGCACCGTGATGAGACTGTTAGCCGCAGTAAAACATGTGAGTGGTGCAAATGATTTAAAGAATCCTCTATGTTCGTGAACATTTAGCGAAAGGTGATAGAAAGGTGTGTCCAAGCACTGGGATAGGTGTAGCAGGGAATTATATAGAGAAATAAAGTGTGTTCTGTTAGTCTGCACAAAAATCCCGGTTTGACTCGAACGCCATATTTAGTTAATATGCTAAATAATTCCCCCCCCCTATTCCATTAGTTATGGTGTAATGACGGATTGTTCTGGTTAACGTGACCGTTTGTGCCGTTTTCAGATCGAAGAGGAGCTGGCTTCTCTTCAGAAGGAGCGCACGGACCGAATCAAATACCTGCTGGAGCGTCAGGAGCGCGAAGTGGACGCCTTCGACATGGAGAGCCTGCGCATGGGCTTCAGCAACCTGGCCACATTAGATTACCCTAAAGACGACTACAGATGAGACCCACGCCCCTCTCCGCCTTTTTTATACAGAAGCAAAAACGAAAAAGAAGTCCTCCACTCTTTTCAGAAAAAAAAAAAAGGAAAAAAAAAAACAAAAATAAGACACGTGCAGTTTTTACTACTGACAAAACCGTGTTCGCGTGACGACATTACGACATGCTGGATAACTCCCTCAGTCATCGGTGTTTAATATTATATATCTATAAATATAAATATCTATATATATAAGTATTATGCATAAATAATGAAACAGTTGCAGTGTTGATGTCAGTGATCTTTCTCGTGCAATGAAATAACACTTGATGTAATTGATGAAATAGAGGTTCAGAGAGGAAGGACAGCAATACACACATTGTGTGACATGTGGTACGGGGGGAGAGTGGGGGTTTGGGGCGGGATAGTGTTGCTACTGTTTCATGTCCACACAAATGTTTTTAGTGATATTTTCCACAAGATTTTTAGATTTTAGGCACATTACTGCTGAGTCTCGCCGGTGTTTTGGTATTTATTCATCAGACTGAAATTATTTCTCACCTTTTGAACAAATTTGATATGAAAATTTACTTACGAACTCGATGTACAGAAACCGAACAGCTGCCTCCGATTCGTAATTTCAACTAATCAGGGTTTCTTCTTAAAGAACCTGCGCTATCAAGGATCAAACCTCAGCAAGAGGTCAGCAATGTGAACACACACATACACGCACGCGCACACAGTCGATCTGAATCATGCTGGCACAAAGGGCTCTAAGTGAAAAGTGGGCATCCATTTTTGTGTATCAACTTTTATCTAGTTTCTTAATAGTTTTTTTTTTTTTTAAACAATGGTGACCACTTCGTCCAGTGTCTTTAGACCTATAACCGTGGACGACCTCTGACATTTTTATTTCATCGTTTTTGCTTTCTAGAGCCTTTTATTTTATTTTTTAAATAAGAATCAAGAATCCTGTGAATAGAAACCTTGCTTTACTGTTTGCATGCACTTTAAATTTGTTTTCAGGTCCGAGAGAAGCATGATTTCTGTCCCAAATGCTTTTAATTATATTTGTAAATAAAATGCTCAACACATGTCTGAATCCATTTATTTTATTATTTTTATTTTGTTTTTGTAACCAGGGACATTTAAGTAGGTCGATAGTAACACAGAAATTAAAACAGTACCCAGGGGAACGAGGTTAAAAGGGCAGGACAAATTAAACACTGGTACATTTTCACATTAACGAAAAACTTAAATGCTCCTGTTAAGTGCAACATGTCCGGCAAGGAAGGCAAGAAAAAAAATTACTGACTGCTTTAAAGAGTCAGATACGACTGAATTGCATGAAAAAGAGGGCGTAATAATGTCTGATAACCTCATATTGTCGAATCGTATCTGCATAGCGAAAACAAAATCATTATTCCAGCACACTTAGTTATACATTTTTAAAAATAATTTCCTGAAATAAAAACCTGTTTAAATCATTTATTGCGCTGTCGGTTATCAAAATCAAAGTTCAACATGAAGACCTTTAAGATTTCACAAGATTTCTTTTTTTTGCCATATCTCCCACCTACTGTATCCTAATAATGTGCTAAAGCTGCGTTCAGGATGCAATAAATATTCCAGTTTATTTTCCTGATAGTTGCTCGTACAGTTTGGGGACGTAGTTGTCCCACTCAGCCTGGTAGCAGGTTCCGGCCACCGGAGCGCCCAGGCTGTACTTCTTGCGGAACTTCTCGATTTTGAATTTTCCGCGATTGTCTCCGGAGCGGTTGGTCAGGACGGGTTCAGTACAATTCACCGTCCCTGACTGCTCGTACACCAACCAGACGTAACGATGGAGGCCTGTAACATACAAACATAAATAAATAAAATATAGTTGCAATTTTGGATCCTCAATGTCTTTAGATCACACTGGTCCGGTTTGTTCGCGCTCGTATAAATCCCCTAGAAGACAAAATACGTTAAAATTTACGTTTTGCAAATGACCCAAAATAACTGACTTGCTGTTGAGTTGAGCCCATGACCTGCAATGCGAATGTTGTTCAGCTCAATGAGCTCTAAATGTGTACTGGGTATTGTGTGCATGCATGCAAATGTGTATGATCTTTGCAACAAAAGCTTGTGTGAGAGCCCCCATGTTACACCTGGGGTAATTTCAATTCGATGCGCCCTGCGTCCCATCTAGGAAGTTTGAGTAATGTTAATTTTCTTACATTAAATCATTTGAATTTGTTTCGAAGGAAAAGTTTGTTAATTCTGACAGCGCTGATATAAATGGAGATGTTGCACGTTGTGTACTGACTGTAATGCAGCTCCGAATCACAGGCTTATATTAACATGCTCGTTTGTTTCTATAGTAGGACTCGTTCACACAGTCCTGTCACATCACACAATCCTAAATGAATGAACAGAAGTTGCAGATACAGCGAATGTCTGTTAGTAGAACGTTATTGAACATTCATGGAAAGAGTCTCCAGTGTCGGCGGTCTGCTGCTGAGAAACTTAAATACAATCTTCATGCAAAAACTCAGACATTTCATTCAGTGTTTTATTTTTGACAATGTTTAGAGAAATTGTCCCTGAGGTCTGTTTTATTTCAAAAGTTTAAAAAGCATGCTTTCTTATTAAAGGTTTGATCAAATATTAACAAATCACTCTCAGACTTTGAACTTGGACCTGCCCGTCTCCTCAACTGACCTGAATTAATCCTGCTTTATTAATCATTAATTCACACGGATGCACACAGATCTTACCAGTTCCTTTCGGAGGACCAGAACCGACGTAGTCAGACATCACACACCCGGAGGAGACGTCATTCCCTTTCACATTCACGACGAGAAAGTGATGCCATTCTCTACAGGGGAAACAGCAGCCAAGCATGTTGCATAAATGACTGATGAAAGGAGGCTTGGAGTAATACTGTTTAACGTACGTCTGGGTGATCTGACCGTAGAACGTCCATATCAAGACTAATTATCATCCACTACAGAATGCGGTGCTCAGGGTATTTTTGCTGGATCTGGTGCCTCATCAGCACTGTGTGTGTGTGTACCTGAATTTGGGGTCTTTCCTGCTCGGAGCGTCTGGATCAGTCAGGGCTATCGTGTACAGCTTGCTGGAGTCACAGCCTTCCCACTCGATCACTGTGGGACGATTCTGCACCTGAATACACACAGTCATTTTTTCACCTGTTTATCTCTCCGCCAACTTTCCTCTTTTCTTTCATCAATACGCCTGTCTTACTGTTTGACCGTCTTCCTTACCATCATTCCCCTTTCCTTCTTTCTAAAGTCTATGTTCTGCTTTTTATTTACTTGTCTGTCTCTTTCTATCTTCAGTCACCAGTTTTTTTCCCTTCTACAGTCCATTTGTACATGTCCTTCTGTGTTCCTGTGTTTACCATCTGTACATCTAGCTTCCTTTTTAAAGTTTTTTTTCTTCTTTTCGTTCTTTTCAATGTGTATTTGTTAGTGTACGCTTCTTTCTTGTGTCTGCTTTTTTTGCTGTCTGGCTGCAGGTCTTTTATTCACATATCTGCCCTTCTTTCTTTATATCATCTGTTGTTTTCCACCATCTTCTGTCATCTGCACTACTGTAATTCATTTTGTTTTCTTGACTGTACTTCTCTTTTCTGTCTATCTCTTTCCTCTCCGCTGTGTGGGACTCAACCTTCTCCAGAGACAATCTCTAATGAAAAACAGGACAAGTAAAATTTAATCCACTCTGAGTTAATGAGACGCAGGCTTCACCATCATCCTGAGTGAATAATTAAACACCTGAAGAAAACAGTTTCACTCCCAGTTTATACTACAGAAACACGTTGGTTTGTTTTCATCACCTCACTGTTAGCAACCGTTACAGCGTCGAGGTCACGTGGACAAATCAGAGCTCGCGGTCTCATCCGGGTATCGCGGCTGGGCAAAACTGGAACTAAGTTGCTAAATAGTAAACAGGTTAAAGGAGTAGATAGTAATGAAGTTTAACTTAATTACTGTTGGAAAAGGTTTCAAAATACAGATATAGAAAGATATTTGATCATTAGTTTCTAAAAACAGCATAGTTGTTTTACCTCGTGAACACCATCAGTGTGACGTCACTAGCCTATTTTTGAGGCACGCGCTTTTGGGGGCGCAGCAAAAGCACAATTACGTAATGACTTTAAATATACGCAGTTCCCCCCCCTCCCGTTTACAATCAGCGCGCGACCTGTGCAGCAACTCTGCAAAGCTAATATGCTCGTGCATTCTAACCTGAGTGGGTGTGAGCACTTTCCCCAGCTCGTCAATCTCCACAGAGCCGTATTTAACAGTCAGGGCTTTGCTCGGCTTTTCCTCCACCTCACCGAGGGACAGAGGACCCGTCCACTGCTCGATATCCACCGGCATTGTTGTTTTAAATTTAGTATTCGCGCAGACAGAAACTCGAACTGTCTCCTTCCAGCTCCTGAGCAATGACCCAAATCGCCTCTATGTCGCCCTCTAGTGGTCCTCAGTCTCACGTTGGATTGATTCACGGAACAACCAATCATCAAGAGAATCTCTTGATAGTTTCATATGGTTGGTCAGATTGCATTGATGGCGCCGCCTACTGCTGTGTAAAATGTGGGAAGCAGCTCTTTGGCGCCCTCTCGTGGCAATTGAAGGAGCCACGAGAGGGCGCCAAAGAGCTGCTTCCCATTTTGGTAACGTAAATTCAAGGGAGCTTTATTTACATGGCAATTATTTACATTCGTATTGCCAAAGCTTAGAAATAATTCACAAGACAATAAAAGGAGTAGATATTTGAAAAGAAAAATTATAAAATAATAATAATAATAATAATAATATATAAAATAAAGGAAGAGAAGACAAAAAACGGAAAATGAGAATAGTACAAAGAAGTGATAATAAATGAATGTATATTAAATAAAAGAGTACAGACATTTAGAAAGTCAACGATAAATTGACACTCGTGAACGTTATAATAAAAGAAAGCACATAATAATAACAATCATCATCATCATCATCATCATCAGTGCGTGTCTGTGTGAAGAAATAGAAGGGCGTCAAAGACCTGCTCATGTACGACCTCCCCATAAGGCAAGCCCCGCCTCCTGTACTGTAAACTGGAAATAAAGTGTTCCACCTTCTGGTTACTGATTAGCTAACGGTTTAACTCAAATCAAAGAGGAAGCGAATATGTGCTGATTTTTAGAGTTATTTTTTCAACGTTAAACTAAAATATTAAGACAAAATAGCATATTTTACATGAATTATTATTATTAGTTACAAAAGGATGATGTTTATTTTTTTCTAAGAATAAAACTGCAGCATATGTTTTACTTCTTCTTTTGCACAGTTACTAATACTCATATTAAGCAAATATAACGATAATATAATATATATAACGAACTGACACTAGTGTAAATTTATTATGTTCTCCAAAATCTTTCAGATTAAAATGTCAACATGATAACGCAATTATCTTTATTTAACTTTTTGTAATAATCATTAATAAAGTGTTCTATCTCTACGATTGATGAACGAATAATGTTTTTATATCTGCATAATACCGAAAAAATAATACAAAACAAGACCACTGGTTATACATAACGATATAAGCCACCAAACGGTCTACATTTTTGCCATTACCGCCACCTTCTGAACGTCCAATCAGAAGCCTGCTCCGGAGTATGAACTAGCCAATCCGTGAGCAAGGGGCGGAATCTTCGGAATGCGGGTGGATAAATAATAAAAGTCTCTGGTGTCGTATGGTTGCAAAATAAGATAATTGCTTGAAAGGTGATTACAAAACAAATTATTTTTTGTGAATTTTGGAACAGAAAGAGTACGATAAAATGTTAAGGTTTCGCAACATGGTAGAAAAGTTGAGATTTATTTATTTTTAATCGATTACCAAAATATTATATAATGATTATATTAATTGTTAGCGCCATTATTTATTCATTTATACAGTTTAGTTAATAATAAGTTCTCATTTTGATCAGGCATTGCACTGGACACACTCGTAAGCCGCGGGGTCCTCTCACTTGTACACAACATCATGGCGGCGGCCTTGTGCAGAGCCAAACACAGACTGAAACCCTTCTGTAAATTCGCTTTTCAGTTGCCACGAAGAGGTTTAACAGGTAAACACGTTTGTCAGTGTTCCTCTGGTGTGTGACGTTATTTGTTTCCACGGTTGATGTTCATTATATGTGGAAGATTTTAGCGATTTTAGAAGAAGTGATGAGGAGATGAAGCTTCATTTACAGTAGGTGTCGAAGCTCCCAGTTTCACCAACAGGTTAATGTCATGAAGCTTCATTCAAGGTCTCGTTGTACTGCCATCTAGTGGACACATTTTGGGTAGCAAATAGTTCCTAACTTCACAAACAACATCATTAATATTTATGATTTGCACACACACCATGAGTGTGATAATACAGAAAGAAATAGTAGAAGGATTCACACTGTCAAACTACAGTGCTGTGAAAAAATTTAATTTATTTAATTTTTTATATTATTTTTTATTGTCACACTTAAATGATTCAGATCATCAAACAAATTATAACATTACACAAAGATAACCCGAGTGTATACAAAATGTGTTTCCATTTACGTTTTACATACAAAAAAACTTTCCTGATTAATACATCAATCACTTTCTCTGTTTATCATCTGTTTGTGATGCTTCATGCTTCATTTTGTCAGCCTGGGTGTGGCAAGTGAAATTTATCTCAGCTTTCCAAAAGTCACAGTTCATTCATGATTTTGAAAAGGGGGGCAATTACTTTTTTTTACATAGATTTACATAATTTTTTTTCCATTAATAAATAAAATCATTTTAAAAAATGCATTTTGTATTTACTAGACGGGGTAAATACTTCTGCACGGCAGTGTACATCACATTATAACAATTATCTAGTATCTAGATGTTTTAAACACGATCCTCAGATGGTGAACTATTGCACTTCTTCAAATTTACACTTTAATTGCACAGTTTTTATATTCCAGTTTTTTCATTAATAATAAACAGGTGAAGGATAATACCAGGTTATAGCAGCAGGTCTCTATATGACTGAGATTAAAACTTCCAGCAGTGAGACAGAGACGCTCTTTTGTAACTGTGGCTGGAAAGAAGCTGTTAAAGAAATGTGCTTTGTGTGTGATTACACTGTCCGGCCTGCCGTGTCCTGAGGTTGACTCTAACTCTAATCTGTACTTACAGGAAAGTTCGATTATGACCTGGTGGTTATCGGAGGCGGATCTGGAGGCTTGGCATGCTCGAAAGAAGGTACAGAAGTGTTAGATTACATGCAGAACAGAGAAAAAAATGTAATAAATGTTTTATCTTAGTATCTGAACGTTGTGTGTTCGGTGCCTTGGTTTACTGTCGAACTCCTTCACTGTACACACACATTACATTCTACATAATAAAGACATCTAATGTCTGATCAGCTCATGTCTGCACTGTCAGTCTTTTCTAGTAGATGAAACACCTGACGTGTGTATGAGAGGAGTGTGTCTTTAACCCGGTCTTGTCTTTCCGCAGCCGCTCAGTTGGGACAGAATGTGGCGGTTCTGGATTACGTCGAGCCTTCAGTTAGAGGTGTTACATCTTAAAGCCTCACTCTGAGTTTTAGAGATGGTGTTACTTAGGGATTTTCGTATAAGTGTGTGTGTGTGTGTGTGTGTGTTTCAGGCACTAAATGGGGTCTCGGTGGAACGTGTGTGAATGTCGGGTGTATTCCTAAGAAGCTCATGCACCGCGCCGCTCTGCTTGGCTCGGCGCTCAAAAGCGACTCTGAGAAATACGGCTGGCGGATCAGCGGCCCTATAACACACGACTGGTGGGTCTGCGGCGGATTAAACACAGCAATGTTTAACGTCTAGGAAAGAGCGTGACTGAAAACCTTTCTTCCCTGTCTTTAGTGTGATTAGATTGAAATGGAATTTGTCTTCACTGTTTTAAGCCTAAGTGTCCTCCAGGACTGCAGGTGGTGCTGTTAAAACTTCCTCTACAACTACAGGAGGAAGATTATTAACTCTTAAAGCTGTTCGTCTCAGAATGAATCCGCTACACCAGGCTAAGTCTTAACAAGTTCAGCCGCACACTGTGTTTATTAGAGAACAGCGCCCCCACTTGACGTCCGTTTGCTCCATGATTACATTATATGGTGCATCATACACGCTGAGCCTTTTAATCCAGTCTCAAGTGCGCAAAACCAGGAGGAAGCCAGCTGACTGCAGCAAGACATCGTCGTAAAAGTGTTCATTTACCTACGTTTATATTTAACATACAAGTACGCATGAAAAAATTTGTGATTGCATAAATATTCACCCCCTGAAGCGCGATATATACAGTATTAGTGTGTAAATATAATTTTTTTGAAATATATACTTCTTCATAGTTGCAGCTCGCCTGCACTGACCACACAGTTTGTGAACTGCTAATCGAGTTCGAGAAGAATTTACAGTTTAGTTCATTTAGACTAATCAGTACCAGTATTATTAGTAAATCAGTAGTTTGTTGTGCTGTTTTACATAGAAAGGCTTAAATCTGTTAATTAATTTACAGCTTACAAGTCGATTAATTTATCAGTTTATAAGTAAATCTATGAGTTTACAGTTTGAGAAAGTCTGTTTCCGCTCCAGTACCATTAGCATCATCTAGTGGTCGAAAATAGTATTACATCATGCACTGTGCTTTTAGTTTTAAAATGGAACGCAGGATATACGGTACACAAACAAATACACACACACACTATAAAATATTTCCTCCTTCATTCAGTCAGGCAATGTTTTGTAATTATTTTAGAAATTTTTTTTATTAATATATTGAAATTTAAAGTTTTTTTTTTCTCTTATTGTTTTCTTTCTGTGTCTAAATTTCTTTGGTACTTAGATTTGCTGTTCTTGTGCAGGAGTAAAGTGTGTGTGTGTGTGTGTGTGTGTGTGTGTGTGTGTGTGTGTGTGTGTGTGTGTGTGTTACAGGGTGACTATGGCAGGAGCTGTGCAGAATTATGTGAAATCCCTGAACTGGGGTCACAGGGTTCAGCTGCAGGACAAGTGAGTGAAACACACACACACACACACACACACACACTATAAAAAGAAAACACACTGTTGTAGTTTTAAACAGGAACACTAGGTATAAGAGAAATAAAGCACATCAGAACATGGTGTTGGACGTCAGAATCGTAACAGGGACTCCACTTCATTAACGCTAACATTGATTATTTTGCTATAACGGCACAAGATGGTGCGATGTTATTCTTTTCTGTAAACAGTTTCCCAAAGTCAAGGAATAAACACAGAAAGTGAAGTGATGATAGAAACACAGAGGAAATAATAATGCTGGAAAAGTATTGTAGTTCGTTAGTTCTGTCTTGTATATGGGGTTAAAATAATACACTGTGTGTATGTGTGTGTATGTGTGTGTATGTGTGTGTATGTGTGTGTATGTGAGATCAGGAAAGTGAAATATCTGAACATGAAAGGGAGTCTGCTGGACCAGCACACCATCCGAGGATTAAACAGCAGGGGACAGGAGGTGTGTACCGCCAGCGTCTCCTGATGAAAGCGATCCTGTTCCTCCCTAAGTCCTTGACTCCAGTAAATTTGTGCCGTCTCCTTTTCTTTCTTCTCCTTTTGTTCAGGTGACTGTGACGGCCAGGAACATAGTGATAGCCACCGGCGGCCGTCCGAGATACCCCACGCATGTGAGTGTGTGTGTGTGTGTATGAGAGAGTTTCTGTTGTTTGACCTTGCTGTGTGTGTGTTTTTATGGGAGAAAGGTTGATAAAGTTCACTCCCTCAGTCTCGACCGTCTTCAGTGTAATTATAATGTTCAGTGATAAAAAAAAAGAGTAATGTAGGGACAGATAACAGGTTGAAGATGACCTTGGTTTGTTTCAGGTCCCGGGAGCGAGAGAGCACGGCATCACCAGCGACGATCTCTTCTGGCTGAGCGATTCTCCGGGAAAAACGTGAGTGAGAGACGAGGTTTAATAAGTTTTTTTCTCAGCATTTTTACTTCAGCGTGTCGCAGCAAAACACTAAATGTTTTTCCTTGCACCTATTTAAAAAAATCTAATAAATAATTCTCATTCTGTATGAAACGGATCCAGAGGCGGGGCTTAAGTAGTGATGTCGCCTAAATAACTTTTTAACCAATCCGATCGGATATGCCATGAAGCATGATTAGTGGAGGAGGACGCAGTGCTCAGAGACACAAAGCTGAAGAACCTCATTATGTAAAGCAGTCGAGTTTGGAACATGTTGTTGCCATGGCAACGTTACATCGACAGGTCTGCTTGCCAGTGCGTCAATAAATCGCTAAGGCGAATGTGAAGTATTAATCTTTTATAGGGATCTCATTGAAATACTTGGAAGTTCAAAACTTTTTTCCTAAACGTTTGTTTATTTATTTATTTTGGTGACTTATTTTTTTGGTTTGTTTTCCCCAACAATTTTAATTGCTGTCATTTTTATGTTGCAAATCCAGGTCAGTGACGTTACCGTATATGGTTCTTGACCTATCTAGAATTTTTATCATTTTATTTTTGAAAACTGTATATCTAGAAATGGAAAAAGAAAACAAAAGCACAGATAAAGTTAAAGGTCTGCAGAAGTTATCGAATGTGGCTCTTCAGCCTGACTTCATGATACGAGTTGCTTCTTATTTGTACTGTATATGCATGACATACTGTAGAAATTATGGGTTTTATTATTATTATTTTTTTTTAATACATTTTTGAATGACATTTTTTTAAACAAAATTTGATTAAACACTGCAACATGTGACATCTCAGAAAATGAAAATATATTAAATGTTATCCAGTTTGTCTAGTAGATCTGATGCAATGCAAAAACAATGCAAGATTAGGTTGAAATATATATATATATATA